>CM054149.1:13289789-13297289 GCA_028751875.1 Rapana venosa
GGAATATACATGCTGTTATGACTGAATATCGAAGTTTCGTTTTTGAAAGCAACTGGCCGTGTGTTTAGCTGTGAACAGCGAAAGTGACAAACCAGCTCACCGCATTTTGATCTACTCCGAGAATATGCAGCTTTTGTTTAATTGATTGTGTGTTTGTTTTACAATGCATACAAAATGCTCATCAAAAATTGAACTTCAAAATGGACATCATCAAGAAAAGAAAGAAAAAAAAATATGCACATACTGGTTGGTCTTTCATGTTCACGCCTTTTTCAATAAAAAGTAATATTAGACAAGCGACCGCATGTGTGTATGTGTGTGTGTGTATGGAAGAGAGAGAGAGAGAGAGAGAGAGAGAGAGAGAGAGAGAGAGAGAGAGAGAGAGAGAGAGAGAGAGAGCGTGTGTGTGTGTGTGTGTGCGTGCGTGTGTTTGTGCGTGCTTGTGTGTATGTATGTGTGCGTGCTTGTGCGTGTGTTTGTGCGTGCTTGTGTGTGTGCGCGCGTGTGTGCGTGCTTGTGTGTGTGCGTGCTTGTGTGTGTGCGTGCTTCTCTGCGTGTGTGTAAGCGTGTTCAACCCCTCCCTCACCTTGCTGGGCGACTTGTCCCCGCTCCTCCTCCACTCGGCCGTGGCCAGGTCCTGCTCGGCACTGGCGCTGGGGTCCTGGCCCTGTGCCCGGGGCCCAGCCTCCAGCATGCCCGACAGGATCTTGAGGCGGTTGCCCGGGGCGATGCCCTTGCGGCCCCGCAGCGAGCACAGCCACCAGCCCTCCAGCCCGCTGCTGTCCTGCTCCACCACCGTCAGCACGTCTCCTCGCCTGAAGGCCAGCTCGTCCGGCGTCTCCGCGATGTTGTCGTACAGCGCTTTGGCCAGGAACATCTGATGCTGCTGCTGCTGCTGTAGGACACACAGGGAGAAACAGCGACACCGTGTTTAGTTCTGGTGCAACGTTGGGAAGCGAGTTTTCTTGGGAATTGAAGTCAGAGAGAGAATTGCGAAAGTAAACTGTGTTTGGTTTTGAAGGTTAAAAAAAAGCGTCGTTGGTGTGGATTATTATTGCTGTTGTTACTGTTGTTGTTGTTACTGCTGCCGCTATTCGTCGACGTCGTTGTCGTCGTCGTACTACTACTACTACTTCTACTGCTGCTACTACTACTACTACTTCGACTGCTACTAGTACTACTACTTCTACTACTACTTCAACTTTCTTCTTATACTACTACTACTACTACCCACCACCACTACTACCCACCACCACCTATTACTACCACCACCACCTATTACTACCACCACCTACAACTAACTACTTCTACCATCACCACCACCTTCTACTACTAGCTACTATTGCTGCTGCTGATAATAATGATACCGCTGTAGCCTTCATTATTTCTATAGTATATATACACATAATCTTTCTCGAATGTAGCCTACAGGGAAATAAAAATACCCCCCCCCCCCCCCACCCCCCCACACACCACACACCCTACCCAGAAAATAGTTGCTAACTAGACTGAAGCGGCCGCAATCGGTATCTGTTTAGCGGATTGCAACGCAAAATTCAATGAGTTTATGTGGGTATTTGAGAGGGAGTTTTTTCAGTGGGAGGGGTTTTTGGTTGGGTTTTTTTCTTTTTACTACTACTACTACTACTACTACTACCACCACCTCTTTGTTTCCCAAACAGTAAGCCAAGACCGAGGTGTCAAGAGACCAACAGCTTCAAGGTGGCTGACCTTGGGGCGGGTTCAACTAACCATGTGGTAACGCAAGCCAACAGGCCACCTGCCCGCTACGCACCCTGCTTCTCTCTCTCTCTCTCTCTCTCCCCCGTCTTTTTTTCTTCTTTCAGAACTTTCCTGGATTCATTTCCAGGAAAAGTGAGGAAAGGAATGTCCCTAATCTCATGCCACCACCACCACCACCACCGCCAGCAGCCTAGAGTGCTTCACCCAGTCCTGAAGCCTGCAAAACGTTGAAGGCTTTTACATTCTTGTCCCTGACCACAACACTGCGGGTCAATATTTGCATCTGGAATCAACGTGTCAAAGGCTGCAACAATTCCTCCACATGGTTGTAAAACATATTATAGTGAGTGACATGGGAACTTGCGCAACGAGCGTTGGCACTGAAGGGCAGATAATCGCGTTTTCTTCTTTCGGGCTCTCTCTCTCTCTCTCTCTCTCTCTCTCTTCTCTCTCACACACACACACACAAACACACAGAGCACAGCACAGCGCAGCACTACACAGCACTGTGCGCTATCAGCCACTTAAACTACGGTGGGGAAAACTGAGTTTTACACACACACACAGCACAATTCAGCACAGCACAATACAGCACAGCACTGTGCGCTATCATTTTTGTATCAACCACTCAAAACTACAGTGAGGGAAAACTGCGTTTTATTGTACTTTATTCCGGGGGTTGGCGGGGGGGGGGGGGGGGGGGGGGGGGGGGAGTGGATTTAAACGCGCCTCATGCATCATTCTGAGCATGGCAGAGTGGACTTCAGGCCTCCTCATCACGACTCAGCAGTCCAGCTTGAATGAGATGGATCATGATTCCTACTATTGCCCTGCACTGCACTTCATGCTAGGATTAGGGAAGAACCAATATCCTGGCAGCCGCTTTCAAGAAAAGACCACCAAGGCATTGCTGTGGTGCTCTCTCTCTCTCTCTCTGAAATTGTGTATGCATGTGTGTGAGAGAGAGAGACAAATCCTCCACAAGTTAAAAACAAAAGAACAAGCCATTGGGAGCTTTTTGACAATTTTATGTATACATATGTGTGTGTGTATGTAAAAGAGTGGACCTTTCTTTGAAGCCCCCCATCTCTGCACAATCCCCGCGAACAAGGTAGAGTCTCACAGGTAGGATGTGGCCTCTGTATAAAGAGGCTGCATAAATACTACATTTCACCGTGTAGGTGAAGTGCATGCAACGGACGGCATTCAACTACTCCTCCCCCCCCCCCCCCCCACCCCCCCAAAGGAAATAGAGCGCTGCACAACTTGCAGGTGTGTCCTAAATTAGTAACACGTCACTCTGATCACATGGGAGGTAATCTAGTTACCGCACCATCATATACACATATATATGAATATATATTTCTAAGAACCCCTGAGTCTCCAATGATGAAGGACACCAACTTACTGCAGCAGTGACCACCAACCACACTTCGTGACCTGCAGTTTGGTTTCGCCCCGGCTTAGTTTGTTCAAGTTTGCTGCTGTTAATCACACAGCAGGCAGGCTGTGTCAACACTGGCATTGTTTGGCGCAGGAAGGCCTAACTGACAATCTGTGCCTGCCCAGCAGAAACTGCACAGTTTTCACAAATCGATACACAGGCTGGCTCGATGCACACCGTGCATGTAGACATACATGTATGTGTTCTCTTGTTAAGTTCAGCACCACCGTAGGGAACTGTTTGTCCGCCTCTTGGTAAATTTTGTGTGTGTGTGTGTGTAGTGCAAATATTGGAAGAAATCCTACATCCACCAAAATTTCGACAAGTAGTTCTGTAGTTTCGTTTCTTTGCGAAGGGGGGGGGTATGCGTCTCTCCCTCTCTCTTTCTTTCTTTCTTTCATTCAGTAAGTACACTAATTCATATTATACTTTACTAGCAGAATCATGGAAGCAAAGAAAACTCGGTTTGAATCTCAAAAACAGCATGCATGCCGTATACGCGTGCCTTTCTGCACACCATCAACTCAACATGACATTAATTTCGCAGCTTGTTCGCGACAGTTTCCTCCCATTGTTCGGGGTCTACCTTTTAACCGATTGGGGAAATGCGTCATAGGCCTAGTGTGCGCGCATGCATGCGAAACTCGAAAGCAAGTGCCGGAAAGTTGGGACTGCGCAATGTACAGGGAACACACACACTCGCACGCACGCGCGCGCGCATACACACGCACACACACAAAACGACACACAGTACAGGCCAGTTGAAAGCACAGTGACCTACAAACTGAAACTAGTCTACCACGTTCTCGTAACCTTAAAAAGGAAGGGGAAAAGTTTATTATATAAAAAAGTTAACGAAGTTTATGTCAGTCTGTTGTTAACAAAACCTGTCACCAAACAGGTCGCACAACAATCAACGTGCAATCTGGTTTGCGACCTCCAGGCGTATTTCGCCCCCTTTCTATGCCCCCTCCCCCACCACCACCTCTCTCTCTCTCTCTCTCTCTCTCTCTCTCACACACACACACACACTGTTTTCGAAAACAGCGAGCACAAGTGGTTTTAAAAAGCGAGGGGCACTGACACAGCCATTGGACTGGAAAAGCATACAGCATACAAACAGACATTGTATACAGTATGACTCAGACTTAAGTTAGTGTCCAACAACACCATGCTCCCCATGGCACATGACTTGATTTACATTTTAATAGTTTTCTATTGGTAATGCGCCGACAGAAATAGATCGCATATAGTAAGTGTGTGCACATGTATCTATGATAGTGTGTATGTACGGGTGTGTATATGTATACATGTATGTATTGTGTGTGTGTGTGTGTGTGCGAGTGTGTGTGTGCGCGAGCGTGTGTGTGTGTGTGTGTGTGTGTGTGTGTGTGTTGTGTGTGCGTGCGTGCGTGCGTGCGTGCGTATGTATGTATACATGTATGTATGTAAGCAATTATGCCGTCAGCGCCTGGGGTTTATCACAGTTCTTGATTAAACCATTGACGCTGGGGGCAACAGCAAAGTGAGAGGCTGTATGACCAGTGGTTTTACCACTCATGGAATTCCCGCTTTACAGCTTAGTCTTTAGTGATCCACTATGACTCTCTGACTAGGAGGCTTGACTTGCACAGTCCTTATGTGCTGCAGCCCTGGGGGCTAGTTGGCCTTTGAAGAACATCTCCAACGCTGACTGTCCTTATGCCCTCTTGGCCGAGAGAGTGGGGATGTACTGTGGGCAAGGCATCTCCACTATAATCAAATTTCTGCCCAGTTTCCGAAACAGCAGCTGCCTCCTCTGCTGTTTTGGAGGTCATCGTCGACACGACGGACAAAACATACATGTAAGCAATTTATACAAAACTAAAGCTACCAAACTTACAATGCTATGAGTTACTAATGAGCAATAAGCTCATTCTATTCTTTTTCCAACAATAGGGGAGGGGGAGAAACAAACTAAAAATGGGCTTGCAGACACACTCAATCAATCAATCAATCAATAATAACATTGATGTCCTTGCTGCGTGCATCATCGGTTTATCATTAACTTCTTTTTTCCACACAGAGGAGCAAACCAGAAGCAAAGCAATACATGTAACACCTACATCTTCCACTCATCTTTCGACCTGTCTTCTCGAGCTACACATATACGCACCATGAAAAATGTTCATTGGCATTATCATTAATAATAATAAATAATGCATGGAATTTATATAGCCCTACATCTTGCAAAAAACAAAGATGCTTTACATGCATTCGTGTAAAACGCATGATACAACAGCATAAGTCACAAATATTTGAGAGAGAGAGAGAGAGAGAGAGAGAGAGAGAGAGAGAGAGAGAGAGAGAGAGAGAGAGAGAGAGAGAGAGAGAGGCGTTATTTTATAAGTCATCCGGTAACGCATGAATACTTTTCGAAATTTAACGAGGCACTGCAATACAATGCACACGTCAGGTCATCCGGTAAAACATGCAAGCGTTTCACAAATTTAACAGAGGCGATGCAATACACTGCACTCGTGACAGATTATGACACATTCTTTATGTCCGCGTGCTCTCTCTCTCTCCTCTCTACTCTCTCTCTCTCTCTCTCTCTCTCTCTCTCTCTCTCTTCTCTCTCTCTCTCTCTCTCTCCCTGTGTGTGTGTGTGTGTGTGTGTGTGTGTCTGGGAGGAGAGACGGAGAGATTAAAAGAAGATGGAGGGGAGAAGAGAGGAGGACGACGTTAGTGAGAGAGAAACAGACAAGCATTCACACACGTGGCAGACACAGACAGTGATAGTAACTGTGCGTGAGAATCAAACACACGGTGTCTTGAGAAAAAAACCCAAAAAACACACTGTACCGGCAAGACAAACAAGCAAGAAAAAGATAATTATGAGAGAAAAGAACCAGAAACAAAACATCAAGAAATGAAACCAGAATCGAAGACAGTGACAGAAAAAAGGAAACTTGCACAGAATGTTCGCAAACTGGAGAAAGATAAAACGCATACATTCACCCTTACGCAATTCACACCACGGCACCAGACAACATACACTACTAAATAACCTCTAACACCCGCACAACCTGTTAATACTGACAACCAACAGCACAAACCAGAGCAGAACATTTTATCAAGTACATATCACTTTGACTGCTCCACTAGCTGAACGAACTATCTATGGAACTAACTGCCGGCAAAATTTTTAATAATCCAAAGGCCAGCACACATACCTATAATACTATAATACATACATACATATATATATATATATATACCAGTCTACGATACCAATCTCACGTGTGTTATTAATCCCAGCACAAATCAACTTGCCCGCCTGCCACACATGGCAGAAACTGCCAATAACAGACAGACCTCTGCTCCAGAAAATCTGCCCTGCACCTTTGGGCATCCTAAGCATTCATTCATTCATCCACCCATTCATCCATTCATTCATTTATGCATTCTTTCTTTCTTTCTGTTCTTTCTTTCACCCACTGCCCCAGCTGACAGATGCATGCGCGATGGTCACGATCTGCGGCTAGCAGATGAATCTCACCGGCGGCCTTGTGTGTCAGGGTGGCGTGCCAGACTGGGAGTAGTCTCCCCTGATTTTCTGCCGTCAGCTGGAAACCTGAGCAACCGCTCTCTTCTCCTCTGCTCTGCTCTGCTCTGCTCTCCATCACTGTGGAAAAGCTGAGCAGACACGGGTTATGTGTGCTTGGCATGCAAAAGAGAAAGAGAGAGGCGGGGTGATCGATGGACAGCAGACTTTTTTTTGTCTCTCCCGTTTTGTTGTGTTTTCTCTTCTCTTGCACACTTGTTTTTTCCCTAGTTTCCCTTTTTGGTCCCTTCCACTTGATTGGTAAAAAGGTATAATACGTGTGCTCGCATAATCCATCTGTTGGTGTGTGCACGCTCGTATGCTTACTATGGGGAAGCCAGCGAACTAACTAAAGAGAGAGAGAGAGACAAAGACAGAGAGAGACAGACAGACACAGAAACAGACACAGAGACAGACAGAAAGAGAGACAGACAGACAAACAGACAAAGAGACAGACAGTGGGCCAAGCACCGAACAGATAGACAACTTTTTTACGCAAGAGACACTAAAAAAAAGCAACAGGAAGCCTACCAACTTGTTCACTGTATACCCACATCAACAGGTCCTAAGCTTGTTTCATGACTCCTACAAACACATCTATCTATTCCTCACAACTTTGCGCGTCTTTTGACAAGCTATCCCCCCCCCCCCCCCCCCCCTTTGCATGATACAATGAAATAGAGCCCCAACAATCACAATCTATTTTCTTCCTCCTCCTCCTGTCTTT
>CM054149.1:13302289-13317289 GCA_028751875.1 Rapana venosa
GTACATACATGTCTATGCTCCAGCTGAATCGCACTTGTTACCATCGACATGGACATGGTCCTCAAGTTATGAATAATTTATGTATACGTTTTCTTGGAATAACACTAACTGCAACCATTCTGACACACCTTCCACTAGCTTACACATCCGTGGTCATAGTGCGAGGGTACAAACTGGGACAGCAAAGCCGAGTAGCCCTCTGTCAACACAACACTCCACGACACACTTGACCCCCGACCTCCAGACGTCTCTGAAATCCGATCATAAATCTGCCGGTCAGCCCTAACCTGTGGTACCACACACGCCCTGTCCCCCTACTATAACAAAAAGCCTCTGAAATCTGCACTCTGCCTCCCCTCCGCTTTTTTTTTCTAAACAGTTTCACAACTTGTGTCTAAGTGTGACAAACAGGGATAGGATAGGCACAGGTCTTTCAGACCCTACTCCTACGCTTCAGTTGCAAAGACATGTGTAAGTAAAGCCCCGAGTGCCTGCCTGCTGTACCTAATGACGGCTAAAGACTGGCAGAGGTTACTCACCTCACAAGAGGGCAACTGTGTGTAATACACACGAACGTCCAACTGTGGCAAACTCCTAGTTGATCTTTCCTTTGTTTTAGAGTTAAGGGGGTAACTTGCCACCTGAGTGACCCTATACAACAACTTTGAAGTCCCCTTACAAACAACTCTTTACTATAAAAAAAAAAACCCAGAACAAATAAACAAACTTAAACAACAACAAAAATAGCAAAGTAAAAGTACATGAACTAAGCAAGATTTCCAGTCATTGAAAAGCTGGAACGCATAAAACACAAAAACGTTCATTCCTTATATATATATATATATATATATATATATATATATATATATATATATATATATATATATATATATATATATATATATATATCTCAGAAGGGTTTAGTTAACGTTTAACCCAAAACTGCTCATCATTTTTTGGTGTTGCAGTTTGGTGGTGGTTGATGGTGGGTGCGGTCTAAATACACAGCCACCATCACCGATTCCAGCACACTTCACAGACAAAACTGATAGGAAATCAGACACGACGTCACACACACACACACACACACACACACACACACTGTGTCACTACTACCCCTTTACTCATACGGCTGATAAACTCGGTAGGCTAGTATCAAGAGCAAGCAAGAGGTCTCCGTCACGGGCTTAATTATTTCCTTATCAACTCCCGTCTCGAGCCGTATTTTCCGGCGCTGACTCTAATTACTGCGCTCAGGTCTTTCCGCCCTTCTGCTTTCCTGTCAAAGACAAGTGAATGACGATGATGTTTTTCTTCTTTTTCTTGCTGTTGTAGTTTACTACTAGAGTTATAGTATTACTACAAACGCTCTCTCTCTCTCTCTCTCTCTCTCTCTCTCTCTCTCTCTCTCTCCTCTCTCTCTCTCTCTCTCTCCGAAACTTCTCTCTGTCTGTCTCTGTCAGCGTGTCTGTCTGTCTCTGTCTCATATATATCTATATATATATATCTATCTATTATATATTATAATATATATATATATATATAATATATATCCCCAATCCTTTCCTTTGAAAAAAAAAATAATACACACTACATATTATATACATATATATATATATTCTCTACTCTGTGTGTGTGAGAGACAGACATAGAGAGACAGAGAGGCAGATACAGACACAGACAGACACACACACAGATACAGACAGACACACACATAGACTGACAGGCATATATAAAAAGAAAGATGAATGAACACAGCCGACAAACGTATTTTTCACAGGCTGTCAGAGAGCGATGCTGAAAAGATTGGAGACAAGTGAAGCTAAAAAGAAAAAGAAAAGACAGTTGAACACATGCTCAACATACATGCAGAATGAATAAAAAATGCTGCTGCTGCAGCCTCTCCGAAAAAGAACACTATTCATCTTCATACTCTGGCAAACTTTCAATTCTCCTCAAACTTGTTAAAACAAGCAACAAAAAGACACACGACCTTAAAAACTGACCACACAAACGCGCGCACGCACACACACACAAACACAACAACAATAACAAAACCGCCTTCAATAAAAGACACACCTTACACAAAAGCAATTTCTCAGGCGAACATCCACCTCACTCTCTCCACATAAAAACACCTGCAGAACACAGAGAGAGAGAGAGAGAGAGAGAGAGAGAGAGAGAGAGAGAGAGAGAGAGAGAGAGAGAGAGAGAGAGAGTAAGACAGACAGACAGACAGAGACAGAGAGAGACAGAGATAGACAGACAGACACAGATAGACAGAGACAGACAGACACAGAGAGACAGAAAGGAAGACAGAGAGAGAGGTAGTGAGAGACAGAGAGAGAGAGAGAGAGTACCCCTTGAGAGGATAGATGGCAGAAGTCCAAAGCTAGCGCTAATGATCCGCGTCAGATAGAGCTAGAGGCCTTCCCCCTCCTCCAAGGAACCTTAGTTACAGCCAGACCCTGCATGACTGTCACGTCTGATGCTGAGGGAGGGAGGGAGGGAGGGAGTGTCTTACCGGGCGTGAAGCAGATATGCAGAGCACGGCCTTGCAGTGGATAACCCCGTACACAGTTTGCAGGGCCTCAGTCTGACATCAATCCATTCATGAATGTTTCAATCAGTCAATGAGCACAAAAAGTAATAGTATATATGGATCTCTCAAGGTTGGAACTAAGTAGGTGGTCTCTTTTACCCAGTAGATTTTCAAGCGATTTTGTACCTGAGATTCCACTGTGAAAGAGCAGCCAGCAGGTGAAATACAGTTTCACACACGCGCACGCGTGCACGCACGCACGCACACACACCACCACCACCCACCCACCCACCCAATTTTATATATATATATATATCTCTCTCTCTCTCCTATACTATCTGTGTGTTGCACGCCCGCTGTGTGTGTGTGTGTGTGTGTGTGTGTGTGTGTGTGTGTGTGTGTGTGTGTGTGTGTGTGTGTGTGTGTCTGTCTGTCTGTCCGTGTTCATGGAAGTGTGACAGAGAACAAGTGCATGCACATGCACGTATTAATATACGCCAATGTGTGTGTGTGTGTGTGGAGAGAGAGAGAGACAGAGACAGACAGACAGGCTGAGAGAGACAGATACACAGTCAGACAGGGACACTGAGAGAGAGAGACACAGAGAGAGAGAGAGAGAGAGAGAGGAGAGAGAGAGAAGAGAGAGAGAGAGAGAGAGAGAGAGAAACAGTGAGAGACTCGGAGAAACGTAAGGTCATCGAAACCTGTCCTTCACTATGGTGTTATCATCAATGCCCAACACACGTCAAAACAACTCTTCAGTACAGTAACACGGTGTGAATGTCCGCGCTTTGGTACTGACATACCTTACCTACAGTTGAGATAAACACATGTATACATACCTTGTATGTATGTACACGTGTACGAAATGTGGATCCAAGTACAAGTGGCGAAGTCTTTATCTGCTGTGGTCAAAGTTTATTATTTCTCACTTTCTTTTTCAGCTGATGGGCAGAACAGTATGTGAAGGCGTGTGTGTGAGTGAGTGTGTGAGTGAGTGAGTAAGTGTGTGTGTGTGTGTGTGTGTGTGTGTGTGTGTGTGTGTGTGTGTGTGTGTGTGTGTGTGTATGTCTGACGTACAGTTTTCGCTGTATTCACGCATGTGCAAGCATTCTCTCTCTCTCTCTTCTCTCTCTCTCTCTCTCTCTCTCTCTCTCTCTCTCTCTCTCTCTCTCTCTACGCACGCGCGCGCGCACACACACACACACATACACACACTCACACACGCACGCACGTACGTACGTACGTACGTACACACACACACACACACGCACGTACACACACACACACACACAACACACAACCATTTCTCACGTGCTCTGACAAAAAAAGGAAAAACAGAAGTGCTCTACTCTATCCCAGAAAAAGAACACACACTTTCCAATACTGCTGTCCATCCATCAGGGGGCTGTCTTGATTAGAAGTCCGGTCCTCCTGTCACCCAAAGCTCCCAGGGTGGCCAAAAGACACGCACATGATTCCAAGAGCGAGAGGCTGAAAGTGTCTGTGGTGGAGGGAGGGAGGGAGGGTACAAATGGAAACATAATAGCCGGCAGGGGTGCTCCATTCAAAAGAGAAGCCACGTCCCTGGTGAAGCCGAGTTGGAGCGTATCAGTTATCTGTCTCCTTTCCTTTCAACAGGACAGTGGTGATGTTTGCACAGTCCATCTGTCCCTTTTCTACATCTCTACCACCCGACAACAGTGTGTGTGTGTGTGTGTGTGTTGTGTGTGTGTGTGTGTGGTGTGTTGTGTGGTGATGTGTGGTGTGTGTGTATGTGTGTGTGTTGTGTGTTTGGAGAGGTAAGTGTTTGAGAGAGAGAGAGAGAGAGAGAGAGAGAGAGAGAGAGAGAGAGAGAGGAGAGAGAGAGAGAGAGAGAGAGAGAGAGAGAAGAGGACTGGTGAGGTGATCAAAGATACTGAGACTGTCTTTGGTGATATTCATTTTTTGGTCACGATGTTTAGAGACACTGTGCTTACTATCTACGGGTGGCTGCTGTGGTTCGAGACTATTATTATTACTACTACAGGTAGTTGATATGTTGTTGGCAGCAGTAGGTCTCGGAAGACTAAGGAATTACACTCTACGAGTTGATTCTGGTACAGCGTGGGTTGTGGCTGGCCAGTCCCAGACGGGAAGGACAGTCTCTATGGCAGAGGGCACAGATGAAGTCTGACGCTGCTTGATATATGACTGAATAAAAGCACAGCCAAGAAAAATCTAATGTCAATTCTCCAAGAATTTCAAGTGGTTCACGTAACGTTAAAAGACAGTGCGCCTTGTCTTTGGGTGGTTACCTGATAATTTACGGTTAATATTATGATTAAGAATATAAAAAAAAGCCTATAATCTGGGTGCTTAAAATATGAAGACTGAAGACACTGTATCCAGTCTTGAAGTTAGTGATGTGACAGTGAGCACGAAACGCTGTCTTGAATATTTCCTATGACCAAAAAGACTTTTGCCATTATTTTCCATGTATGTATAAGTTACGGTTAAGGACATGGTGAAATGTTTTCATCTCGTTAATGTGATATTTAAAGACACTGTGACCTTCCTTCGGGTGGATGGATGATGTGATCATTACATACTGTCACTCAACACTCACTAGCGGTTGAGAAGAGGAATACATATTTTGATCTCTCAAATTCAAAGGGTTGGTTAACAGCCATCATTATCGCAGTCATTGATTCGCGGTGTCTTCTGATGGTTTGCTAATCAAATACACAGCGGTCTGTTTGCAGAGCAGGACGCATTATCAAGCGGACACCAAGTGTTCCGGAACTACGGCCACTGACATCGTTGGATGCCGGAACCAGGAAGCGCTAATGTGCTTTTATACAAACCGTCATTAGCAGTCAATCCACAGTAACAAAGGGAAATGAAAAACAGAATCAATCTCTGTCTGTCTGTCTGTCGGCCTGTTTGAATGTCTCTATCTCTCTCTCACGCACGCACGCACGCGCACACACACACACACACACACACACATAGACACACACACACCCCACACATACACACACACACGTGATAAACTTCACAAGAAGGTAGTAAAAGCCGCCACCGCCACCAGCGAAACCATGGACCAAACAAGAAAAAAAAAGAACGCCCCATCAAACGGATCCGGCACAATAGGACTTCCCTTCAGTCACAGCAGACGAGCAGGGAACTTGACAATTAACAGCGATGCTTCAAGAGCAGCAGCAGCAGCAGCAGCAGCAAACCTGATCTGTCCGCTCAGCAGCATCAACGGCAGTCCGGCAACAATACAATGTCATGCGGGGAAAATTGGCTGCATAGAGACATGTGCCGTTGTTGCCATGCTGCTGCTGCTGAGGAAGAAGAGGGTTCACACAGAGGGCACACCAGCCACAATCACAATGGTCTCACGGTTACCACCGCCATCGGCCTGCAGCCCTCTCTCTCTCTCTCTCTCTCTCTCTCTCTCTCTCTCTCTCTCTCTCTCTCTCAAGCTAGAATCTTCATTAATGGGGGTCAAAATTCTGTCATGTCATTGGATTAAAACTGATGTGTGGACACAAAATGACGGGTCTGCCGTGCATGCGTGCCTGAAAGCAATGACCTAAGACAAAGAGAGCCCAAAACAAAGGGACAGAGCAGTCACAACAATTGGGGTGGGGTGAGAGGAGGGAGAGATGTGGAGGGAGGGAGGGAGAGAGAGGAGAGAGAGAGAGAGAGGAGGGGGGGGGGGGAGGGAGAGAGAGAGAGTTGAGATCTTGTGTAAACCAGGTCTTACAGAGAGACAGAGACAGACAGAGAGAGACAGAGATGAGATCTTGTGTAAAGCAGGTCTTCATTCTACCAGTATGGCTCTCGGTCTCCTGATCTCCATCTACTCTAGTCCAAAACGTTAACCAGTGAAGCGTTTTATGGCGTGCTATTTTTGACCTGACTGGCCTGCTGGCAGAATGTGCCTCAAAATAAAAACAGCCTGGACGGCGACGTCTCTTTGCCCTCAGTAGGAGCAAGAGCATTAATAACTATGCCCGAGGGTAATGAATGGTACTTTTATCTTTTTTCTTTCAGCTGTCACTTCTTTGCTGGGATCATACTCGCGCGTTATTTCCAGGCTCAGCACGAAGCATTTATAACAACGGACGGGAATTATCTCCCCATCACACACATGTTAGGAATGGTCACGCATTGACCATTGGAGAAAGATAAGAAAAATCAATACAATCTATACTGCAAAGAGAAGTCTTGTTAACCCATACTGTTGCAATTACAGGGAGCTCTTCTACTGATACCTGGGTGGATGGGATTGCAATTGGCGAAGGGAGGAGGGGAGAAGGCGGGGGAATTCAAGAGAAAAAAGTAAACAGCAAGACCGATGTGTCTTTCATAGAAGAAAATAGAGAAATCATAGTCCTGTACACAAGAGAAAATTGCGCCCGTAATTATAAAACACCTTTTCTTCAAAATGGAAAGAATATTATTTTTTAAAAACACAGAATATCACCGTTCTTGTTGAAATTGGATTAACGGGTCTTTTTAAAAAAAATCAATTTCTATTCGCGCCATATGCTAACAAGCAAACGAACTTGAAAACAGCCGAACAATCAACCCAAGGCCAAGCACATCACACGAGTATGGGCACAGGACCGCACCCACTACCACAACAATCACCACCAAAACAACAACGACGACAACAACAGGTTACAAATAACAACAACAACAAAAAATACAACAACAACGATCACAAAAACCGAGACACTGGCAAAAACTGAACAAGGACTCTCGCACCGAAACCAAACCAAACACAATCATCGACAAAACAAAACAAAACAAAACAAAACAAAACAAGCCGACACCCTCCCTTCAAGACCTGGCACCCGCCCGAATCGACTTTCCAATAACGGACAGGAGAGAGGCAGTCAAGGCGGTTACTTGTAAACGATTTTGTCCATGGCACACCTCAGTGCTTCGGGAACCTTGGCGACAGACAGGTGAGCCTAAAAGGCCATTAAGTGTCTGGTACCTGGCAGGAACCGAACCACCGGGGTGGCAACAAATGACATCGCCAGGCGGAAGAAAAGGGGGGAAGGAAGGAGCGCAGCCAGTTGTGTAAGTGTTTCGTTAACGAGTAGAAAGAACTCGGGGTGGAGGTTTTAGTCTTGCGCATTCTTTGAACCCATCCCCCCCCCCCCCCCCCCCCCCCCCCCCCCCTTTCCACCCCCAAAATCTTTCGATGATCAGCCCACTCTTCAAAGTATCCAATCTCTAATGAATTCTTTGTCCACCACCGACACATGCCCTCACACGAGTAAGTATGGCACGCATGTCCGCGCACGCGCGCATGCACAGCACACTCACACACACCTGACATATAGCTAAGCCGGAAAATATAATGGAAAAAATACATAAAAGAAGGTAAGACGGGTCAGTGGGGGAGGGAGAAGGGGAGGAGGGAGGGGGGGGGGGGGGGGAGGAGAGAGAGAAGAAAGAGAGGAGAGAAGGGGGAGGGTACGGAGAGCGAGTGTCCGAAACACCGCATACATAACGGTGCGGACGCGATCACATTCTTAAACACATGTACCCGCGCACCTCATTAATTTTGTCTTTGAAAGTGAGACAAGTACACCAATACAACAAATGACCACAAACCAACTAGCCACAACACATATTATAAATGAATGTATGTATACATGTAAAGTCACAGTCCTACAAACTTTAACACTAGACACGGGAAACTTTAAAACGGTTACTGACACCGAGCAAGTAGAGGAGGTGTAATTGTAATGGATGGGTTGAAGCGGAACGATTTCCTGGCAAACCCCCATACCCCCATACCAGTCAGAGGGTAGCCGGCTAGCTGTTTTTAGTCTCCTGACCGCACACGCTAGAGCAGAGCTACATGGTTATGTTATGTGACCACGCGCTGACCTGACTGAAGCTTCCAGCCTACACGCTACATATTCAGGTCACCCGCTGTTGTCTTTTGTCCTTGGGACGCTGGGACCTACGAGAAACCGTGGGTTGGTTGGGTTTTTTTTAGGTGAGGTTGATACCTCACACAGTGCCTGGGAAACCTAAGACAGCTAGCTAACTACTCCAGCCAAAATGAGCTGTGGCAAGATGCTCTTGGCTGCTACGCTGTTTTTGTTTTTGTTGCGTTGCCTTTACTGAATTCACATTGTTCATTATAGTAAACACAACAAATAAAGTGGTAAAGAAAAAACCATGAAGTGAACAAAACCAACAAAAGCACCATTTACTGTCACTTTTACAGTCACCACTGTTGCAAACCTGAAAGCTTGAGAAGTGCTCATCGCGTGCATTTTACATAATATATAGCTTGAGAAGTGCTCATCGCGTGCATTTTACATAATATATACTGTAATCTATGATAAATGGTTAGAAAATATGACAGCAGTTTAATTGAAAAATAAAGCGTACAACAGAACAAAGTATATCAATTTTCCTTACCTGAAATGAACTTATGAAGACTCAAAGACACTCGTTTCTTACTTCCCATAAAGAAATTGAATACATATTTCTTGTTAAAAATGTTTTTCCTTGTCTCATAAAATCGAAGTACTTTTCCTACAACAATCTGTTTGTCAGAAACATCTTCTAGCACAACAAAATCAAATCATAACTTTAAAAATCAAAACAGAGAAAAAACCAAATTCCAAATCTCTGCAAAGATAAACCGTTCACAGATCATCCTCAAAATTACAGAAAACAATATCAGATCCTTGTTCACACAACAAAATGTTAAAGGGCTACTACTCAAACTACAGCACAGTACCTGTCTATAACACCGACCAGGACGGCAGACTTTCGGCCTGACTGACGAGAGGACTATCCTGCCTAATGCCCCTCAAACACCACAAGAACGTGCCGAATTATTTCAACTATCCGGGAAACTCGACAATTCTTTCCACCCACACCGTCAGGGAGAATCCCACCATGACAAGACTCAAAGCAGTGCCCCAGGACTTGTCAGCGATTTCACACTTGCTGGACGCACCTTCGCACTGGCGGACAGAGTTCATCACCGCCCCCCCTCTGCACCTCCCCGTCCCCCTCTTTCTCTTCAGGAGCAGCCCACTCAGGAGCAAAGTCTTCTTTCAACCACTCCGACTGTCTGATTTTTTTCCCTTCCAATTCTTACTCCCGCCTGTATTCATTCATTCAGCAGGCATCGTTTCCTTAACTTTCGCCTTCCACAACTCCCACCGCTGTTTACTTTTCCGTCTTGATTCATCCCATTTCCGAAAGATGTGGACAAAACCTCGGTGACTGTTATTCCTTCAAAAGCATTTTTCCAGGATCTTTTTCGGGAAAAAAAATGCGTTGTTCTGTCTCTCGTCTGCCTATCCTACGCTCTTTTGTCAAACTGTATCGCAGTGCAGCAGCTATGTTCACTTTTAATGTCTGTCTGTCTGTCTGCATCTCTATAGCTTGTGATTTTGAACACACACACACACACACACACACACACACACACCGCGCGCAATGCAAATTAAACACAAACACTGACTCAAACTCAAAATCAAAGCCTTAAGGGCCAAGAAAAGGAGGAAAAGCCCAAACACTAATCAAACTATCAATTAGCTGCTTCAAGGTCATCAGAGTATAATTATGAACTTGACGCTAAGTGACAGTGATACGAACGGAAATGTAATAGACGAAATACCCCCCCCCCCCCCCCCCCTCCCCCATCAGAACACCACCACCAAAATAAAAGGTTTGGGCACTATGTTGCAAACAACCAACCATGAAAGCACGTGGGTGGAGTTAGCCCATCAACAAAGACGGCAGGCCCCTGTAGTTAACATAAGACTTGGTGTTTTTTCCCCCTCTGGTTGGTAGAATAACTAGCATACTATAAGTGGGCTTCATTTCCTTCCTTCCGCCCCTGACGGAGTTATTTATACCTCCACAACAGACTGCAGGCCGATATTTTCGGCATGTGGTGGATATAGGTGAGAGTAAGGGTGAGAGGGAAACCCACCTCCTCCTACACAGCAGCTGCCAGCATCCTCATATCTGACATGACGTATAGAACCTGCTGCGCTAGTACAGATACAGATCTATCTGCTTTCTTGTGTGTGTGTGTGTGTGTGTGTGGGGGGGGGGGGGGGGGGGGGGGGGGGGGTGTTCTTCTCGATAACTGTTTTTTGTTGTTGTTTGGAGTTTTTTTGTTTACGGGGATTTTGTTTGCATGTTTGCTTGTGTGTGTTTTTTGTTTGTTGTTGTTTTGTTTTGTAATTTGGGAGGTGGGTGGGTTTTTTGGTGGATTTTTTTTTGGGGGAGGTTGTTGCTTTGTGTGTGTGTGTGTGTGGGGGGGGGGGGGGGGGGCTTTCTGGGTGGGTTTTTGTTTTGTTTAGTAGTAGTAGTAGTGTTGGTGGTGGTAGTAGTAATAAATAAATTAGTAATAGTAGTAGTAGCTGCAGCAGCAGCAATAGTAGTAGTAGTAGTGTTGGTGGTGGTAGTAGTAGTAATAAATAAATTAGTAATAGTAGTAGTAGCTGCAGCAGCAGCAATAGTAGTAGTAGTAGTGGTGGTGGTGGTAGTAGTAGTAATAAATAAATTAGTAATAGTAGTAGTAGCTGCAGCAGCAGCAATAGTAGTAGTAGTAGTGGTGGTGGTGGTAGTAGTAGTAATAAATAAATTAGTAATAGTAGTAGTAGCTGCAGCAGCAGCAATAGTAGTAGTAGTAGTGGTGGTGGTGGTAGTAGTAGTAATAAATAAATTAGTAATAGTAGTAGTAGCTGCAGCAGCAGCAATAGTAGTAGTAGTAGTGGTGGTGGTGGTGGTAATATTAATAATAATAATAATGATAGTAGTAGTAACATAGTAGTAGTAGTAATAGAAGCAGTAGTAGCACAATGGCAATAGTAGCAGTGGCGGCGGTGGTGGTGGTATGTTAATATTTATAATGATAGTAGTGCTGCTAGTAGTGTGTGGTGGTGGCATGTAATGGTGGGGTGTGGTGTAGTAAGTTGTAAGAATAGTAGCTGCTAGCAGTAGTGGTGGTGGTGGCAGTAATGGTGGTGGTGGTAGTAGTAGTTGTAAGAATAGTAGCTGCTGGCAGTAGTGGTGGTGGTGGCAGTAATGGTGGTGGTGGTAGTAGTAGTTGTAAGAATAGTAGCTGCTGGCAGTAGTGGTGGTGGTGGTGGTGGTGGTGATAGTAGTAGTAGTAGTAGTAGCAGTAGTAGTAGTAGTAGCAGTAGTAGTAGTAGTAGTAGTAGTAGAAGTAGCAGTAGTAGTAGAAGTAGCAGTAGTAGTAGCAGTAGCAGTAGTAGTAGTAGTAGTAGTAGTAGTAGTAGCAGCAGCAGCAGCAGCAGCAGCAGCAGCAGCTCTAGCTCTCTCTTATTTGCCTCCTCACAAAAATACAAAGGCATTATTATTATTCCGAGCCAGCCCCCACTAGTCTACTAGCCTGGGCCCCATCACCATGACTTGTTATTGTCAATGAGGCATCCTATCCTGGTCACGGCAATACCATCCATCAATCATCCCCACTATTTTCATCCTCATCAATCACGCTAGTAAGCAGTCTTGGGGCAGGCCAGGACAGTTAGTCCTAGAGCATGCATGGGTCACACACACCACAAATCCTGGGCTCAAACCCTCAAGGGGCTGACTGGTCCCGTCAAGAGGGGGACGGACTGAGCTCCAGCCTAAAGTGGATGGAGAAAACATTCCCCGCGCGCTGCTATTCTGTAGTATAGGACGCTCGTCGTGCATGCACAGTTGGGGAGGTGGGAGGCTGAAGGTGAACTATGCGTAATGTAAGACTCAGATAGAACAGACTGGCTGAAGGAGGAGAGAGAAGGAGGAGAAGATGTTAATTAAGGAGAAAGACTGTGTGGGCAACAAAAAACTGGGCAAATTGTGTTGTTACATCATTTTTAGATAAATAACCTCTCTGTCTGTCTGTCTGTCTGTCTGTCTGTCTCTCTCTCTCTCTCTCTTCTCTCTCTCTCTCTCTCTCTCTCTCGCTCTTTCTCTCTCTCTCTGGTGTGTGTACATGTGTGTGGTGTGTGTGTGTGTGCCTGCGTGCGCGCGCGCGTGGAATTTTAATGTTTTTGTATTGTTTTGTTGTATTGGAAGACGTTCAAAAAAAACAACAAACCTACACAATTTATCAGGATCAAAACTTACAATTCTGTTGTATGTTTGCCTGCCTGCCTGCCTGCTGGCTTGCTTGCGTGCGTGCCAGCTTGTTTGTTTGTTTGTTTCCTACAACACACGAGACCACAGAGCCCTTTCTCTTCTCCAAGTTTAACGAAGTTTGCAAAGGTCAGCCATTCCAGGCATGGCTGTCAGGTGGCATGTTTACCCCCTCTTGACAGTGAGGTGTCCCCACTTTGAAATACGGACACCGCGCTCTGAAGTTGACCTCCAACGTATCTTTGAGGATCCCTCCTCACTGTCTTTCGCTTTGGGAATACATTTTAACTTCTTCATCTTCGTCAAACGCTCAGACAGCATCAATTGTTGTCTGTTATATGAGTGAAAATGTGTCACGTTGCCTTTAAGCGCCTGACAAGTCAGGCCCAGCGCATCTGACTTCGGTATAAAAGAGAATTGTTATCTTTTTTAAGTCTTTCTGGAAAAAAAGAAGGAGAATGGACCAAGAAGGTAGAAAACAGACAAGAAGGAAAAGACATGAAGAAAAGGGACAAGGCAGAAACAAAGGGAGTGATAGAAAAAGGTCATTTCAAGCACAAATATTCCAGAAGGCGGGGATGCTATTTATTTATACTGATAGGCCCTCTGCATCCCCACGGGGCAATACATTTTAACCATGTACAGGGGCTCGAATTTTTAAGTCACAGATCGTCGGGCTATCCACTGACATTAGCAAACTAAATCAACATCACATGCTGATCCTACAAGAACACAAAAACAGATCTGTGTATTGTATATATCATACTTTCGAAAAGAAGAACATATAAACAAGCCTTGTGCCTAGCCTTACACCATCTCATAATAAAGTGGCAATATGTATCATTCCCACACGTCAGTGGAAGGTCATATACTGACATGCATGGCTGTCACACCTGGCTTCTGTCACACTCCATCAATGTGCTTTGCGTCACATGTATTCCCAAAACATAACTAATGACGTATGTGCACGGAGCATATTCAGCGCAATGACGACGATTGTGGGCTATTTGAAAATCCACCCACAGCGTGTTGTATGACCGATGTACACGACCTGTCAACAGTCCAAATCCTCTTGCCAAACTAGTCCAGGGATGTACAAAAATGCCCTGTCCTCACAAAGGTCAATGACAGTGTCGCTGGAATAAAGAGCAAATTTAACGTATTTGCCACAAACAGATAATTGGTGAGCTGACAGGTAGGTACGCCGTACAGACATGTGAGTGAAAGTGTAGGCAATTGTCGATTTAAACAATGCAAGTCTCTCTCTCTCTCTCTCTCTCTCTCTCCTCTCTCTCTCTCTCTCTCCTCTCTCTCTCTCTCTCTCTCTCTCTGTGTGTGTAAATGTGTGTTGTATATTCGAATGCGTTCGAGTGTGTGTGTGTGTGTGAGTGTGTGTGTGTGTGTGCGTGTGTGTACATACATGTGTCTATATTAATTATCATATATTTGACGTGGGCCAATAAGTGGGAGGACAAAAGATAATGACCATAGTTGCATAAAGATAAATTTAAAAATAGACTGCACCAAACTCGTGGACATTCACAAATTTATGTCTGTGACGTCCACGAAATGAGGAGGCATAAAACAAAAATAGAAGTGGTCAATGAATATTCAATATGGTACTTTGGTACACAATGGTAGGCCACATAACAGACCCTGACTATAAAACATTAATCAATAGACTTAAAACAGAACCTTCCTGGTCCCATCTGTTAAGCTGCCTACGAAATAGACAAGCTTGTGACGCAGTTTAAAAAAGCCATCCCACCTTGCACGTGTAAGCATACATTATATTACTATTGATTGCATACGTAACAGGAGAGTCCATACGCCCACACTGATGCCAAAAAGTGTGTGTGTGTGTGTGTGTGTGGAGGTGTGTGTGTGTGTGGAGGTGTGTGTGTGTGGAGGTGTGAGTGTGTGGTGTGTGAGGTGTGTGTGTGTGGAGGTGTGAGTGTGTGTGTGTGTGTGTGTGTGTGTGTGTTTTGTGTGTGTTTGTGTGTGTGTGAGAGAGATAGAGAGAGTGGGTGGGTGTCTGGGTGCGTGCGTGCGTGTGCGTACGTACGTGCGTGCGTGCGTGTGTGTGTGTGTGTGCGGGAGGGGAGGTGAGTGGGTGGGTGTATGCGTGCGTGCGTGTTTATTTTGTATGTGTGTGTGACTGTGTGTGTCAGAGTGTGTCAGTGTGTGTGTGTGTGAGTGCACGCACGAGTGTGTGTGTATGTGTGTATGTATGTATGTATCATTGTATGTATATATGTATGTATGTATGTATGTATGTACATGTATATGTATGTGTGTCTGTGTGCGTGAGA
>CM054149.1:13319789-13334789 GCA_028751875.1 Rapana venosa
TCAGTAAATCGAACAAAGAATTGTATTTCCAGACTATCTCAGTTTCATCTTGAAAGCAAGAGTCTTCCCCCCTGGTGAGCTGGTGGTTTATGGATGTATCACACACGCGCGCGCGCACACACACACACGAGAGAGAGAGAGAGGGGGGGGGGGGAGACCTGTAGACACTGAAAACATAGAGAGACACACGAGAGAGAGAGAGACACACACACAGAGAGAGAGAGAGAGAGAGAGAGAGAGAGAGAGAGAGGAGAGAGAGAGAGGAGAAGAGAGAGAGAGAGAGAGAGAGGACAGAGAGAGAGAGAGACGCACACGACGACTAGACAGCGACCACGAACAGAATAAAAAATTTATTAACTTAAGCCACATAAGTCGATCTGATGCAACTGCTATGCAACAGGAATAAATCTACATATTTATACATTACATGTTTCCTTGTTGGTGATATGTGTGCGTGCGTGAGCGCGCGCGCGCACGTGTGTGTGTGTGTGTGTGTGTGTGTGTTGTGTGTGTGGGGTGTTTGTGCGCGCGCGCGCGCGTGTGTGTGTCACTATGTGCGTACGTTGTGTGTGTGTGTGTGTGTGTGTGTGTGTGTGTGTGTGTGTGTGTGTGTGTGTGTGTGAGAGAGAGAGAGAGAGAGAGAGAGAGAAGAGAGAGAGAGAGAGAGAGAGTGAGTGATATTAATTTTAACTTAAATTTTTTTATATTTTTATGTTATAGCAATGCTTTGCGCCATATGTCTACCCATTTCAATAAAATTCAGCTAAGAGCTCGGCTGTCATGATGAGTGCTGACAACCTGTCACAGTGTCAGTCCAGTGCAAATGTCTGAACACACAAGTTGCGTTAAAGCAGAGCAGAGTCCCCATCAAACGGCTGCACACGCTTGAGCTTACGAGAATACGTTTTGCCGCGTTTTTGCCATGGAAAATAAAATAAAATAAAGAAACTAAGCCACAAGCATGACAGCCAGTTCAACTAGTAAATCATAATTATGAAATATAATACTGCTTTAAATATGATCAGATTATCAACGTGAAATATTATTTTGTTTACACTTAGCTGTTATCACTTCATGCCATTCAAGCTTTCGCTTTAACAATGATCGTATACATGATCATCATTCTGTCACACAAGGGCACAGCAATTGTTCACACCCAATTCGTGCAAATAAACATACAGGCTATAGATTTGACCAAGCAGGCCTTAAAAGATATCCCCAGGCAAAGCCTGATACAATCTCTTTCCAGTACATGCATAAAACTATCGTATTTTCAGTTCAAGAAAGGTCACCGCCTACGGGGTATATTAATTCTGGACTGATTTCACACAACAGTTGACAGCCTAAATCAGCGCTATATTTTAATCACGCTGATCCACAAAGAAGTATCGACTGAGTTATTTGTGGATTCTTAACAGTTTTTACGGCAATCATAAAATATTTAGCTCAGACAAAGTGCTTGAGGCAGAAAAGCACGAATCAATGTCACTAAGGATTTTGTGATACTGATAGTCTGTGATCATGTGATGGAGCTCAAGACTGCATGAATAGCTCAACCGAGGTTGCTTTGGTACAGTGCAATTTCACAATGCCGTGTGACGAGTTTATATTTATGAATATCAAAGTAATTATACCGTACTTCCCCCAGAAGGTGAAACAGTTTTGGAGTCGAGTTATACATGACGGGCACGACACCTTGTGTATGTGGACATTTTTAACTTGACTTTTGTTGTTGTTTGGTTTTAGTAGGGTGTTTTGCTTGTTTTGTTTGGTCTGGGTTTTTTTCGTTTTGTTTATTTTTACTGGAATATATCATTATATGACTTTTACCTTTCTCCTGGATTACATGTGCCTACTTTTGACGGGATGCTAAACGGTTACGGATAATAACGGCTACCTTGACTTGAGTTGCTTACCTTTGTAAGGTTTGTTGTAATAAAGAATGTTCTTTAATAAATGACACAACTTTTAAACAAGTTTCTCATAGCTCCTATTCAAAATTCAAATGGACACTGTGGGTCGAGGCCTTTTGTTTATTTTCTTTCGCTGATGGCATGGACTATGAAGACCAAAGCGATGAGCTGCTAGCAGACACTATCATCAGCGCTTTCCTCATAACTGTTCTGGATCAGCTAGCTAGCTGTGTGGGCGTGGATAGTGAGTGAGGAGGCAATCACGCCCTGTCCGCTTTGGTCTGGGAGATACCTACATGCTTTCCCCAGTGGTGGGCGGTACACTGCCGTCTGATCAACGAGACATAAGCGGATGATGGGGGTTTGGGGGAAATAGTTTCTGCAGCAATGGCTCCCTCTTTCGTGTCGGTCCTCTTGACTCGGTGATTCTACAGTTCGCCGTTTATTTTGGTATCCACCTCGCTTATTGCTAACACTGACCTGGATTTGTCTGCAATGATGTTTGTACTGTGCTACCTTCAAGTGGCTCATCCAAGCCACACTGACACAGTGGCGACTGAGAGGGAAAGGAGGAGAGCCCTACCCTTTATATCATACCAACAGCAATTCCCACAATGCACAGAGCTCGTGTGTGAACTATTTTGTTATAAACTGTAAATCAATTAGACAACCATGATTAAAAATCCAACCTATTGATAATATCTTGCTCAGTACGATAAAATGAATCCCAGGCAGGATCAAGGATAAAGCCGATCTGACTTTAAGAAAGGAGTACATTGGCAACGCAGCAGGCCAGCCACCCTCCCTCATCTAAGCCAATGATTATAACTATTACACTGTTTGTGGAACAAATATGTCTATGTAACTCCCTAACTGTGAGTGATGTGCCCATTGTGTAAATCAAAAATGGTAGCAGGACTCGCAACACCATTACCCTCTGATGAAACAAAACAAAAATAACGGAAAAGGGGGGGGGGGGGGGGGGGGGGTGAGGCATGTATGGGGTGAAGGTTGGGGCATTGGGGGGGGGGGGGGGGGGCACGGAAAAAGTGGAGGATACCAACACTTCCTCATCCGCTACCCCTTCCCGGATCTTGTCACTTTCAGTTGTTCAACATGTGAAAGGATGCTCTCATCCTGTCAGTGTTCACACGTTGACAATTGTGCAGTGTATTACAATAATGTGATCAATGTAATCACTGCAAACATTTTTTTTTTACAGTTAACTAATGGCGTAGAGAATGAGAGAGAGAGAGACAGACAGAGACAGACAAACGGACAGACAGAGACAGAGAGGCAGAGACACAGAGAGACAGGAAGACAGGCAGACAGCCAGAGAGAGAGAGGGAGGGAGAGAGAAACAGAGACAGAGCCGGCCACAGAGACAGGCAGAAAAAGACAAGGCAGCTTTGGCTGGCATGAAGAATAAATTGACCCTTTTATTCCTCATACACGCTCTGGATGAAGACAAGAAGAAGGTCCACCCCAGTGTCGACAACAATCGCTGACGGTGACATGAGTCTAGTGAAGAGCGAAAGAAAAGGGATTTCATGTCCTCGTTGATGTAAAAAAAAAAAATCAGCTACATCCGTTAAATGGATTCAAGTTTAACGTCCTCATAGCAAACCAAACACACAAAAGAATGCTTTTCGGGACAGGTTTGTGTGGGTGATGAACACCCACGAGTAAGTTGTTACGTGGTTCCACTGGGAGGTGGCAGTCGGTGGTGGTGGGGGCATCCCATAAAGGGACAGTCAATTTATAGCCTGAGAAGCAGCAGCAATTCTACCTCACACACACAGGCGGCCAACCTAAAACTAGTAGCCCCCAAGGGGCAAGAAACAATTCAGTAGCATCCTACAAACCAGACCCTTTAACTGGCAGTCCCCTCAGGCTACCATCACCTTCACCAGCTCGACAAGGCCAATGGGGACGACAGATGGGCTGGCAAAATGATCCACTGCCGTCTGCCTGTACCAGGGACCTTGGGTTAGGCTATCGGACCACCGATGGAAACTTGCGCAAAAGCACTCTGTGTACCCCAGCGCTTCCCGTCCACTTGGGAACAGACTTTGTCATTTTGATTAATATCATTTCTGGGCCTCCTCCACGGGCAATAAACAACAGCAGCGGTGGCCTCTGGGTTGCTAGAGGTGACCGTTACAGGGGGAAATGTCATAGACAGTTTGAACAACGGGTGGCCGGCCTGGGTATGCATGCGCTTTGAGATGATTGATTCAAGAGTGGTACTGTAACAATGGTTGCTTGTTTCCCTGACTGACTGAGCAGATAACTCGTTATGCACACTGAGTATTCATCAGCCGGAGAATGTATGTTGAAACGGTGTTTTTTTTTAATATAAAAAAGGAAACCGCCCCCTCTCCACTCACAAAAACCCCAACTACAACAAAGACCACCACCAAGTGCAAGAGGCTAAAACTTTACTTAATGTTCAATGACTGGGCAACTTTTTCTCTTTTTTTAACTTTCTAATCATGGCAATGATACTTTGCATTCAAGTTTCTTTGATATATATATAAGGGGAAGTGTACGGTAATAAATAAATCTGGCACATTGCCCAAACCGAGCCTCTGCCGTCATTATTCCACCCTGCTGCCCAGGCTTGACCGACTGCTGACGTGTTGTGAGAGTGTGTGAGAGGGGGAAACCCACCAAGGGTTGACCAATGAATGAATCATCTTCTCTTAGGCTACCAAAGACAGACCAGCAAAGCTCAGCTGCCTGCTCCTTAGGCAAATTTGTGAACTGGGGCTTAAACTCTCTCTCTCTCTCTCTCACCTTTTCCCCTCTCTCTCTCTCTCTCTCTCTCTCTCTCTCTCTCTCTCTCTCTGTGTGTGCATGCATGTCTGCCTGCCTGCCTGTATGATTGTATGTATTTGTGTTGGTGTGTGCATGTTTGTGTCAGTCTCACACACACATACACACACACACACACACCAGGGGGGAGGAATGAGAAGGGGAAAGAGGGAAGGTCACACAGGTACACATAGTCTGCTTTAGATTGAAAGAGGTACAGTGACAGTGAGTGAGACTAAGACTTAAGAGAGAAGAGTCTATAGTATAGATCTATAACATACATGGTAGGGGTTATACAGGCCAAGGTGTCAACGCGCCTTTGTTTAGTTCCATCAAGTAGATGTGTGCTGTTGTTTGTAACACATTCGTGTGTGTTGTGTGTGTGTGTGTGTGTGTGTGTGAGTGTGTGTGAGTGTGTGTGAGTGTGTGTAAGTGTGTGTATGCATCTGTGTGTGTGTGTTGTTGTGTGTGTGTCTTTGTGTTCAGATGTTTGGTGTAAAGAACCAGACAAAATGCACATGCGTGGTTCTGCATCCATGCATACAACTTTATTTTTTTAAGTTGATATGCTTTGTCAGTGTGTGTGTGTGAGGGGGGGAGGAGGTGCATAAGTGCATGCATGTGCATGATATACATGCATGTGTATGCATGCATGCATGTGTCACTTTGTGTGTGTGTGATGGATTGAAGTGTGTTTTCTTTTCTTCAAATTAATGTCTAGAGCTTCACTCACACTGTCGCAGCGGTGTTTTAAAGACAAGAGAGAGTGCATACATGTGTGTGTAGGGGGGTGTCTGTGTGGGCCCACATGTGTGTGTGCACACGCGCATGTGGGTTATGTGTGTAGTGGAGACAGACAGACACTGAGACAGACAGACAAGAGAAAGAGAAAGCGAGAGAGAGAGAGAGAGAGACTCAGAATCAGAGAGAGAGAAGAGATGAACTATAGATTCAAGTACTTAGGCATTATACAAATAGCCCGATACAGGTCTATCATAATCATGCACAAGAACTGAAATTCAGATGAGACGGCCAAATATAAGATTCATTTCATTTGCTCTCATCTACTAAAAGATGTCATGTTATTTACAGCTATTCATAATTCCCAAAATGACAATGATACATCAAGATTACTCTACAATACTGACTGGAACATATCAGTTATTACATAATATGTCTCTTCAAAAATGCACTTAATACTAATTGCAGTAAGCTGAATAACTTACAAGTTTCAATGACCAGTACCATTACCTGTACACTTTACTACCACTAGGCAAATACCTGACAGTGATGCTCAGTCACTGAGTCATGTACTTGAACTTGAACTAAGTAGGAAGAGGAGTTTGCATCTCTAGACTATAGAACTGTTCAGTGTTTGAAGAATCAATTGATACACTACACTCTACAGCAGCATCAACATAAGTTATACTATATCATCAATGATACTTTATTTTGATAAACCATAATACACACAAAAAATGGACAGCTCTGAAAAGAACACTACGCAGAAATCTTGTAGAACTTTTAATATTTTGTTTTCTAATGCTGCTGTTGCCCTTCCTTGACACCAACCAACTAAAACAGGTTGATCTGTTTACAAAACAGTAAACTTGAGGTCAATTTGTGTATGTGTGCACTATACAAGGATTGAATCAGTGAGTGGGCCTTCCATTTGCACAACTGAAATAGCCTAGCCTACATAGTACATTGTATTATAATATTTATGATATATATTTTTTATAATGAGTCAGTTAATGAATTTATTATGGATACTTTTTCTGGCCTTACGGTTTCCCCCAGTTTCTTATAGTTGGTTGGGTTTTTTTTAAGAACACTATATTCTATCAATTCCTTTTTCTTGAAATTGAACATCTATGTCTCATTAATTAAATCTTAACAGAAACTGAGAAGGAAATGTCATCAAAACGTGTTAAAGTATAGATCATACCTTGAACATATCTCAGGAATCCCAGATAAAAACTGCTTTGCTTACAGTTATACTAATTAATACCAGTACAGTAATATGTAGTAGTAGTAGTAGTAATTATCAAAATGACTTTTAAATTAAATGGTTTTAGTGATGCTAGAAAGTGATTTTTAAATCATTTTTCCCACATAGCTGGCAGTGTCCTAGGGCTTTTTTTTTGTATATTCAAAATAATAAGTTTTGTTGGTAGATCTTCTCTGAGAATAAAACCACAAAAGATTTGTTTATTTAAGGCAAATACAGCACTAGCATGCAAAGAACTGAAAAATATTAACGAGAGAAACAGAACAAAACTTTAAAACTTTTTTAAAGTCAAGTAACACTAAAATCAATTGTAATTTTGATTAGTTTTATAAACTTAATGGGCGAAAAGCACTGCAGTTCAACAATTCATTAATTGTTTGTTTGGACTATACTATGGTATTGATAGTCCAGGAGAGTGGGGGGATGTTCTTTTAAAATAATTTTTTAATGTTATTATAACTTATAAGTGATAATATATACATATATATATGTATACTATATATATAATAATATATATTATACACAGTCCCTCATTTTTCCACACACATAATATTTGCTATCATAATTATACTTATATTCATCCAAGTTACAAGTGAGGCAGAGAAATAGGGTATGTGTATCACTGTATGTGACTGTGTGTTTCTGGGGGGGGGGGGGGGGGGGGGGGGGGGGGGGAAGGGGGGGCAGTACATTATCACATCCACTCCAGTTCCCTAGGTCACTGTTAAAAGTGTTATTGTGTTAAAGTTCATGACCACTCTAGCTAGGAATGACTCAAGTCTCTATTGTGATAAAAACTGAGTGTCCAGAACACTAGTACACCCGGAATACATTAACCTCTTTAACAGTCCAAATCATAATTTAGTCTGAGCGAGTAGGGTAAAGGAGGGAAAGGAGAGAGATCCCAAACTGCTTTTTTAAGATCAACAAGTTTCAGACTTATGTTTGCAGGGGAAATTTACTTAGGTGGCTGAGAGTAGAAACTGTAACTGACAATCTGACATGCTTCCCCCCCCCCCCCCCCCCCCTCCCCCATCGCTCCCTAGCAGCTGTAAAAAAAAACGAAGTTTTAGCTTACCTGTGTTTCTTCCATGGTGAAAGTTGATCCCAACTCAGGTAAACCCGTCCCAGCCGTGGCTTTGTTTTCAGTTGAGAACTAATTCCTCAGCAGAAAACCAGATGCTTGTACACCTGGTACAAAAGTCAAACTGTCTATCCGATCTCGGGAGACATGATCAACGAAAGGTGAAAAACATTCTCCAACTCAGAAAAAAAAAAAGGGGGTACAGATAGACCTGATCTACACTCCAAACAACCGTCCGCTTTAGATCAGCCCAATGCATGCACCAAAGTAAAGTGTGTCATGCCAATTCTAAATTTAGCACACAACTGTTGTACATAGCCTACCGCAAGCTCAGGCAGTTTTTAGACCAAAAGTAAATTCCACTCAACAAATATCCAAGCTGAAACAAGTCGTAGAAGACTCAAATCACAATGGTAAGCTGTACTACACTCCGCGTAAAGCAAATTTGTCGCCGACTGTTTCACCGACGATCTTTCTGAAGTGAGCGAAGTTTTCGTCCTGCGCTGCGAGCCAGCCGTGTGTGCTCAGTTCTCAAGCTAGGCAGACGATAGTCAGCCTCGTTCTGGCCACGTCAGGTGCCCGGATAAAAACATTCTCACCTTCCACGAATGACGTCACTGAGGAATCAGCGGTGGTTCGGATGATGATAGCCTCGGCCTACTGCTAACTTTAGCTCTCAGCAGGCGGTAGACCTACTGTTTGAAATCAAATTCAAAACTTTCATTCGTTGTACTTTAACGGTTAGTACTCTCGCTGCGAATATAGACTAGAAAATTATTGGGCAAAGTCAAAGGCTTTTCGTTTTTTTCAAACAAATAGCCGTTAGCATGTGGCTGGCAGGACTGAAAAACAACAACCCACCTGGTGACAGTTGTATGGCATCGCAGGGTTCGGTAGTGACGTCAAAGTAACCCAACCCACATAATACAACAATGCTTGCCAGGAGAGAGGAGGGATTTGGGGCCGCATGCCCAGCGTTCCACGCCGCGTCATTACCACACGTCTACTACACCCAACCCTCCTGCTTGCAGTGAGAGGGAAAAAAGAAAGAAAAAGAGAAGAAAAAAAAGAAGAGGCAAGAAAGAATGACGGGGAAACTCAGTTGGCTAAAGTAGGCCTATTGTCTCCAAAAAAGACAGAGAGAAACTGGCATGTTCAACCATACTGCCGGAGAAAAGGGGCTGGTTGGCTGGCTGACTGGTCAAGTTGGCTAGCCAAGCTGGGCATACACCAGGAAGGTTCACAAGAGAGTTTAGTTGTGTGTGCATGTGCAAATATTCCAATATTCCACTACATGTATTAAGTCCCCAGCATAAAGGGGTTGGGGGAGTTTTTTTTGTTTTTTGTTTTAGTTGTTGGTTTTGGTTTGGGGTTGTTGTTATTTTTGGGGGATTTTTAGGGGGGGGGGGGGTTGTTGTTTTTTTGTTTTTTTTTTTTTTGGGGGGGGGGGGCGGGGAGTTTTGTTTGGGAGCATGGTACACTGTGGTTGATGATTTTTTTTTTGTTGTTGTTTGTTGGTTGGGGGGGGGGGGGGTGTTTGTTGTGGGGGGGGGGGTCTTTCTGTTCTGATTTTTTTGTTGTGGGTTGTTGTGTTGTCGTTTTTTGTTGGGGGGGTATTGTTGGTGATGTTTTTGTTTGGGTTGTTTTTTTTGTTAGGCGATTTTGAAAAAAAATAATCAAGTAGCAAGCAATACAAACGAAAACAACAACATAAGGACTGACTGAACAGTTAAGTTAACGACAGTATAATGTTATTATCAGTCAGTCATCTGTTGCAATGTGAATCATCGGTCACAATGTGTGCATGTGAATGATGACAGGGCTATCATAAGTTGACTTCTTGTCCTGGCGAAGCATGCTTGTATTTTCGTGACGCTTATCTTGAATAGATTCTGTTGAAGCCGATAGCTGAGACACCCTGTGGTTACAAACACCCAGGTTCAAACAGTCCACTGTCCGCCGTCGTTCAGTCACTGATTCTGGTCCATCTGTCTGGAATGACCTCCCTCTCTGCCTTCGCCCAAATCCTTCATTTGACACTTTCAAATCCAGCCTAAAGACACGCTTATTTCCTACCTAGGATCTTCCTCCATCGTTACACCTCAACATCTGTCCCTACTTTCAATCAGTCTCCTCCATCTCCATCACCTTGTCTTAGCGTACGCGCGCGCGCGCGCGCGTGTGTGTGTTTTTTTTCCCCCCATTTTTATTGATTTTATTCTTTTATATCGAGGATAATGGAATAAAAACTTATGTGCTTTTTTTTACATCTAGTCCCCGTGTGTATGCGGTTTTTAAATTCTGTCATCTGTTCCCACCGGCACATAATGGCCTACTCTTACGAAAGGTGGAACAGGATTTAACATGTGCGCAAGATGTTCTGCGTGCGTTCGCACACGGGACCTCCATCCCGCGCGCGCGCGTGCGCGCGCGCGTGTGTGTGTGTATATATGTGTGTGTGTGTGTGGTGTGTGTGTGTGTGTGTGTGTGTGTGTGTGTGTAGTCGTGTGTGTATTTCTATAATCTGTTCATCGTATTTGTGAACGGTTGCTTGCATGTGAATAATTTGAATGCAAGTGCTTTGATTTGGTTGCAAGATTCAATGCTTAATAGTAGTAGTAGTAGTAGTAGTAGTAGTAGTAGTAGTAGTAGTATACCATCGTCGTCGTCGTCATCATCGTCATCATGATCATCATCATCGTCATCATCATCATCATCATCATTATTATTATTATTATTATTATTATTAATTACCGTTATCGTTGTTGTTGTTGTTGTTATCATCATCATGATTACCATCATTATTATTTATTGATGTTGGGTGTTCTCCAGCTTAACACCCTGGTGGTGGCCATCTGGAATATGTATGTACTCTACCTGGCTCATCACACCCGGGAGTCACTGTGAGACTGTGGGCGCACACTGAGTGAGAACTTTGCGTCTGTAGCTGGTTTTTCTTTCTTCTTCTTTGTCGAACGCTCTCACACAGCAACTATCGTTGTCTGTTATATGACCGAAAATACGTCACAGTGCCGTTAAGCGCCTGACAAGTCAGGCCCAGCAGTGACTGACTTAGGCATAAGAGAGAATTGCTATCTGTTAAGTCTTTCTGGAAAAAAAGGCAGGAGAATGGACCAAGAAGGCAGAAAACAGACAAGAAGGAGGTGACAGGAAGAAAAGGAACAAGGCAGAGGCAAAGAGAGGGATAGAAAAGAGAGAATTTCTCGCACAGAATTTCCAGAAGGTGGGGATGGTATTTATACTGACAGGTGCCCGGCATCCCGGGGGTGGGGGGATTGTTGTTGGGATTTTTATTGTTGTTTTCGTTTTGTTTTTAAAAACCTTGCCATAGAGTCAGCCATACTCCGACTTCAGGGGACTTTCCCTCCTTTAGCGAAGAGAATAATTCAAAGAGTGAGCTGGTTAGGAAAGTGTGAGGAGGGACTACCTGGATGATAGTACTACACAACAGAAATGAAAACAAAACAGATAACAACACCGACAAGAAAACAACATTTACAACTGCAACAATCACCATCACTTGTCGAGGAGTTAGTGAGGATATTAAAGATCATAATTATGAAATGGAACTTTAAGTAACAAATGGAGAACACACACACACACACAAACACACACTCGAATTGAAACACACACACACACTCACACACGCACGCACGCACGCCCACTCACGCACACACGCACATACACACACGCGCGCACACACGCACACATTTGTTATAGTTATAAACTACATTAGCATTTCTCATGTATTTATTTGTTGTTATCATTGCTTAGCCCTTTTCTGTATACTTTCTACATTATTTAGGATTACATTCATTTCACTTTATATATCCACCAACTTAAGACACGCCCCTCCCCCACCCCCTTCCCATCGTCTAATATAACTTTGAGTGAACAGACGTAAAATCGAAGCAGCAGCAACAACAACAGCAACAACAACAACAAACAATAACAACAACAACGCACACACACACGCACACACACAACGCGCACGCACGCACGCACGCACACACGCACTTTTGTTAGCTTCCTAAATTTGAAAACAGAACCAAACAAAAACAAACTCAAAACTTGAATCATAAGCACTCACCCTCTTCCCCCCTATGATAACTCAACCCCCCCACCCCCACCCCCATCCCCCCAAAAAAGACAACAGAAATAGATAAACAAACAAATGGAAAAAAAACAAACAATGGAAAACGAAAAAAGACTAAACGAAACTGACACGGGGTGAAAACAAACAAGATGATATCATCGACAGCCACAGACAATTATAACTGTACTTCACACACTCCAAATAGTCACTACCGCTCAAGTTAAATTAGTTTATCTACCACTCGACCTCTCTTCTCTTTATCATGCTGACTGACAGTATTTGTGGATCGGTGGTCTAGAGGTAACGCGCCTGCCTAGAAAGTGAAACGTCCGGGTCTGAAGTGTGCGGTGGTTCGATCCCCGTTTGGGCCCCAAAACTCTTCCCCCATCCATTAGACTATGAGTGATGGTCTGGGTGCTAGTCTTTCTGATAAGACGATAAACCGAGGTCACGTGTCTTATACAAAATTATTTAGCGCACGTAAAAGAACCCACTGCAACAAGGGAGTTGTCCTTGGCAAAATTCTTTGGAAAAAAAAAGCTACTCTGATAGGGAAACAAATACAGTTTGCAGACAGGAACAGAGACCAACAACAACAAACAAAATGTATAGCACTGTTCTGGTGGCCACGCGCTCAGCCCCGAATTTCACGCAGGGAAATCTGTCGTGACTTAAAGTGGTATAAATGAAAATAAATAAATGGAAAATAAATTGATAGATAGGCCTGTTCTACCCCCTCCATACCCCCCCACACCCCTATCACCGGTTGTGACGTACATACAGTCACCAACATTGTTAGGAATCTTAATGATCTCTGTCAGCAACGGATCAGGACAATTGCAGTGTATGTTGTTGTCGTTGTTGTTGTTATTGCTGTTGTTGTTGCAGTTGTTGTTGTCGTTGTTGCAGTTGTTGTTGCTGTTGTTGTCGTCGTTGTTGTCGCTGCTGTTGTTGTTGTTGCTGTTGTAGTCGTCGTTGTCGCTGCTGTTGTTGTTGTTGCTGTTGTCGTCATTGTCGTTGCTGTTGTTGTCGTCGTTGCTGTTGTTGTTGTTGCTGTTGCTGTTGTTGTCGTCGTTGCTGTTATTGTTGTTATTGCTGCTGTCGTTGCTGTTGTTGTTGTCATTGTCGTCGTCGTCGTCGTCGTTGTTGTTGTTGTTGTTGTTGTTGCTGTCGTTTCTGTTGTTGTTGCTGTTGTCATTGTCGTCGTCGTTGTTGTTGTTGCTGTTGTTGATGAGCGTTCCACAGCTTTACACGCTAGGAGTCACCCATACTATGTCTTCTTTTTTTCGTTCTGTGTGTGTTGTTCCTCGGCTAGAGCTTCGAGGTTCACCAGTGGTCAGATTTTGTGTGTGTGTGTGTGTGTGCATAATTATGAGATGCCCCCCCCCCCCCCCTCCACCACCATCACCACCATTTAGGTAGCCGCATTCCGGCTTCGGGGATTAGTCCCTAAATCGGAAATCTCCGCTGAGACGTAAATTAAATCACAACCACAAGGCTTGGGAATACCCAGAATATGCCCCCACCCACCCACCCACCCACCACCCACCCCTCTCTCTCTCTCTCTCTCTCTCTCTCTCTCTCTCTCTCTCTCAGGGGTGAGTTGATCTCATTGAAGCAACAAGACCTGTTTTTGAAGTGCTCCTCAATTTAATGAAATATTACTTAATCAACGTGGTTATTATTGGACTTTATAACTTCTTTTGGGAATTGTGACATCGACTATGTTGTACTGATCACACCTATGAAAAAAATGGTGACAAAAAGCGTGCCTGTTCACAATTTGTGTAGTATTCCTTCTGTGTGGCCTGTTCTTAAGCATGCGTTGGCTTTTGTATGGCAAAACACGCGCAGTTCGTGAAGAAAATGCACGTGAAACTGGTATCTGTGCCGAACAGATTCAATGTCGTACTCTTTGTGTTCGTGGCTTCCTACTTTTTGCGCTGTGGTGATGTAGAAATGAGTCCTGGACCAATGGACAGCCACTCCCCTAAAAGGAGCACAGCATAACAGCGGGGAAAGACAGTGGTGATGTTGACTGTGACTGCAAGACTTCCCTGTCTCCCCCTCCCTGTGTGGGACTGAAGCAGGCTTTAGTGACGACATGGTATCTCAAATTCTACAAGTCAGCAACAGCAAAAAGAGGATTACAGGTCACTTTGAAATAATGTAGACTGCTTGACAAAAGACGTCAGCAATGTGGCCTGCATCAGAAAAGACATCAGAAATGTGTCCTGTGTGTGAAAAGACGTCAGCAATGTGGCCTGTGTGTGAAAAGACGTCAGCAATGTGGCCTGTGTGCGAAAAGACATCTGCAATTTTTTTTAATTCTATTCTTTTATATCGAGGATAATGGAATAAGCACTTATGTGTTTTTTTTTACATCCAGTCCCCGTGTGTAAGCGGTTTTGTCAATTCTGTCATCCGTTCCCACCGGCAAACAATGGCCTACTCTTACGAAAAGCGGAACAGGATTTAACGTGTGCCAAGATGTTCTGCGTGCGTTCGCACACGGGGCCTCGGTTTATAGTCTCATCCGAAGGACTTTTGGGGAGAGTGGAGTCTGCACTGATGTTAACTCCAGGGGAAAAAAACCCCTTGAACGGGAATCGAACGGGTCGTCAGATTGCGAGCGCAGTGTTCTAACCGCTAGACTATCCCGTCCCCTTGATATGGCCTGCATGTGAAAAGACGTCAGCAATGTGGCCTGCATGAGAAAAGACAGCAGCTCAATCAAAACGGATCTTGGGCAGGTAAAACTGGTTAGTGACCAAATAGGAAAGCCTTGTGACGGACTGGAAGAAGAAGAAAAAAACCCAATTATCATCTGGATTAAAAGAAACTAAAGAAGATGTTGAAGAGCTTTTTAGAGCCTGCAAAAAGAAATAAGATAATTTCAGTGGTTCTCAACAATGGAAAGAATGAAAACAGAAAATTGATATTATTGAAGAACACTGTGATAATCTGGAAAGCTTTTCAAGAAGGGACAATCTGCGTTTCTATGGTGTGCCCCAGACTGAAGGAGGAGTTGAAAGCTACGACATGTGTGCAAAATTGG
>CM054149.1:13339789-13342289 GCA_028751875.1 Rapana venosa
ATGCGTGCTTGCCCTTTTAAAAAAAAAAAGTCAAAGAAAAAAAAAGAAGACAAAAGAAAAAAAAAGAAGAAAAAAAGGGGGTGCGCAAGTCTCCATAACTTCTCTCAAGGTTGTGACAAGAGTTACTTGTCCTGTCCTCTTGTCCACAGAGATGGGATGGTGGGTGACGGGGTGGGGGGTAGAGTGTGGGGGGAGGGTTAAGGAAGGGGAGGGGTAGGGAGAAATATGGGATGGACTATGGTGGCAGCTGAGTAAGGGAGGGGGGTGTAGGGTAATGAGGCGGAACTGTTTATGGAATATAAAAAAAGGGGAAGAAAAACGCCAGTTATTAAAACGATTCATGTAAGGGTGGGGGTGGGGTGGGGTGGGGGTGGGGACTCCTTTTTTTGTATTTATGCCTCCTTTTTGTGTGTTGAGGTGGTGGGAGCGGTTATTACGTTGACATTTTTGGGGTTCTTCTTCTTCTTCTTCTTCCTTCTTCTTCTTCTTCTTCTTCTTTCTTCTTCTTCTTCTTCTTCTCTCTCATTCAAATTTTGGTCATTCAAATTGTTCATACTCTCTGTCTGTCTCTGTCTCTGTTTGTTTGTCTGTCTCTCGCTCTCTCTCGCTCTCTCTCTTTCTCAATCAAAAATTGTTCCTTTACATTGTTTACTCTCTCTCTCTGTCTGTTTCTGTCTGTCTGTCTGTCTCTGTCTCTCTCTCTCTCATTCAAAAGTTGTTCATTCACATTGTTCTCTCTCATATTTAAATGTATGGAAAAGAGGAGAAAAAAGCACGTTGTTAATATTCATACACGGGGAAAACCCTCCTTTATGTCGTTTTTGTTGAAGGTAGGAGTGTTTATTTCATTGACATTATTCGCTTTTCCCTCCGCTTTCTTTCTTTCATTCTTTCATGTCTTCCTTTCTTTCTTTTTACTTTTCTTTCTGCCTTCCTTTCGTCCTTACCTTCATTCATTCATTCATTCATTCATTCATTCATTCATTCTGTCTTTCTTTCTTTCTTTCTTTCTTAGGCGCAAGTTTATAGAAAAGAGAAGAGAAACATTCATTCAAATATTCATTCATTCATTCATTCATTCATTCACACTTTCTTTCTTTGGCTCAAGTTTATAGAAAAGGTAGGCATCCGTCAGTCTCGTAAGACTATGGAATTGCGCTCTAGGTGTTTATACTCCAGAGTGCAAAGCCTGGGTAAGTAAGTATGGAGGGCAAGCTGTTACCCATGCAGCAGACACCCCTCCCCCCCCCCCCCCCCCCCACACACACACACAAACACACCACGTCGCTGGAATGGTCCATTGGAAAGGCAATCACCGATACACATGGTTCCAGTGCCGTCGCAGGAGTTGCCAGAACGTTGCTGTATACAGCTCTTAAGATCATAAGATAGGCCCTAGATACCGCTTTAAAAAAACCACAACAAAACTTTTCATTCATTCACGATCACGAATGCGTTCATTAAAACTTTTTTCTTTGGTTCAAGCTTATAGACAAGAGATGGGAAAAAATCCACCAGCTGGTATAAGCTTAATGCATGGGGACATCTGTTAACTTCTGCCCTTTTTGGGTTAAATTGGGGGTGACTATTACATGGCTAATTTCTGCTTTTTGTTGTTGACATTTTTTTCTTTATTTGTTGCTTTCTTTCCTGCGTTTACCCTCTTCAGTCATTTCGTTTTTTGACCATCTCACCTTGTGTCTGTCTGTCTCGCTCTCTATCTCTGTCTCTGTCTTTGTCTGTCTGTCTGTCTGTCTGTCTGTCTGTCTGTCTGTCTGTCTGTCTGTCTGTCTTCTCTCTCTCTCTCTCTCTCTCTCTCTCTCTCTCTCTCTCCTCTCTCTCTCTCTCTCTCTCTGCTTGCTTCCTCGTTTTCTCTCTCTCTCTCTCTCTCTTCTCTCTCTCTCTCTCTCTCTCTCTCTCTCTCTCTCTCTCTCTCTCTCTCTCTCTCTCTCTCTCTCTCTCTCTCTCTCTCTGCTCCTTGTTTTATTTATTTTATGTTCTTGTCATTTTTATTTGTACTTGATCGAACCTGGCTGTATCTTATAGAAGAAAACGACGACGAGGAAGACAAAGGGAAAAAAAGGTTACACTTTTTTGTTTACCTCAATTTGGTAGTGTTGTATATTTTCTTCAATTTTTGTGCAATGGTATTTGTATATATGGAAATTGTTTTGTTTATATATATGTCACCTGTCTTCATAAGCATCATATGTTAACTTCTCGTGGGGTGGGGCTTAAAAGAAGCTGTAGCTTCATGCCTTACACCTGCTGTAGTGATGTTGTCTGCTTATGTTGTATGAATATTGAATAAATCATGTTTAAACCACAAGAAAGGCAGGACAAGTCACACACACATACACACACATTCTCTCTTTTTCACTCTCTCTCTCTCTCACACATGCACACACATTCTCTCTCTCTATCTCTCTCTCTCTCTCACATACATACACATTCTTTCTCTATCTATCTATTAATGGCACTAAAGCACTGGCATGGGAAC
>CM054149.1:13347289-13352289 GCA_028751875.1 Rapana venosa
CGAGAGAGAGAGAGAGAGAGGAGATGAGAGAGAGTGAGAGAGAGAGAGAGAGAGAGAATGATATTAATTGCATATCGGTCTTAGGCCATAATACAGAGAGAGAGAGAGAGAGTGTGTGTGTGCGTGCGTGCGCGCGTGTGTGTGTGTGTGTGTGTGTGTGTGTTTCAGAGATGGTACTAAAGATAAGATTCTCAAAACAGTACACGATCACCTTGGACACTTATTTTGATTACTCATACTCATACAAAAAATATGTTATGATTATATGATTATTACCACGTGTAACAACTATGTGTACTATTCTACAGTATGAAGGTGTTCAATTTTATGATCTATAAGTTTGGCTCTCTCTCTCTCTCTCTCTCTCTCTCTCTCTCTCTCTCTCTCTCTCTCTCTCTCTCTCTCTCTCTCTCTCTCTCTCTCTCTCTCTGTGTGTGTGTGTGTGTGTGTGTGTGTGTGTGTGTTGTTATTGCTGTAGTTGTTACTTTGTTCTTTGTTGGTGATTTGTTTGGGTTTTTCGCTTGTTAGTTTCTTGTTTTGGTGTATGTATGTGTGTGTGTGTGTGTGTGTGTGTGTGTGTGTGTGTGTGTGTGTGAAGGGGGGAACGGTGCTTTTTGTTGTTGTTGTTGTTGTTGTTGTTTTTTTGTTTGTTTGTTTATTTGTTTGTTTTTGAGTTGTTGTTTTTTTCTCATTTGTTTGTTTGATGTTCTTGTTTTTTCTTGTTTTTGTTTGTTTATTTGGAAGGGTGTTTATGTCTGCTTTTTTGTTGTTGTTGTTGTTTTTTGGTTTTTTTTTCTTGTTTTGTTTTTTCTTTTTTCTTTTTTCTTTTTTTGTTTGTTTGTTTGCTTGCTTTTTTTTTGGTTTTGTTTGTTTGTTTGTTTGTTTTTTTTGTTGTTTTTTTTTGGGGGGGGGGGGGTTCTGGGGTATGTTTTGTCTTTTGCTCGTCTGGGGTTGTTTGTTTGTTTGTTTGTTTGTTTGTTTTTTTTTTCTCTCTTTTTCTTTAAAAAAAGTTTTTTCCCTTTGCTTCTTCTGCTTGAAAGTATGAGTACTGAGTGCATTTTTTAAATGTGACCCCATGGGCGGCGATGGATGTAAAAAAGAATATGAATACCTATTCATTATCCTGGAAAAAAAAGAATTTGTTTCTATTACTTACAATGTGTAGATGTTCCTTTTATGACTTTATTGGCTTTTCCCCCTCTTTATTATGAGAGTGTATGGGTATTGCTCTTATTTTATTACCATGACATTCAATTTGCATGAACATAATTAAAAAGTGTTGTGTTGATCGTGTGCTATGTGAGTATTACATATTTAGTATTATCCCTGAAACACCCCCCCCCCCCCCCACACACACACACACACTCAAACACACATTACACAACACACACACACACACGCGCGCGCGCTCAAACACACACACACACACACACACACACACACACACACACACACACACACATACTCACTCACTCACCCACCCATATTCTCTCCCTAAACGACTGTATAGTTTTTAATTTCTTCTTGATTTGTTTCTTGTTTTTATTGTGTGGATGTATGGGTATTAAATTTATTTCATTATCATGACATATAATTTGAAACGAGTATAATCTAAAATGAGTGTTGATGGGATCGCATACTGTTTTGGGATTTATATATTGGATATTATCTCTGAATACACACACACACACTCTCTGTCTCTGTCTCTCTCTCTCTCACCTTTTATCGTCCTGCTTATAGTCATAGTATATCCTGATGAAGGATTCATATTTTTATATTTTCAATACTTTATTGGACTTGCCTCTGTACTTAAGTTTTAATGAGTGCCCTATTTCAATATCTTATAATTATGTGTAACAAGTATGTGTACCATTTGACAATGTGTAGATGTTTATCTTTATAACTTATTAAGTTTGGTTGTATTATTTTTCTTGGCTTTGTTGTTGCTCTTGTTCTTGCTGTTGTTGTTTGTCTGTTTTTCTCTTTTTTATCATCTTTTGTTGGTTTGGTTTTTCCTTCTCTTTTGTTTGTTTGTTTGTTTTGGTTAGGGTTTTTTGGGGGGATGGGGGTAGGGGTGGGGTATTCTTAGGATTTTCTTTTAATTGCTTGCTTTTGGGGGGGGGGGGTTGTTGGGGGGGAGCTGTTTTGAAAAGGGTTATTTCCTTGTTTTTATTGCGAGACTGTATAAGTATTGGGTTATTATTATTAAGATGTATCCCTAACGGGCGGGGACTGGATGTAAAAAAAGCACATGTGTGCTTATTCATTATCCTCGAAATAAAAGAATTTGTCATTGTCTCTCTCTCTCTCTCTCTCTCTCTCTCTCTCTCTCTCTCTCTCTCTCTCTCTCTCTCTCTCTCTCTCTCTCTCTCTCTCTATTCGGTTGTCCCTTCTCCCCTTGTTGTTGTTGCCGCTTTTGTTTTGCTCTTGGTTCTTGCTACTTTTTCTGTTGTTTCTGTGTTTTCTGTTCTGCTTTCTTTCTTACTTGTTGCTACTTTTTTTCTTTTCTCTCTCTCTTCGGTGATTTTTGTGGGGATTTTTTGCGTAGATATTTTTTCAATATACTGTGTAAGTGTATTGCTATGGGCTTTACTTTATTTTATTATCATATATATCCTTAAGGGCGGGGACTGGATGTAAAAAAGCACATGGGTGCTTATTCATTATCATCGAAATAAAAGATATGTCATTGTCATTGTCTCTCTCTCTCTAATCAAAACAAGAACCGAAACCAAATCCAACAGCAACAAACAGACAAACACACACCAGTGAGAGAGAGAGGGGGAGGGAGGGAGAGAGGAGAGAGAGAGAGAGAGAGAGAGAGAGATGAGGAGAGAGGAGAGAGAGAGAGAGAGTGAGAGAGAGAGAGAGAGAGAGAGAGAGAAAAGAGAGAGAGAGAGAGAGAGAGAGAGAGGGGGAGAGTTTTATTTTAAATTGCATTGCACAACACTGGATCATGTTGTATCGTATTCTATCACAGTGCAGGCCTATGGAGTTTAGCGACGCATCACCCGACAGACAGACCCAAGGTCTTTTAGAATGGCAGAGGTGAGTGGTGCGGCCTTGGACCCAGTGCAGCGCCACCTCAAGTCCTTCTCTTCCTTTTCCTTTTGCACAATGGTCTGACATCCCAAAGCACAGGAAGTAGCACGGTGTGTGTGTGTTTTAAAAATTATTTAATTTATTTTTTATTTTTTTTATTTTATTCTTTTATATCGAGGATAGTGGAATAAGCACTTATGTGCTTTTTTTTTTACATCCAGTCCCCGTGTGTATGCGGTTTTGTCAATTCTGTCATCTGTTCCCATCTGTGTGTGTTTGTGTGTGTATGTGTGTGTGTGTGTTGTGTGTGTGTGTGTGTATGTGTGTGTGTATGTGTGTGTGTTTATTTATTCATTTATTTATTCTTTTATATCGAGGATAATGGAATAAGCACTCATGCGCTTTTTTTACATCCAGTCCCCGTGTGTATGCGGTTTTGTAAATTTTGTCATCTGTTTCCACCGGCACACAATGGCCTACTCTTCCGAAAAGCGGAACAGGATTTAACGTGTGCGCAAGATGTTGTGCATGCGTTCGAACACGGGGCCTCGGTTTAATAGTCTCATCCGTTCAAATTCATTTAACGTCTTTTCACAGTTGTGATATTAGACGGGGTGGGGGTGGGGGGTGGGGCAGCAGGGGGAGGAGGGTGTATGAGTGTCAAGGGAGGAGGGTGTAGTTGGTACTGTACAGGAGAAGGAATAGTCTCATCCGTGTGTGTGTGTGTGTGTGTGTGTGTTTGAGAGAGAGAGAGAGGGTGGGAGAGGGAGGAGTGTGTGTGTGTGTGTGTGTGAGTGAGAGAGGAAAGAGAGAGAGAGAGAGAGAGAGAGTATGTGTGGTGTGTGTGTGTGTGTGTGTGTGTGTGTATGTGTGCACGCGTGCTAAATGGTGTGTGTTTGTTTTTTACCGGATTTTGACATTGAGAGCGCACAGTAGAAAAGGACTAAACAGGAGTTTGGAACTGGTCAGTTTTCTACTAAATTTGGGATAAGGAGCGCTTTTTTTAAGAGGGGGGGGGGGGGGGTGGGGGTGTTTGTTGTTTGTTGTTGTTGTTGTGTTTTTTTTGGGGGGGTCGTTTCATTTTGTTTTTCTGTGGGTTCCTTTCCTTTATTCGTTCTTTTTTTTTCTTTCTCAATACATGTTTTTGACACTGGAAATGGGAAATGAACAAAACAGCATGTGTTTTGAAAACTGAAGTCAGTTTTCTGCTGAATAGAGAAGGCTTAAACTGTGTGTGTGTGTGTGTGTGTGTGTGTGTGTGTTAGTGTGTGTGCTAGTGTGTGTGTGTGTGTGTTCACGTGCGGTGTGTGTGTGTGTGTGTGTGTGTGTGTGTGTGTGTGTGTGTGTTTAGTGTGTGTGTGAGCTCGCCCGAAATGCATTCTTGTACCTGATTTTGACATTGGAAATGCACAGTGGAAAAGGGAGGAAAAGGATGTGGTTTGGAACTAAAGTAGGTTTTCTAATAAATCCGGGATAAGGAGTGTTTTTTATGAGAGAGGGGAGGGGAGGGACAGGGTGTTGTTTATATGTTTGTTTGTTTGTTTGTTGGGATGGGAGAGTTGTTTTGTTTCTTTTCTCTTCAGTCGATTTGCATGTGTTTTTTTCCTTTCTAAATACATTTATTTTTGACACTGAAAATGGAAAATGGACAGAAAGGGGATGTGCTTTGAAAACTGAAGGCGAATTTCTGCTGAATCCGGTGCAAGGAATGAATGCCTAGCTTCATCTCTTTGGGGGTTTGTGTGTATGTGTGTGTGTGTGTGTGTGTGTGTGTGTGTGTGTGTGTGTGTGTGTGAGTGTGAGTGTGTGTGTGAGTGTGATGTGTGTGTGAGAGTGTGAGTGTGTATTGTGTGTGCGTGCGCGTGCGCGTTTGTGTGTGTGCGTGCGCTCTAAAAGGCATTCTTTTACGTGATCTTGACACTGAACGGGGGCAAAAAAGGAAAAGGATGTATGTGTTT
>CM054149.1:13357289-13359789 GCA_028751875.1 Rapana venosa
AAACAAACAAGCAGAGAAAGAAAAACAAATTTAAAAAAAACCAACCTCCCTCCCCATCACCCCCCCCCCCCCCCCATAGAAAAAAGACAGAAAGCGAGAAAGAAAAACAACAACCAACAAACGGCAGAAACACAAACAAACAAACAAGCTCAGCTCAGTCAAAGCCTTTCACAAGTCAAATCAATACTCCCTATTTCGGTGACACAATTTCTACACACAGTGACCAAATTTCCGAAGACAACACACGTGTGTATTTTTGTGTGTGTGTGGACAAACTTTCCCACTCCATTCTATCCGGATCGCATATCACTGGGCTCCGCCCCACTAAACTGACCGCTAAGCTAATCGTGTTGGGAATGCCTCAGGGAGCGGACCTGGCGCCCGTATTATTTCTTGTCATTAAAAGTGGACGCTAATCCGCAAGACTGGGGTGAGAATGACGGGGCCAGAAGGAGAACGAGAAAGAACAGGAGGACAGGATGGGAGGGAGGTCGGTTGGGGGGAGGGGGGTGGGAGGAGGGGGGAGGGGGGAGGAGAAGGATGGTTAAAGCGAGAAGAGAAGTCGTACGATGTATATACTTTTTTTTTGTGGAAAAGGGCAGACAGGTTGTGTCTGTGTCAGGCCGTCCCGTTTCACACAAGGCTAGGCTGTAAGCGTTTACCTTTTAACACAGAACTGTTAACCTTTTGAAAAAGTATCTGGGAAGGATGTCGGCTTGTCTCGTGGTTGTGTGTGTGTGTTGCAGTGTGTGTTGCAGTGTGTGTTGTGTGTGTGTGTGTGAAGAGGGAAGGTGTGTGTGTGTGTGTCTGTGAGTGCGAGTGTGTGGTTGTGTGTGCGCGAGTATGTGTGTGTGGTGGGGGGGGGGGGGTTGTGGTTGTGGATGTGTGTGTGTGTGTGCATGTGTGCGTGCGTGTGCATGCGTGTGTATGTGTGCGTGCGCGTGTGCGTGTGTGGGGGGGGGGGAGGGGGTTGTGGTTGTGGATGTGTGTGTGCGTGTGTGCGTGCGTGTGCGTGCGTGTGTATATGTGCGTGCGCGTGTGCGTGTGTGTGTGTGTGTGTGTGTGTGTGTGTGTGTGTGTGTGTGTGATATTTCTCCCGAAAACTGCCAGATCCCTATCTTGATGAATAAAGTAGCATTGCGAGTTTAGACAACTTAAAGAGTCCTGTCGTGTTTTATACGTGTAACAGCAGAATCCTCAACACACATGGTTCTTTTCAAAAGACTGTGGCACAGTTTCGGCATCCCGATACATCCTTCAAAAGAACTCTCCTGGTTCTTGATGATGGCGAAGTACAATGATGTAAAAGATCAAGACACTTCTATGATTTGTTTTGTTTGTTGGTTGGTTTTACTGTTGGCCCCATCTCCCACTTGTACACAGAACCGTCCACATGACGTGGTATGGCATGGCATACTCTCTCTCTCTCTCTCTCTCTCTCTCCCCCTCCTCTCTCTCTGTGCTTTGTTTGTCTGTGTGTGTGTGTGTGTGTGTGTGTTTGTGTGTGTGTGCTGTCTGTCTGTCTGCCTGTCTCTTTCAGCGCATGTTATCCCCCCCCCCCCCCCCCATCCCCCAATTGTCCTCCCTAGCTTTTCCTAATAATTTTTTCCTTTTCTCTGTTCTTGTTTTCCTCTTCCTCCTGACAAACAATAAATTATTTCAAATCCCTTACGTCATACACAATAATAACAACATCCTGGCGGCGACAACATTTTCAAAGGCTCTCAACATTCTTCCTCCCCTCCCCACCACCACCACCCCACCCCCACCCCCCGTCAACCAACACCGCCGTAATCCCTCCATGCCCAGCATGCACGCCTGACTGCACTGGCTACCGTGGCCAAAGGCGCCGAAGGTCTGGGATGACCTGGATTAGCGGGCAAAGTCGCCTAGCGGTCTCTGTGTGGACTTCATGTTGACTGGCTTCAATCCTTGGTTGGGCATGGGCCATAGTTGCGTCCTTAAGCGAGTGTCTTGTCGTTGATTGGTACAGTACCTGCCAAATTGTGCGAACCTGATTTAAAAGTAACTTAATGAATTTTTTGAAAATTGCTTTTTAATTTTAAAAATTTTTTTATTTCAATTTTATTTCCTTCTTTTATTTCGAGGATAATGGAATAAGTAAGCACTCATGTGATTTTTTTGACGTCCAGACAAGAAGGAGGTGACAGGAAGAAATCAACGTGCCTAGAAATCGAGAAGTCCGGGTCGGAAGTGTGCGGTGGTTCTAATCCCGTGTTTGGGCCTGAAACTTTTCCCCCATCCATTAGACCATGAGTAGTAGTCTGGGTGCTAGTCTTTCGGATGAGACGATAAACCGAGGTCCCGTGTGTTACACATAATTATTTAGTGCACGTAAAAGAACCCACGGCAGCAAGAGAGCTGTCCCTGGCAAAATTCTGTACATAAAAAGCCACTCTGATAGGGAAACAAATACAACTGCAGACAGAACAAAAAATGGGTGGCGCTGCTCTTGCGGCGACGGGCTCTCCCCGGGGAG
>CM054149.1:13364789-13419789 GCA_028751875.1 Rapana venosa
AAAAAAAATTGACAAAAGATGTTTATCCCCACTTTCTGGAAATCCTGAGCTAGAAATTTCCTCTTCTCTCTCTCTCTCTCTCTCTCTCTCTCTCTCTCTCTCTCTCTCTCTCTCTCTCTCTCTCTCTCTCTCTCTCTCTCTCTCTCTCTCTTTGTTTGTTTGTTTGTTTGTTTCTACCTTGTTCCTTTTCTTCTTGTCACCTCCCCCTTCTTGTCTATTTTCTGCCTTCTTGGTCCTTTCTCCTGCCTCTTTTTCCAGAAAGACTTAAAAGATAGCAATTCTCTCCTATGCCGAAGTCGGATGCGCTGGGCCTGACTTGTCAGGCGTTTAACGGCAGCATGACGCATTTTTGCTCATATGACGGACAACAATAGGTTGCTGTCCGAGCGTTTGACGACGACGAAGAAGTATTAAAAAAATGTTGTTCTCGTCGTTGTTGTCCTTATTGCTGTTGTTGCTGTTGTTATTGTTCGTGTTATGAACATTGTTGTTGTTGTCGTGATTGCTGTAATTGCTCTTCTTATTGATAATGTTGTAAACATTGTTCTTGTTATATCTTGCTGTACTTGCTTTTGTTATTTTGTTGTAAACATTGCTACTGTTGTTGTTGTTGCTGTTGTTGCTTTTGTTGTTGTCCTTATTGCTGTTGTGTTTGTTATTGTTCTTGTCGTAAACATTGTTGCTGTTGTCGTTATTGCTGTTGTTGTTATTGTTGTTATTGTTATTGTTAATGTAAACGTTGTTGTTGTCATTGCTGTTGTTGTTTTTGTTATTGTTGATGTAAACGTTGTTGTGTCCTCATTGCTGATGTTGTTTTTGTTATGCTAATGTTCTAAATACTGTTGTTGTTGTCCTTATTGCTGTTGTTGATTGTGTTATTTTTTCTTATTGTAAACATTGTTGCTGTTGTTGTCGTTGTTATCGCTGTTGTTGTTTTTGTTGTTAATGTTCTTGTCAGAAGTATTGTTGCTGTTGTTGCTGTTCCTGTTGTAATCATTGTTGTTGTAGTTGTTACTGGTATTGTTGCTTTTGTTATTGCTCTTGTCGTAATCATTGTTGCTGTTGTTGTCGTTGTTATTGGTGTGATTACTTTTGCTATTGTTAATGTTGTATGCTTTTGTTATTGTTAATGTTGTAAACATTGTTGTTGTTATCCTTACTGCTGTAATTGCTTTTGTTATTGTTTTGTTGTAAACATTGTTGCTGTTGTTGTTGTTCCTGTTGTAAACATTGCTACTGTTGTTGTTGTTGTTGTCCTTACCGCTGTTTTTGCTTTTGTTATTGTTCTTGTTGTAGTAAACATTGTTACTTTTGTTGTCATTGTTATTGGTGTGATTACTTTTGTTATCGTTAATGTTGTAAACATTGTTGTTGTTCTTATTGCTGCTATTGCTTTTCTTATTGGTTTTGTTGTATTCTTATTGTTTTTGTTGGAAACATTGTGGCTGTTTTTGTTGTTATTGCTGTTGTTGCTTTTATTTAATTGTTCTTGTAAACATTGTTGCTGTTGTTATTGTTGTTGCTCTTGTCACAAGTTCTTGTTACTATATTTGCTGTTACAAATACTGTTGTTTTTACTGCTGCTGTAAAACTTCTAGCACAATTCCAAGTTTCGTGAAGATACGAAGTAATTGGTTTTTTTTCCGTTCCTCGGCTAGAGCTCCGAGGTTCACCAATGGTGAGAGTTTGGGTATGTGACCGTTTTTTGCCCTCCATGAAGGTAGCCGCATTCCGGTGTGGGGGATAATCCAATGTTGAAACCTTTTCTGCGCCAGCCACATTTTTGTTGTTGTTGGCCAATTCATCATTAGAGTACTGTTGAAGCTTGAAGACTTAAGACAAGTTTATCATCCCATAGAAACATCCCCAAAGTCGGAAATCGGCTACGTGAAGGTGGGTAAAAAACATAAACAAAATCTCACCGTTAGTAAACCTCAGAACTCTAGTCGAGGAAAAAAAGGAAATAAAATAAAACAAAGTACAAAAAAATCTATAGAATGGAAACACGTTGGCAAGTACAAGACCGTTAAAAAAAATAAAATAAAATAATATATGGAAATAGCATGCTTTTGTGGTTTTTTTCGACACAAGCCACTTTTATGCAGCCAATTATCTCCCCTGTTCCTGGGCTAGAGCTCCAAGGTTCACCCATTTATTTTATTTATTTATTTATTTATTTATTTATTCTTTTATATCGAGGATAATGGAATAAGCACACATGTGCTTTTTTACATCCAGTCCCCGTGTGTATGCGGTTTTGTAAATTTTGTCATCTGTTTCCACGGCACACAATGGCCTACTCTTCCGAAAAGCGGAACAGGATTTAACGTGTGCGCAAGATCTTCTGCGTGCATTCGAACACGGGGCCTCGGTGTATAGTCTCATCCAATGGTGAGATGTTTGCGTGTTCGACCGTTTTGTTTTGCCCATCATGAAGGCAGCTGCAGTCCGCCCTCGGGGAATCCAGTCAATTAATCATAGCCATTAGATACTGTCCTCCCCCGTGGGGATGCCAGGGGCCTGTCAGTACAAACAGCATCCCCACCTTCTGCTAATTCTGTGCTAGGAATTCCCTCTTTCCTCTTTGTTCTTTTTCTTCCTGTTACCTCCTTCTTGCTTTTTCCCTGCCAACTTGGTCCAGTGTCCTGCCTTTTCCCCCAGAAAGTCTTAAAAGATAACAATTCTCTCCCATGCCGATGTCGGTTGCGCTGGGCCTGACTTGTCAGGCGCTTAACGGCAGCGTGACGCATTTTCGCTCATATAGCAGACAACAATAGTTGCTGTTTGAACGTTCGGAAGAGGAGAAGGAGGAGAAGAAGAAGAATGCAAAGAAGGAGAATGCAAAGAAGAAGAAGAATGCAAAGAAGGAGAAGAAGAATGCAAAGAAGAATGCAAAGAAGAAGAAGAAAAAATGCAAAGAAGAATACAAAGAAGAAGAATAAGAATGTAAAGGAGAAGGAGGAGAAGGAGGAGAAGGAGGAAGAGAAGGAGAAGAAGGAGGAGAGGAGAAGAAGGAGGAGAAGAAGAAGAAGAAGAAAAAGAAGATGGAACAGAAGGAGCCGGAGAAGAAGAAGGAGAAGGAGAAGATACTGTCTAGTAACCAAGGTCTTTGACTGGGGAGAAAATGTGACTGGGGAGGACACGGCACAGCGGTGTACGTCGATGGCTTTATTTACGAGCTGCCTCCAGTCACAGACGGCATTGTCAAGAGGATGATAGTACAGAGAGGAGAAGGAGGCTGAGGAGACGTAATGGAGGTGGAGGAGGAGGAGGAGGAGGAAGAGGGGAGGGAGGGCAGGGGGATGGAGGGGGGAGTGAGGCGGTCGATTAACATGGCGTGTTGGACTAGATAGAGGTCACCATCTGGCGGATGATGTGACCTGTCAGATGAGATAGGAGTGTGCCAGTGAGTGCTGGTGGGGGGGGGGGGGGGGAGAATGGAGGGGGGGGTAATGTGTTTGCTGTGGTTGTTGGTTGGTTTGGTTTGGCTGGGTGGCTGATTGGTAGACTGGTTAGATGGCTGGCTGGCTGGTAAATTTGTAATTTGGTTGGCTGGCTGGTTTGTTAATTGGTTGGCAGGTTTTATTTATTTATTTAGTTAGTTCGTTAGTTATTTCGTTAGCTGCTTAGTTCGTTAGTTAGTGTATTATTCCATTATTTCGAGGATAATGGAATAAGAGCTAGTGTGTTGTTGTTTTTTTAAAAATCTAGTCCCTGTGTGTATGCAGTTTTGTTGATTTTTTCATCCGTTCTCACCAGCACACAATGGCCTACACTTCCAAAATGCGTCATGATTTAACGTGTGCGCAAGATGTTCTGCCTGCGTTCGCACACGGGACCTTGGTTTATAGTCTCTTCCGAAGGGCTTTTGGGGAGAGTGGAGTCGACACTGATGTTAACTCCAGGAGGAAAATCCCCTCGAACTGGATGGCTGGCTGGTTGGCTGGCTGGCTGGCTGGTTGACTGGGTGGGTGGGTGGTTGACTGGGTGGGTGGGTGGGTGGTTGACTGGGTGGGTGGGTGGTTGACTGGGTGGGTGGTGTGGTTGACTGGGTGGGTGGGTGGTTGACTGGGTGGCTGGGTGGTTGACTGGGTGGGTGGGTGGTTGACTGGGTGGCTGGTTGTGGCTATGTGGTTGCTTGCTTGCCTAGACCCGGGTTCGAATCTCGATCAAGAGGATTTTTCCTCTGGCGTTAACATCAGTTGCAGACCCCCCCCCCCCCCACCCCCCCCCCCCCCCCCCCAAAAAAAAAATACCTTCGGATGAGACTCAACCGGTCCCCGTGTGCGACGCACGCCTAACACCGCGCAAACGTTAAGTACCTGGTTCCGCTTTCGTAAGAGTTATGCCATTGTGTGCGGGTGGGAACGGATGGCAAACTCTACAAAACGTGCCCGTTGTCCTGTTCACGGCTATCAATTAATTAAACATGAACCCCTGGAGCCTGCTTTGAATGTCAGTTTTGCTGGAAATGTAGGCCTTTCTCTGTGTGTGTGTGTGGTTTTGTGTGTGTGTGTGTGTTGTGTGTGCGTGCGTGCGTGGTGGGTGTGTGTATGTGTGTGTGTGTGCGTGCGTGTGTGTGTGTGTGTGTGTGTGTGTGTTTTGTGCGCGTGTGTGTGCGTGTGTGTGTGTGTGCGTGCGTGTTTTGGTGTGCTGTGGTGTGTGCTGTGTGTGTGTGCACGCGCTATAAGAGGAATCTAAAACTAGTTTTCATCTACGAAAGTGTTGAGCGTGTCATTAATTTAGCAGCTTCTGAAAGGTCGTTTGTGCGAGTTAGAATTGAATGTTTCTGTAAACTAGCTTTTCGTTCCACTTTTGCCCTGATCTTGGTTTGAGTACACATTATACAACAATGTCTGTTGATAGGTGGTAACGTTCTCCTTTTTCACCGATTAATTTTAACAAAAGCTTCAAACTGGTTATTGTTAGATTTGATAGTAAGAGTACTAACACGGTCACGGTGTATTTTTGATAACAGCTCCGTCATTAAATTTCAGTAAACTCAGAATACTTTTTCACCTGTTCTGCACTTTTAACTGCCATGAATAGGGTGCGCTTGTTTGTGCCCGAAACTCTCTGCCCCCATCCACTAGACCGTGAGTGGTGGTCCGGGTGCTAGTCTTTCGGATGAGACGATAAACCGAAGTCCCGGGTGCAGCACTCATTTTGCGCACGTAAAAGAACCCCGCAGCAACAAAAGAGTTGACCCTGGAAAAATTCTGTAGAAAAAAGTCACTCTGATAGAGAAACAAATACACATGCAGACAAGAAAAGAAAAAAATAGTGGGTGGCGCTGCTCTTGTGGCGACGCGCTCTCCCTGAGGAGAGCCGCCGGAATTTCATGCAGAGAAATCTGTCGTGGCTTACAAAATACAAATAATAACTTCCATCTTCTTTGCTAATTTTTGAGCAACAGGTTGCTATGCTTTAATGCATCTACATATTTGTTTAGCCGAATACAAAAATTGGTTCAAAGAATCGGCTGTTCTGACTGTTGTCTCCCCCTCCCCCCTTTGTGTAGGTAATAATTATGGTCAGTACACAACACCAGGTACAAAAGATACACACTGGAGCGCTTTTGTCGCTAGAATGACAAGTTGAAAGAGAAAATTAAAAGGGAAGACCTACCCAGCTTTGAGTTCCAAGAGTGTGATGTTCAGTGTTTCAGTTCTAACGAACCAATCGCCGTGATATTTGGCAAGAAAATACCTCAGACCGTTTTCTTTGGGTTAAATATCTTTGTCGGGGTCTGTGAGTTATAAAAAAAAGACAAAGAATGATTTTATTAAAAAATGTTCTCGCGAAAAGGACAAAAAAAGTACATACTGTGACATTTACAACTACACATACATTGATGTTTTGAATTTGATATTTTAGTGAGCCAGCACATCTGTATAGTGTGTATGACATGTAGTAAAATCTTAGCTCTGCTATCATCATTTTCTGCACAATGATCACACCAGCTTTTAGAACAATTTCGATAAAAATGATGTAATGCAACTTTTGGTAACAATATTTCTTTCAAGCAGAACTGGAACATTCTACTACCTGTTAAAGGTAGGTTACAAATATCGAGGAAATTGGATGAAAACTTTTGAACATATTTATTATGTGTGATGTATACAATCTCACAAAAACATTTTTGTAATTAGTGAACGAATTTTTGTCAACTGCTCATAACTCACAGACCCCAAACAACGATATTCAATCCAAAGAATACTACCTTCTTGCCAAATATCAAGGTGATTGATGGATTAGAACTGCAACCTGAACAGCACAGTCTTGGTACCCAAATCCGGGTAGGTCTACCCTTAACTCAACCACGTCCGAGCACTAGAGACAATGACGGACTGGAAGTGACCATACAGGTGGGGGTAGGGGTGGGAAGGGGAATTTTATAAACGCCTTTGCCTGTAGCAAGGGAGACAAATCTCGATAAGGGTTTCAATGGTGCTACTGTTACGTCCCTTATTTCGTTCTTCCTTGTCTAGCTTTCTTTTCTTTTTCTTTTCTTTTAAAAAATGTGTTGTTTATGTTTAGAAAAAAAAAGTCCAGATTTTCGCTCATATGACAGACAACAGTTGCTGTCTGAGCGTTCGAAGAAGATGAGGGAGGAGGAAGAAGAAGAAGAAGAAGAAGAAGAAGTAGTAGTAGTAGTAGTAGTAGTAGAAAAAGAAGAAAAAGATGTTATAGTAGTAGTAGTAGTAGTAGTAGTAGTAGTAGAAAAAGAAGAAAATGGTGATGATGATGATGATGATGATGATGATGATGATGATGGAGAAGAGAAGAAGGAGAAGAAGAAGGAGAAGGAGAAGAAGAAGGAGAAGAAGAAGAGTAGTAGTGTAGTAGTAGTAGTAGTAGTAGTAGCAGAAAAAAAGAAAAAGAAGAAAAATATGATGATGATGATGATAATGATGATGGAGAAGAAGAAGGAGGAGGAGGAGGAGGAGGAGAAGAAGAAGAAGAAGAAGAAGAAGAAGATGATGATGATGATGATGATGATGATGATGATGATGATGATGATGACGACGACGACGACGACGGAGAAGAAGGAGGAGGAGAAGGAGGTGGAAGAGGAAGAGGAGGAGAAGAAGAAAAGAAGCATAGATCATCCAGTGATGAAAACTGTTGCAGAAAGGAAGCAGTGATTCTTCACGATCAACAGTACTGCCATGAACACTTGTTTCTTGGGTAACTGTCTAAACTTCAGAATACACTATTTTGTCTGTCTTTGTTGCGAACTTTGTTTCTTAAAAAAATGAAAATGTTTTCACTTGACTGAGCAAGATATATGCTCTGAGCTTGTTGTTGTAGCTCAAAATGATATATTGTGTGATGTTGCTGTAATGCTTATGGAATTAAACATGGATACAACACACTCAGAGAGAGAGAGAGAGAGAGAGGAGAGAGAGAGAGAGAGAGAGAGAGAGAGAGAGAGAGAGAGAGAGAGACACACACACACACACACACACACACACACAGACAGACAGACAGGGAGGTGCGATTGCTATCAAAGCGAAATAACTCCTGCAATAGACTAACGGGCATAGTACAGTTTTGTCCCCTGCAATCTCTCTCTCTCTCTCTCTCTCTCTCTCTCTCTCTCTCTCTCTCTCTGTTTTTTGTTTGTTTTTTGTTTGTTTGTTTTGTTACTGTGTGAGTATATGGGTATTGGGCTTATTTTAGTATATGATGTATCCCTAAGGGTGGGGACTTGATGTAAAAAAAACCTACATGGGGTGCTTATTCACTATCCTCGAAATTAAAGAATTTGATTGATTGATTGACTAATTGATCTTCCTGTCTTGCCTGTCTGTCTGTCTGCGTGTCTGCCCGCCTGCCTGTCTGTCTGTATGTCACACACACACACACACACACACACACACACACACACACACACACGAAAAGCCATTCAATCAATCAAGCAAGCAAACAATACGTTAACATCTCAGGAAGATAAATTGTTATAAAGTGCGCTCACGGTTGAAAATAAAGAATCATACTTTAATTAAACGAGCGAAAACTAATGGTAGTCCTAATGCGTAAACATTTCAATATTCTACAAGCAAATACTACACAATGATGAAACTAAACATCAACAACCGAAGAGGCATTTTGACATACTGGGGTGATTTTCAACAACAATTCTAATAAACTTTTTTTTTTAAAGCCATAGCCAGGACACAAATTGTTAAAGGTTAAAAAAAGGTAAAGTTTTGAAGACTTAATATGTGGTTGTAGTCTGTATCAAATAAGCATAGCAAAACAAAGTCGTGTTTGGTTATAGGCCAATACCTGAAATATGCACTACGGGAACAGCACCTACCTTTCAAGGTGAGGGATAGTACAGGGGATGACCTTAAGGGAGTGGTGTGACCCCTTTCCCTCCTAGACAGTGGGGGTCAAGGGGGCTGTAACCCCCTCCCCCCCTCCCCGCCCCTCCCCCAAGTTGAAACCTAATCTTCCTTCTGAAATAAAAGCCAATACTGAGCGAAAATATCTGAAATCCCTGTACTATCTTAAGTCAACCAAAGTAAAATAAAACAAAATAAAATGAAGTGTTGGCAGCATTGTTGTGTGAGGCTGAGTGGGAATTGGAAGTCTTTTTCAAAACGTGTAGAACTGTGAGCATAGGCCTCAAGACACCCCCGCCCCATGAGATGGGAGTCCACAAAAGTGACCAAAGACAGCACACACACACACACACACACATTTTGGACACAATCCTCTGTGTTGACCCACCCTCAATAAAACAACGCCCATAATTATTATCAGAACCCCACATACATACACGCACCATGGCCTGTTTTTGACTGTTGTCTGTCTGTCTGTCTGTCTGTCTGCTACAGACAGCCGAGGGCCCGACACCACAGACCATAAAGCAGCACGGCAGGCAGACCTTATCTGCTGCTGCTCTCGCTCTCTCGCTCTCTCTCTCTCTCTCTTGCCGATAACCCAGTGCTATTGTACACACTGAAAATCTCCCACTTTAACCAGTGACGGGGTAGGGTTGTTACAAGTCACAGACAAAACCGAAGTAGCAGCCTAATTGATCGCTAGGCTTACGGCACGCATACACACATAAACATACACTCTTCTCGACTTATCTGCAGCCTTCGACAGGATAGACCACTCAATTCTTCTCTACTGTCTCAAAAAAACTTTTGGTATGAAAGGCACCGCCCTCACCTGGTTTAGTTCATACCTTATAGATCAATTCCACACAGTTGCAGTAAACAAGATTTAATCAATACCTTGCCAAACTTAAATGTGGAGTCCCACAGGGATCAGTTCTCGGCCCTGTTCTTTTCACTCTCTACACTACTCCTCTTTCACACATAATAAATCGTCATCAGATCAACCATCATTTTTATGCAGATGATTCTCAAATTATTTGCAGTGATTGATACTCCGAAAATCTGCCTATTCTTTTGATTAATATGTCCTACTGCCTTCAAGATATCCAAAATTGGATGATACAGAACAAGTTACAGCTAAATGCAGATAAAACCAAAGCTATGCTTGTAGGAACCAAACACAAACTCTCTTCCATCACAACAGCTTCAATAGAATTTGGTAATACGTCTGTCCCTCTATCTACTGCTGTGAAACATCTAGGGGTCATTATAGACAACACTCTCCATGCAAAAATTCATCACCCAAACCTACCAGTCATGCTACTATCAATTGCGGCGCATCAGTGCAGTTCAAAAGTACCTGTCTACTGATGCAACATCCAAACTAGTTACGTCTCTCATTCTTTGACGTCTGGACTATTGCAATTCTCTTCTGGCTGGTCTGCCAGCATCATCTATCCATTCCCCTCAACGTATACACAACTCTGCAGCTAGCCTAGTCCTCAGAAAGAAAAAATCTGAGCACATTACTCCTCTCTTGTGATATATCCACTGGTTGCCTGTGCCACAGAGAGTAAACTATAAGATAAGTACCTCTGTTACAAATGCCTCCATAAAACAGCACCTTCCTAGATTCAATCAGTCCACCGTCGCTCTTTCTCTATTTCTGGTCCATTGATCTGGAATGACCCCCCGCCCCTCTCTCCCTTCGCCCAAAGTCTTCTTATGACGCTTTATCCGGCCTCAAGACACATTTATTTCAAACCTAAGATTCTCCCCTCTAGCATTTCATTTTTGTCCCTGCCCTCAACAGCCCAAACCCCATCACCATGCGGGAATGTACAACCTTTATGTGTGTGAGTGGGTGTGCATGTGTGTGCGTGCGTGTGTGTGAGCGTGTGGGTATAAATTTGACTTTGTAAAAAACCTATTAATTGTAACTGGCTGCATGTGAATGAGTAGGATGAATGAAAGCGCTTTGCTTTGGGTTTTTTGCGAGATATAGCGCTATCTAAATTCCATTTATTATTATTATTATTATTATTATTATTATTATTATTAATCATTGATGCATGCACAGAGAGAGATGGAGATAGAGAGAGCAGTTTTATCTGTGATAAGGTGTGGAAAGGCACATACATACACATGACTTTTGATGTTCCATGTGAAAATGCACACAGAAATGAGTTTAATCTGAGGTCCCATGTGGAAACGCATGCAGAGATAACTTTTGAGCTCCCATGTGGAAATCCACACAGAAATGACTTGAATCTGAGATCCCGTGTAGAAACGCATGCAGAATTGACTTTGTAGAAACACATGCAGAAATGACTTTAATCAAAGGTCCCATGTGGAAATACACTTAGAAATGACTTTGGAGGTCCAATGTAGAAATGCACACTTTAATCTGAGATTCCATAATTATGGAAAGGGAAGGCGGAACATCTGGCACACGCGTTAAAAGCCATCCATCTTTACACAACACACGTTAGAAGCCATCCATCTTTACAAACCACACGTTAAAATCCACCCATCTTTACACAACACACGTTAAAATCCACCCATCTTTACACAACACACGTTAAAAGCCATCCATCTTTACGCAACACAGTTTAAAAGCCATCCATCTTTACATAACACACGTTAAAAGCCATCCACCTTTACACAACGCAGGTTAAAAGCCATCCATCTTTACACAACACAGGTGTTAAAAGCCATCCATCTGTACACAACACACGTTAAAAGCCATCCATCTGTACACAACACACGTTAAAAGCCATCCATCTTTACACAACACACGTTAAAAGCCATCCATCTTTACAACACACATTAAAAGCCATCCATCTTTACACAACACAGTTAAAAGCCACACATCTTTACACAACACAGTTAAAAGCCATCCATCTTTACACAACACATGTTACAAGCCACACATCTTTACACAACACAGTTAAAAGCCATCCATCTTTACACAACACACGTTAAAAGCCACACATCTTTACACAACACACGTTAAAAGCCATCCATCTTTACACAACACACGTTAAAAGCCACCCGTCTTTACACAAAACATATTAAAAGCCACCCATATTTACACAACACAGTTAAAAGCCACACATTTTTACACAACACCCGTTAAAAGCCATCTATCTTAACACACGTTAAAAGCCACCCATCTTTACACAACAGAGTTAAAAGCCACCCATCTTTACACAACACACGTTAAAAGCCATCCACCTTTACACAACACAGGTTAAAAGCCATCCACCTTTACACAACACAGGTTAAAAGCCTCCCATCTTTACACAACACAGGTTAAAAGCCTCCCATCTTTACACAACACAGGTTAAAAGCCTCCCATCTTTACACAACACAGGTTAAAAGCCTCCCATCTTTACACAACAAAGTGGGAGTTTTTCACAGCCCCCTGTGACAGCTGGCTGGGCATGGGGGACAAGGGCAGTCCTGACCTGCAGTCTGCAGTGACCCAGAAAGGGAAGGGCCCCGCCAGGCTTTACCTGCTCCAGAGACACTGAAGCCTGCCTGAAGAGTTGACAGTCGTGCCCCAATGACCCCTCCAGGAGTTGAGGGTCAAGTCAGGTCAAGTCAGGTCAAGTCAGGTCATGTCAAACCGGATCAGGCCAAGTCAAGTCAGGTAAAATCAGAGCAATACAAATGAATCAGACTGTAACTGTTCCAACTTGTCTGCTCATTCTCGTGCAGTTTCCATTATAGTCATGATGTCCTCAGTGAACAAAGTGCTGTCACGCCTTGATTCGTTGTTTGCCGTTTTCACTGTCCATTGTAGTCACTCATTGCGTGTCCTCTTGTCACCTCTTCGGTAGAATTGTCATTGGTCAGTGTCACAGACTGCACTGATGATATATCACTGTGTTCTGTGAGGAAACCACAGTCAAGAAAAGGAAGCTCAGATGGTATGAGCATGTGTCAAGAACAGATGGGCTCTCCAAGATCATACTGCAAGACACAGTGCGGGGGAAGAGAAGGCGAGGCAGGCCGAAGAAGAAATGGGCAGATAACATCACTGAATGGACAGGGAAAAGCTTCTCCACAACCCATGCATTTGCCCACAATCGCTGCAAATAGAGCCAACTGCAGTGCCCCTACGACCCCGGAGGGGGTTACGGGAGCAGATGAGATGAGATGATGACAGTGTCAGGATCATCACTTTCATTTTAAAACACCAAGTCTCAACAAGGCGGCATTGTCACTGACAGCTGCACACACAAGAAGTGACATTGACAGGAAACCTGTGTCACAACTTGACAGAGACAAATCAAGGGCTGAGACGCACAAATTTAGTTTGATAAAGCAACAGTGACATTTTTTCCTCTCTTTTCGACATGCTTTTATCAACACCCCCTAGTTTATTTTATGGTACAGAAAATGCCACTGCACTTGACATATTCACAGAGGACAGGCCGCTGACACGACCAGCTGATGTGTGTGTTTATTTTTATTTTTAAATTTTTTAAAATTTATTCTTTTATATCGAGGATAATGGAATAAGCACTCATGTGCTTTTTTACATCCAGTCCCTGTGTGTATGCGGTTTTGTAAATTTTGTCATCTGTTTCCACTGGCACATAATGGTCTACTCTTCCGAAAAGCGGAAGAGGATTTTAACGTGTGCGCAAGATGTTCTGCATGCGTTCGAACACGGGGCCTCGGTTTCTAGTCTCATCCGAAGGATGTGTGTGTGTGTGTGTGTGTGTGTGTGTGTGGTGTGATGAGGAGAGAGAGAGAGAGAGAGAGAGAGAGAGAGAGAGAGGGGGAGGAGAAGAGAGAGAGAGAGAGAGAGAGAGAGTTGTAATATAACCACAAAATAGATTCGTATGAGCCCTACGGCAAATGCGGACTGTGGCCCACTGGCTCCACTTTGTGTGTGGAAAGGTATTGACGACGATCAACGTGACAGATCACAGCTAGCAGTAACAACAATCCATGTGCTGAAGATTTTGCTTTTGCCCAGTGTGTGTTTTTTGTTAGTCAGTGTACTGCTGCTGCTGCTGCTGCTGCTGTTGTTGCTGCTGCTGCACTTGGACTGATTCAAGGGTACGTGAGAGGTACGCTAGGCTACCTGCAGTGCTGGTTGAAAATCAGCTGTGCTGACAATGTAAGTTTAAGAAATCTGTTATCTATCATTATTATTATTATTTATTATTAGTTATGTTATTATTGTTATTATTATTGAGAACATTGCCTTCTTCCTAGCTTAGTATTCTTTTTTTATTTTATTTTAATTATCAATATTATTTTTTGTCTACTTTCGTTAGGATGTCCCAAGCTCTTTTGGTATAGGCTAAATAAACAGCCTTCCCACAGTTTGGAAAGTTTTACATGATACATTTCCCCGATTTCTGTCAATATTTTTTGTGTCGTTGTCTGTCTGTCTGTCTGTCTGTCTGTCTGTCTGTCTCTCTCTCTCTCTCTCCTCTCTCTCTCTCTCTTCTTCTCTCTCTCTCTCCTCTCTCTCTCTCTCTCTCTCTCTCTCTCTCTCTCTCCCTCTCCCTCTCTCTCTCCATTTTTCTTCCAGAATATATGTCACGGTGGATCAGTGGTCTAGAGGTAACGCACCTGCCTCGAAAGCGAAAAGTCGGGGTTCGAAGTGTGTGCTGATTCAAATCCCGTTAGGGTCCGAAACTCCCCCCCTTCCCCTCCACTAGACCGTGAGTGGTGGTCTGGGTGCTAGTCTTTCGGATGAGACGGTAAATCAAGGTCCCGTGTGTCGCGCACGTAAAAGAACCCACGGCATCAAGAGAGTTGTCTGGCAAAATTGTGTAGAAAAAAACCCCCACGCTGATATGGAAACAACTACACATGCAGACAGGAAAATAAGAAAAAAATAATGGGTGGCGCTGCTCTTGTGGCGATGCGCTCTCCTCGGGGAAAGCAGCCCGAATTTCACGCAGAGAAATCTGCTGTGAGTTAAAGTGGCATACAGAAAAACGGTACAAAACACGGCGTTTTGCCTGTATTGTTTTGTTCTGGTGACTAGGTAAGTGATATAATTTATTGTAAACACTCGGATGGGCACAGGATGTCCATTCTGCAGTGGTATTTGTGCCCATAATATTGTGACATTCCATATTGCTTTGTGTATTGAAGTGTTTGTTTGTTCTTTCTTTTCTTTTCTTTTTTTAATTATTTTTTTTACACTTTGTTGTAACCTAGGGATGGTTAATTAAGTTGAGCAGGATGTCTGGAGTCCTCAGCACAGCCTGGTGTTCTTCTTCAGGTCGACAGTTTTAAGAATTTAAAGGGATTCTTTGTTTTCAAACTGAAGTGTGTGTGTGTGTGTGTGGGGGGGGGGGGGGGGTTACTCTCGGTTAAGTTTGAACTTACAATAACAACTTATAATATAACCAACACGTGGTATTATATACCACTTTAAGTCGCGGCATATTTCTCTGGATGACATTTGGGCTGCTCTTCATGGGGAGAGCGCGTCGCCACGAGAGCAGCGCCACTCGTTATTTTTTTTCTGCTCCTGTCTGCATGTGTAGCTTGCTTTCCTATTAGAGTGCCTTTTTCTGCAGAATATTGCCAGGGAAAACTCTCTTGTTGCCGTGGGTTTGTTTACGTGCGCTAAATGTGTTGCGCACGGAACCTCGGTTTATTGTCTCATCCGTAAGACTAGCACCCAGACCACCATTCACGGTCCAGTGGATGGGGGGAGAAGTTTCGGGCACAAACGGGGATCGACCCTCCACCGCGCACTTCGAATCCGGACTAACCGCTTTCTAGGCAGGCGCGTGACCTCTAGACCACCGCTCCACAATGACGTGAGGTGACTGTTCTAAGTGGATCGGTGGTCTAGAGGTAACGCGCCTGTCTAGAAAGCGAAAAGTCCGGGTCTGAAGTGTGCGGCGGTTCGTACCCCGTTTGGACCCGAAAATTTTCCCCCATCCATTAGACCATGAGTGGTGGTCTGGGCGCTAGTCTTTCGGATGAGACGATAAACCAAGGTCCCGTGTGTTACACGTAATTATTTAGCGCACGTAAAAGAACCCACGGCAACAAGAGAGTTGTCCCTGGCAAAATTCTTAGAAAAAAGCCACTCTGATAGGGAAACAAAATACAGTTGCAGACATGAAAAAGAAAAAAATGGGTGGCGCTGCGCTTGTGGCGACGCGCTCTCCCGCTCTTCCCGGGGAGAGCAGCCCGAATTTCACGGAGAGAAATCTGCCGTGACTTAAAGTGGTATGAAATGAAATCTGAGCGCTTTGATTTGTTGCTTTACAAGATTCAGCGCTATATAAATTCCATACATTATTATTATTATTATTATTATTATTATTATTATTATTATTATTATTATTATTATTATTATTATTATGTCAGTTTTCATATTGAGGAGGGGTGACAGCCATGTTATGGCCTTGGTGGTTGGCGGGGGATGTCGGGCACCTGTCAGTATCAATAGCATCGCCACCTTCTGGAAATTCTGTGCTTGAACTTTCCTCTTTTCTATCCCTCTCTTTGTCTCTGCCTTGTTCCTTTTCTTCCTGTCACCACCTCCTTCTTGTCTATTTTCTGCCTTCTTGGTCCATTCTCCTGCCTTTTTTTCCTTTCCAGAAAGACTTTAAAGATAACAATTCTCTCTTATGCCGAAGTCGGATGCGCTGGGCCTGACTTGTCAGGCGCTTAACGGCTGCGTGACGCATTTTCGCTCATGCGGCGGACAACAACAGTCGCTGTCTGAGCGTTCGACAAAGAAAGAAAAAGAGAAAATAAGCTACATGATCCCCGTTTGTTTCTCTGCCTGGTTAAGCTATGCGACTTTGAACAAGACCGTTTTGCCTTTAAATGAAATTTTTGTGTTGCTGTAAACTTAGCTGTTCAGGCAGAGGAGAGAGAGAGAGAGAGAGAGAGAGAGAGAGAGAGAGAGAGAGAGAGAGAGAGAGAGAGAGAGAGAGAGAGAGAGAGGGGAGAGAGAGAGACGGAGATTCAGATTCAGATTCAGATTCAGAATATTTTATTGCTATTTAAGTCATGTAGACTTATTTGACACAACAAAAACATCAACTATAATTATCTATTTTGGCTAAAAGTAATATACACTAAAAACATGTTGTATTCTACTTCTCTTTCTCTCTTTTTTCAAAACACTCATACACATATCTGATGATATCTGCTTGATATATATCAACTGTGATTATGTCACTTAATTTATGTACACAGTTTTTGCGTTCTTTGTCTTTCGTTTTGATTTTTAATAACAAATTATTTCTGAGTTCATCATATAAAATGCATTCATCAAGTAAATGAAATTCATCTTCAATTTTGTTACAGTGTCTACATTTTCTGTCCTCTCAGGATATATTTTGGTGAGAGAGAGAGAGAGAGAGAGAGAGAGAGAGAGAGAGAGGGGGGGGGGGGGGGGGCTAGACAGACAGAGAGATAGATTTGTTTATTATATAAAGTCCTTCGGATGAGACTATAAACCGAGGCCCGTGTGCGAACGCATGCAGAACATCTTGCGCACACGTTAAATCCTGTTCCGCTTTTCGTAAGAGTAGGCCATTGTGTGCCGGTGGGAACAGATGACAAAATTTACAAAACCGCATACACACGGGGACTGGATGTAAAAAAAGCACATGAGTGCTTATTCCATTATCCTCGATATTTAAATTTTTTTAAAAAAGTAATCTGAGCGCTTTGATTTGTTGCTTTACAAGATTCAGCAGCTATATGAAGTCCATACATTATTATTATTTATTCGCACGAGTGTACCTTATGCTTGGCTGTGTGATAAGGTACACGTGTATTGATAGACACTTGCTTGTTTTGTTATGTATGTACGCTTGTATTCTGTAATTTTGTAGATTTTGTGATAAAAGAATGTGACAGGCGCTGTATGAGTCATTCTCCATGAATATCGTAGATACCAGACCAAACGATAAACTTCTTGCATTCGAAACGTCATCAGTAGCAGTGGAAAACAGGGTTGTACGATTTGGCTGCACACCGGTATTAAAACAATCATTCTTTCCTTCTGTTTTTCTATGTGACGCTTATATTCATACCGCACGTACTAAGGCATCTACAGAAATAAAAACCACTTTTTGTGAAAGACTAGCCTCTGACTCAAAACTCATGTGATTTTGAACAAATTTGGTAGGTTTGAAATGTTTAAATTTTTCAGCAAACACTGTACCCCCTCAGTCCTTTGTCGTCTGCTAGCTTCCTTACCGCAATATGCATGCGCGGGGTCAACGCTGTAGGAATAAAGGAAATCCTCCTTTGATGATTATTTCCAACTTTCTCGTGACTACCTGGTATTGCTCTATGTCCTCAATCCCAAAACCAAGTGCACAGTCCATTTTTTCATGCTTAAAAAAATCTGTGAAAATCGCCAACATTTTTTCCCCACTCGCACTCTATAGAAAGATACTACATGACCCCCAAATTAATACCGGTGTGTAGCCTTTCATTTGCATAGTTCCCTTGCGGGGGGGGGGGGGGGGGGGGGGGGCCTGTCAGTATAAATAGCATTCCCACTTTCTGGAAATTCTGTGCCAGGATTTCCTTCTTTTCTGTCCCTCTCTTTGTTTCTGCCGTGTTCGTTTTTTCCACTGTCGCCTCCTGCTTGTCTGTTTTCTGCCTTCTTGGTCCAGTCTCCTGCCTTTTTTCTCCAGAAAGACTTCAAAGATAATAGGTTCTCTCCCACGCCGAGGTCGGATGAGCTGGGTCTGACTTGTCAGGCGCTTAACGGCAGCGCAAGTCATGTTCGCTCACGTGACCGACAACAATAGTTATTGTCTGAGCGTTCGGTGACGAAGAGGAAGAATCGATCTGAATCTACATTTTTATTCAGACTGTTCTAGGTAATCATGTGAATCAAAGTTAACAAGGTGGAGATGGTTATATCTGAAGCTCTAGTGTAGGTCTCTAAGAGTATGTTTTCTTTAGTTTTCTTTAGACAGCTATGTGGATCGGTGGTCTAGAGGTAACGCCCCTGCCTCCATAGCCAAAAGTCCGGGTTCCAAGTGTGTGGCCTAGTGGTTGCGCTGGCAATCTGACGACCCGGGTTCGATTCCCGTTCAAGGGGATTTTTTCCCCTGGAGTTAACATCAGTGCAGACTCCACTCTCCCCAAAAGTCCTTCGGATGACTATAAACGGAGGCCCCGTGTGCGAACGCACGCAGAAGATCCTGCGCACACATTAAATCCTGTTCCGCTTTTCGTAAGAGTAGGCTATTGTGTGCCGGTGGGAACAGATGACAGAATTTACAAAACCACATACACACGGAGACTGGATGTAAAAAAGCACATAAGTGCTTATTCCATTATCCTCGATATAAAAGAGATAAAATAAAATTTATTTTAAAAAATCCCCGTTAGGGCCAGAAACTTTGTCCCCATCCACTAGACCGTGAGTAGTGGTCTGGGTGCTAGTTTTCCGGATGAGACGACAAACCAAGGTTCGGTGTGTAACATGCATTTAGTGCACGTAAACGAACCCACGGCAACAAGAGAGTTGTCCCTGAAAAAAAATTGTAGAAAAAAAGCCACTATGATTGGGTAACAAATACACATGCAGACAGGACAAGAAATTAAAAAAAAAGGGTGGCGCTGCTCTTTGGCGACGTGCTCTCCATGGGGAGAGCAGCCCTAATTTCACACAGATAAATCCGCTGTGACTTATAGTGGTTCACAATACAGTGCATGCGTGCGTGTGTGCGTGCGTGCGTTGTGCGTGTGCGTGCGTGTGTGTGTGTCTGTGTGTGTGAGAGTGTGTGTGTGTGTGAGTGTGTGTGTGAGGGTGTGTGGGTGAGAGAGAGAGAGAGAGAGAGAGAGAGAGAGAGAGAGAGAGAGAGAGAGAGAGAGAGAGAGAGAGAGAGAGAGAGAGATGGAAAAACTCTGCAAACGCAGCTGCATCTTCTTGTGGGTTAAAGGTTGCAGCAGGTGGAAGCAGTTCTTGTCTTCAGTGCACAGATGACCAGCTTTGATGCTGTATCTGTGTGTGCAGTGTGTTTTCCCCATACATGCAAGTGTTCTTGTTAAGCTTTCTAACTGGTAAAGTGGTTTAACAGAATATCTACAAGTACTATAACAGCTACAACTACTGTTGCTAATGCTGCTGCGACTGCTGCTGCTGCTTCTACTACTCTTCTGCTGCTGCTACTGCTGCTACTATTGCTGCTGCTACAACTACTCTTACTGCTGCTACTGCTACTGCTGCTGCTACTACTACTACTACTTGTACTACTGGTACGACAACCACTACTTCTACGACTACCACCACCACCACCACCACCACCACTACTACTACTACTACTACTACTACTACTACTACTACTACTCCTACTCCTACTACCCCTCCTTCTCCTCCTTATTCTACAACCCTCTCCCTCTTCTACTCCCAACTTATTACTTCTATATCCAAGGTAGAGTTAAAGGCCTTTCTTTTGTTTCAGGTCGAAAGTCTGGCATTACAATGGACTTGGCTATGTGCTGCGTATCCCCTGAATAGTCCTGGCATCTGTATCTGCTCAATCCTCCTCCTGCATTGACAACATCCAACAGCAGTATGCTTCTGCGTCACCAGACCAAAAGACATCTTGTGGAACCCGTTCGGAAGATCCGATTCCGCCGATGGCATACCAGACTACTTTTGCTCGTCGTGGCCATCATCGTCTGCGTCATCATGGTGACCTTGACCGTGCTCGGAACGAGGTCAAGGACGCTGGTGGTCAGGTTACATAACTCTGAAGAGCGCTTCGTGGAAGAGGCCCTTCAAGGGATCATCCTGCTCCCGAAAAAGCTGGCGCCGACCCAGTCTCCGCCCAAGACGTTGAAAGAAAAGTGTGACAAGCTGTACAGGGGAAAGTGCAGACCTTGCGACGGGGCTGTTGAGGTCGGCGAGGACCAGCAGCTGGTGGAGGTTTTGCCCGCGAAGGACACGGGTCATGCTGACCTGTCCCCCAGAGAAATATGGCCGGCCAGGAGACGGGAGAGGCTGGAGGATGAAGGGCTGCAGAGGCTGAGGCAGGAGCTGATGGCTGGGGAAGAGTACCGGCAGAACATCGACCTGATGCGTGTGGTGAGTCCTCGGCTCCGAGGCTGACTGTGTAGTTGGTCAGGGATAAGGGTAGCGTCATTTTCTGGGGCGAATCTTTTTTTTTTTTTCATTTTTCGTCTTTTCATTTTCATACCACTTTAAGTCACTGCAGATTTCTCTGCGTGAAATTCGGACTGGCTGCTCTCCCTGGAGAGAGCGCGTCGCCACAAGAGCGGCGCCACCCTTTATTTTTTCCTGTCTGCAAACTGTATTGGTTTCCCTATCAGAGTGACTTTTTGCTACAGAATTTTGCCAGGGACTACTTTTTTGTTGCCATAGGTTATTTCACGTGCGCTAAATAATTTTGTGTAATACACAGGACCTCGGGTTATCGTCTCATCCGAAAGACTAACACCCAGACCATTACTCATTGTCTAATGGATGGGGTAGAAGTTTTTGGCCCAAACGGGGATCAAACCACCGCACACTTCTGACCCGGACTTTTTGCTTTCTAGGCAGGCTCGTTACCTCTAGACCACCGATCCACTAATAGAATAAGTACAAGACATATTTTTAACATCCAGCCCTCGGGGGGAGGGGGGAGTAAAACACGTAAACAGACAAATATATAAGCAAAAGGAAAAATAGTTATCACAAAATAACCCCACTGAACACACGCACACACACAATATGAAAGTGCATAAGAATAGAAATAAAGAAGACGGTGCGAAAGAAAGAAGAAAACGAACGAAAAACCCTTAGAAAAATAGACATACAGAAAAAAAAGAAAGATAGATATTCAAGGCTAGGTAGGGAGAGAAAATGAAAGAAGAGAGGGATTGGAGGGGAACAAAATTAATGAACGAAATTTTACCACCTAAGGGTAGAAGGGTAAAAAGTAAAGGTGTCCCATAACCTGTGTGGTCGTTGGGGAGCGAGGCATCAGAGACCTCACTTCTCTAGCGGCCAGCATATTAAAGGCGGCGCTCAACTCCTCTCCCTCGCTGCTTTACATTCCCTGACCCTAAAGAGGCAGGTACCCATTTGCAGCTGGGTGAACTGGGGGACTGTACTGAAGCCGAGGCGCCGCAAACGGTCACCCATCTAAGTGGTAACCTCGGTTGACGCTGCTTAACATTGGCTGGGGGAAAGCAAGTCTCTGACCACTGAGCTATCCCGTACCCAAGGGTAAAAGAACAAGGACAAAAGTCTTCGAATGCTAATGGTAATAATGGTAACAATGATAGTACCCAAGGGCAAAAAACAAGGACAAAATAGTCTTCGAATGCTAATGGTAATAATATTAACAATGATAATAGCAACGACAAAAGCAGCAATAACAGTAACAACAATAATTGTATCAACAAGGGCAATGACAACGACAATAACAGCAAAAGGAATGAAGCGTTTGTACCTTGTACATGTTTTTGTTGTTGTTGTTTTTTGCAAAGCAGGAAAAGAATGCATCAGTGGTCTAGAGGTAATACACCTGCCTAGAAAGCCGAAAGTCCGGGTTCGAAGTGTGTGATGGTTCGATTCCCGTTTGTGCCGGAAACTCTCCCCCACCCCCTTCCACTAGACGCAAGTCGAGGTCTGGCTACTAGTCTTTCAGATTAGGCGATAAACTGAGGTCCCATGTGCAACACGCATTTAGCGCATGTAAAAGAACCCACGGCAACAAGAGAGTTATCCCTGGCAAAATTCTGTAGATAAAAAAATCACTCTGATATGGAAACAAATACAGTTGCAGACAGGAAAAAAAACACATGGGTGGCGCTGCTCTTGTGGCGACGTGCTCTGCCCGGGGAAGAGCATGCCGAATTTCACGCAGAGGAATATGCCGTGATTTAAAAGTGGTACACAATACAACGCTACGTTAGAGTTTGCTTTGTGGCCAGTTCTAGGCCCCTGAGTTATTTGAAGTAAATGTCAATTCCAAACGCGAGAGTCACTGTCATGAAATTCAGAACATTAAATAATAATAAGAATAATAATGTATGGAATTTATATAGTGCTGAAACTTGTAAAGCAACAAATCAAAGCGCTCAGATGACTTCTTTTTTTTCGAGGATAATGGAATAAGCACTCATGTGCTTTTTTTTAAACATCCAGTCCCCGTGTGTATACGGTTTTGTAAATTTTGTCATCTGTTCCCACAAATCACTAATTAACAGTGGAGAAGGCAGGGTCAGGGGCATTGAAGGAAGAGAAAGAGAATATAGAAAATGCAACCAGAAGGAACAAGGTGACGAATTTCGCAATATTCTGAAATGCCCATCTTTTCTGGAAGGCAGGAACATGTTTCTGAAAACATATCGTTATAAAAGGGCGCCCAATGTCATGAGAGTTTCACGTCTTGTTTAGTAGAAATTCCAAACAAAATAATGCTCTTAAACCTGGTAAAGTTAATAATAAAAAAAAACGCCATATTAAGCTGTATGAAGTAACAAAACTGATTTTTGATTTGAAACTGTTTTTGTTTTGTGGATGGGGTTATTTCATCCCTCTGTGTGTGTGTGGCGGGGGATGGGGGGGGTGGGAGGAGGGAGGGGAGGGGTGGCTGGGGGGGGGGGGGGAGTGAGGGGGGGGGGGTGGCTGCTGTTGTTGTGGTTGTGGTTTCCAATTTTGGAGGTAGACCTTTCTGTGATTGGTTCTGAATTGAGAAAGGATCCAAATCTCGATTGCTGATGATGATTTGGATGGTTTTGTGTTTGCTTCTCCATAATCCATGTAAAGTTGGTGGTGTGTGTGTGTGTGTGTGTGTGTGTGTGTGTGTGTGTGTGTGTGTGTGTGTGTGTGTGTGTGTGTGTTTTGTGTGTGTGTGTGTTTTTTGTTGTTGTTTTTTGGGAGGGGTGGGTGGGGTGGGGGGGGGGGGGGGATCGGTGGATCGGTGATCTAGAGGTAACGCGCCTGTCTAGAAAGCGAAAAGTCTGGGTCGGAAGTGTGCGGTAGATCGAATCCCGTTTGGACCCGAAACTTTTCCCCCATCCATTACACCATGAGTGGTGGTCTGGGTGCTAGTCTTTTGGATGAGACGATAAACCGAAGTCTCATTTGTTACACATAATTATTTATCGCACGTAAAAGAACCCACGGCAAGAAGAGAGTTGTCCATGAAAAAAATCTGTAGAAAAAAGCCACTCTGATAGGGAAACAAATACAGATGCAGACAGGAAAAAAAAAAAAAAAGGTGGCGCTGCTCTTGTGGCGACGCGCTCTACCCGAATTTCACGCAGAGAAATCTGCCGTGACTTAAAGTGGTATAAATAAATAAATAGATAAATAAAAAAATAAAAAATGGAACTTGACCTGGTAAACATTAGAGCATACCTGATTCCAAATCATTGTGGTCAAAAGACTGGTCAGTCTCTGATGTAAGCACAGAGGCAAGTTATCATTCTCTGCATCATTGTCCACTTTGGGGTGTCAGCTGTTCATTAAGTTTGCATTACAAATATCTTACTGCAAGGAAAATGCAGAAAATATCTGATGGTGCAGTCTCTCAAACACTGTTGAGACATTGGTCTAAGTGATAACGATCATAGTGATTTGTTTCAGTGTTAGGTTTAAGTGGAAGAATCGTGAGTTTTCTCATACACAAACGACGGTGACTTGTTGTTTGTGGTGTGTGTGTGAGTGTGTGTGTATGTGTGTGTGATCTATTCATTTGATCAATTTTGTTATTATTTTTATTTCGAGTATAATAGAATAAGCATTCATGTGTTCTTTTACGCCGTTTTGTAAATTTTGTCATCCGTTCCCACCGGCACACAATGACCTATTCTTCCGAAAAGCAGAACAGGTTTTAACGTGGGCGCAAAATGTTCTCTCTGTGTATATGTGTGTGTGAAGTCAATTTTTTTAGTGTGTGTGTGTGCGTGCGTGCGCGCGCGCGCGAATGTGTGTGTATTGCGCATGTGGGTGCAATACCTTAGAAGAAATATGTAATCCGATACCCACCCACCCAACCCCACAAAAACCTACAAAAAACAAACAAAAGCAACAATAATCAACCAAACCAAACAAACCACCCCCAATATGCAAGGTGAAAAGCACCTGGGCTTCACAAATACGTACCTCTTTATGTGAACTTGGCTCTGGGTTTGTTTGGCTCAATCAAGGTGTCGGAAATTGTAGAGAGTTTATCAAGGTTTTCAGGCAAAGACTGATTGACTGCCGTTGGCAGCAGTGGAGTGGTCATATACAAAACAGTGAAAGATTTCAAATGTACAGACAATTTATAGGTTCACACGATGTCAAACCTTATCTAAAACTTGATATGGATATACATTTGAAAAGAGTTACGTCTAAGTTTAGACTTGGTGTATCAGACATAAATGTTCATAAATTTAGATATATAGAACATGACCTCAGGTTGCTATGCCCATTATGTAAGCAAACAGTGGAAGGTGAAGTTCATTTTGTGCTGTGCTGTCCGGTATTAGAAGATGTAAGACAGAATTACATTCCGGTAAAGTTTAATAGACAGCCTAATCTATTTAGATTCTGTCTACTCATGGCATCTAATCACCCAGAGATTTTGCGCAGCCTTGCTTTATATTTGTGTAAAGCCTTTAGAATAAGAGATATCTTGGTTTCTTAAGTCATATTTTTTGTAACTAATTTTTATTGTGGTAGTTGTGGGTATAAAATAAAATGTTGGTTTTTTGTGTTACTAATTTTCTCACTAAAATACTTGGCAACCCCCCTTCATGTATGGGCCAATGGCCTTTTTGTGAAGAAATCCTTCGGTTCGAGTTCTCTCTCTCTGCAGAAGCTGCCCCCCTTCCTGCCCACCTTCAAGAATCCCTGCTTCATGACGCCGCCCCGAACCATGACCCCGTGCAGTGCAGGAGCCTTCCAAGCCTGGCGACGCTTCGCCTACACCTACCACCAAGGGGCCGTAACGGAGGACGGCAGCAAGCGGCGCCTCAGTTGCCTCCCTTACTTCCTCCTCACCGGGGCGCCCAAGAGTGGCGCTGGGGAGCTGCTGTTCGCGCTGAGTCACCACCGTGACGTCACGTATCCGCTTCCCTTCCAGTCCACCTGGCTGGAGACAGTTCGCTTTGGTAAGGGTGGAGTCATTCTTTAAAGTAATGGTGTTTTGTTGTTCTTTAAAGTAATGGTGTTTTGTTGTTCTTTAAAGTAATGGTGTTTTGTTGTTGTTGTTGGTTTGGGTGTTTTTTTGTTGTTGTTTTTGTTTGTTTGTTTTTTTGGGGTTTTTTTTTTTTTGGGAGGGGGGGTTATTCTTTTATATCGAGGATAATGGAATAAGCACTTATGCGTTTTTTTTTTACATCCAGTCCCCGTGTGTAAGCGGTTTTGTAGTCATCTGTTCCCACTGGCACACCATGGCCTACTCTTACGAAAAGCGGAGCAGGATTTAACGTGTGCGCAAGATGTTCTGGGTGCGTTCGCACACGGGACCTCGGTTTATAGTCTCATCTGGACTTTTTGGGGGAGTGGTGTTTGCACTGATGTTAATTCTGGGGGGAAAAACATCCATTTGAACGGGAATCGAACCCGTTAAGTACACGTGTATGGGTGTTTTTTTTACATGCAGTCTCCGTGTGTATGGGGTTATGTGATTCTTTGTCATCCGTTCCTAGCGGCTCGCAGTGGCATACTCTTCCAAAGAGCGGAACAGGTTTTAACGTGTGTGCAAGATGTTCTGCGTGCGTTCGCACAGGGATCTTGGTTTATAGCCTCATATGAAGGACTTGTGGGGAGTGGAGTCTGCAGTGCAGAAAAAAAATCCCCTTGAACGGGATTCCGGGTCAGCAGATCACGTGCGCAATGCACAACGCTCTAACCACTTGGCTATTGCGCCCCATCAGTGATATTGGAGGAGGTTTGGTCAGAATTGTTGTGGATATGAACCTAACTTTATTTTTTTAATTTTCAATTTTTAAAATATTACTCTTTTATTTCGAGGGACAATGGAATTAACATTCATGTGCTTGTTTACATCCAGTCCCCCTGTGTATGCAGTTTTGTAAATTTAGTCATCCATTCCCACCGGCACACGATGGCCTACTCTTCCGAAAAAGTGGAACGGGTTTTAACGTGTGCGCAAGATGCTCTGCGTTTAGTGAACAGGTGTGTGTGTGTGTGTGTGTGTGTGTGTGTGTGTGTGTGTTCAGCAGGAATAGGGAAATGTGCTCACTGTGGCATTCTGAAAACACAGAATACAAACAGATAAACGAACCAGAAACTCTGACAAATAAACAAACACCAAAAAGACCAGGAAAAGGACAGATGTTGCTTTGCTCAGGTGAAGTGGGGGCACAGTTCTAAGTTTAGAAGAAGGATATCGAGGATTTGAACTAAAGTCTGTTGAACAGATCATGTCCAAACACAGAACAAGAGAGAAAAAAAAATCCCTGTCTCCCAGAGCTAGCGTTCACTTTCGTGTGTGTGTGTGTGTGTGTGTGTGTGTGTGTGTGTGTGTGTGTGTGTGTGTGTGTGTGTGTTGTGTGTGTGTGTGTGTGTGTGTGTTCAGACTCTAACTGCACGTCTGTCAACACCTACCTGGATTTTTTTGACTGGTCAGCACAGGTTATGAACCAAAGTGCTGATGAGAAAGGTCACCATGCCATGGTTACAGGTAAGGTGATATCATCATCATCATCATCATCATCATCATCATCATCATCCTTCTTCTTCTTTTATATTGAAGATAATGAAAATTGCACTCATGTTCTTTTGGGGTTTTTTCTTTCTTTATTTTAATTTTAGTTTTTTATATCGAGGATAAAAGGAATAAGCTCTTATGTGCGTTTTACATCCAGTCCCCGTGTGTATGCGGTTTTGTAAATTCTGTCATCTGTTCCCACCGGCACATAATGGCCTACTCTTACAAAAAGCGGAACAGGATTTAACGAGTGCGCAAGATGTTCTGCGTGTGTTCGCACACGGGGCCTCGGTTTAGTCTCATCCAAAGGACTTTTGGTGGGAGAGTGGAGTCTGCACTGATGTTAACTCCAGAGGAAAAATCCTCTTGAACTCGAACCCGGGTCGTCAGATTGTAAGCGCAATGTTCTGACCACTAGGCTGTCCCGTCTTACATCCAGTGTCCGTGTGTAAGCGGCTTCGTCAGTTTTGTCATCCGTTCCTACCGGCTCACAATGGAGTCGGCACTGATGTTACTCCAGCGAGAATAGAAATCCTCTTGAACGGGATTTGAACCCGGGTCAGCAGCAGATCATGAGCGCAATGCGCATCGCGCGTTCTATCCACCAGGCTATCCTCACTACACCCCCCCCCCCCTTTTCCCACCCAGTTGCCATAGTTAGATCTCGTGTGATGTTTGTTTATATTTTGTTGGTTAGTCTTTGTTGTAGATTGTGAATGTGTGCCAGGCTGTATGACAGGAGACCTGTGTTTGTAACTCTGGGCTCTCTCGTTTGTGTGCAACAAAACCCCCAAACAACAACAACAACGAAAAACCCATGCAGGTCAAAGAATGTAGAAGATACCGTAGATATCAATGCTATGAACGCGGACAAGAAAGTCGAAGATGTATAGATATGAATGATATCAATGAGTACGCGAGCGCACACTTACACACGTATTTACACACACACACACACATACACATACACACACACACACACACACACACACACACACACACACACACACACACACACACACACACACATATGCAGGTACGTACTCTCACATGCACTAAAGCATACAGATATACGCACGTACACAGAACCCACACGCGCACGTTCATTTGTAATCACACACACGCACACGTTCGTAGTGCGAACACACACACACACACTATCTCTCTGTCACACACACACTCGCTCACACTCACACACACACACACTCACTATCATTCATTATCTTCGATATAAAATTATAAAAGAATAAAATAAAAATTAAAACACACACACACACTCTCTCTCTCTCTCACACACACACACACACACTCTCTCTCTCTCTCTCTCTCTCTCTCTCTCTCTCTCTCTCTCTCTCTCTCTCTCTCTCTCTCGCACACACTCTACATGCATGTCCACCTCAGAATGTTTTCTATATACAAAAGACATACCAACTGTTTCGTGTTTCTCGTGGATATCATTATTATGAAACAGAAACCGATTACACAGACTACAAAAACAGACAAGGATTCTGGAAATAATCAGGTGTTCTAAGAAAACACATTTCCTGATCTGTAAGAGAAAACAACAACAACAACAACAAAACAGCAACAACAACAACAACAACACTACCAAACATGAACAAAGACGAACATGAACAAAGTAAACTGGATTACATGGTACCCCAAATATACACTGCATCAATACCTGAGCACACCCCCTCCATAGCTGCACCCACAACCCATAGCAACCCCCCTCCCCTCCCCGACAACATCCCTCCCCAAACACCCCATCCCCCCAAAAAAATCGCCCCCCCCCCCCCACAAAAAAACAAAAAACACTCAAAATAATCCTAAACACCCCCCACAAGAAATGATAAACTTAACAAACTATCCCCTCCCTTAAACAACAACAAACAAAAATCAACAGCCTCCCCACCGCCCACCCCCACCCCGAAAAAAACCAACCCAACCCCCCCCCCCCACCCCCGAACCCTATCGTACTCCCATAAACCCCAGTGTCTCAGTCCATGATGCAATTCGTTCCGGAAGTGGAGCCAAGTGGAAAAGGAAGTGTCGTCATCGAAAAGGCAAGCAGTGGGTCAGGATAGTTGTCGTACAGATGCCGACATGGTGCTGGTGGTGGTGGTTATCGGTCTGGGCTATGCTGGACTGGGCTGGGTTGGGTTGGGTGGCGGGGAGGGGACTCCATACAGCCCTGTGTGTCAGCAGCTAGAAGCCGTCCAAAAGCCAGCCCAGCAGGAACATGTTGGCCATGGGGTTACCCTGGCCTATCTGACTCATGGGCACTGGTGGAGGAACAGAGACAATGACAATGACACAAGTTCTTAATGACCCATACAGCATTACAGTGTACAGCCCTTTAGACACTGGGGCGGCGAATAGAATAGCTGGAAACACAACGCATTAGTGACAAATTCCTGATTCTTCAGTCAAACATGTATGCACGCAGGCAGTACTCAAAAACGCAGGCATACACACACACCTATCGCGTAATACCCACGAGTGTGGAGGAACAGAGAGAAAGGAGTGAAAACAGAAGGTAGAATTGGATGCGTTGCATTTAAGTCAGAGACATGGACTTGGATCATGCATACACACTCCCATGTACACTCACTCACTCACTGGTACATGCATGCACGAGGATCCTGGATACCTGGTGGATCGGTGGTCTAGAGGTAACACACCTACCTGCCCAGAAAGCCGAAAACTCCGGGTTTCAAGTGTGTGGTGGTTCGATCCCCGTTTGGGCAAAAAACTTCCTCCCCAATTCACTAGACCGTGATTGGTGGCCTGGATGCTCTTCTCTTGGAGAAGACAATAAACCGAGGACCTGTGTGTAATACTCATTTAGTGCACGTAAAAGAACCCACGGCAAGAGAGTGGTCCCGGGTGAAATTCTGTAGAAAAAAGCCACTCTGGTAGGGAATTGATATCACTTTTGAGAAACCAGACTGTTACATACAAGAACCCCTCCCCCCCCACCAAACATGCCCTGCAACATCAAAAACCACAAACAAACATCACAGACACCAACCACCACACACCAACCACACAAACACACACACACACAACGCCCAACACACACAAACACACAACACAACACACGAACAAACACACACACAAACACACACACACACACACCACACACACACACACACCCACACACACACACACACACACACACACACACACACACACACACACACACACACACACACACAACACACACACACACACCAACACACACACACACACACACACACACACACACACACACACAACACACCACACACACACACACACCACCCACCAACACAACACACCACACCAAACACACACACACACACACCACCCACACACACACACGACACACACACACACACACACCCAAACACACACACACACAACACACGACCCAAACAAAACACACACACACACACACACCACACGACACACACACACACACAACACACACAAACACACACACACACACCACAACACACACACACACACACACACACACACACACACAACCCCCCCACACACACACACACACACGGACAGAAGCCGCCTCCCGGCTAAGACCACTGTCGACTCACTGGCTTCAGAAATGGAGAAGAGGGTGCACATGGCCACCATCACCATCATGACAACCAGCAGCAGCTGAGAAAGCATCTTGAGGTCTGCGACTGTGGAATCTGCCGACACTTCTGCAACACAGCAACCACCACCTTGAAACTTGACCAGCGAGTCTGGAAACTTGTCTTTTTCCTTTGACGATTCTGCATCTTGATGATTTAACGAGAACACATTTCAAACCAGCTCACAAACCAGTCAGCCAAGCATTGCAACCAACCACGCAGATTTTCAAAGCATATTGGATGTTTTGTACACAGGGATCATATATATATATATATATATATATATATATTAATATATATATATATATATATATATATATATATGTATCTATGTATATATAGCTGGGTTTTTTTTTTATTGTTACAACAGTCAGTTCAATTCTATCTTTATGTGACTTAAGATTCATTTTGCTCATGGAAGTTGTGTAGTGGACACCATGTTGGCAAGAACAGCAGAGAAATTTGTTGTTGTAGATATGTAGATTTTTGCAGAGTTATGGAGTTGTAGATTGTTGTTGAAGAGGTGTAGGTTTTGTAGAGGTGTAGGTTTTGTAGAGGTGTATTTTTGTAGAGGTGTAGGTTTTGTTGCAGAGTGGTAGACTGGACTCATATTGGCAAGAACGACATAAGAAATTGTGATGTTGTTGTTTTGTCGGTGCCTGTTGAATTTATGGACAAATTTTGCATCGCCTTAATCGTCGCCTTCCAGACGACGGTGGAAGTGGATTGGGCACATCCTCCGAAGAGACCCACAGTCAATCACAAGAACAGCATTGCACTGGACCCCAGAAGGAAGGAGAAAGAAAGGAAGACCAAAAGCAACGTGAAGAACTGTAGAAAGTGAGATGAAGGCCATGCAGCACTCTTGGGGATCAGTGACTAGGTTGGCCTAGAATAGGCAGGAGTGGAAGCGCTTTGTTGCTGCCCTACACACCGCTGGGTGTAATGGCTAATGATGATGATGATAATGCTTTTGTAAAGGCATACGATAAAATTCACACCAGTGTTGGACACTATCAAGAAATGCAAGTGTATCTGGTATGTGTCCTCTTTGAGAAGGATAAAAGCAGGTTGGTGAAAACGTCATTGGATGTTGTACAAGACAAGAAAAACTTTGTTTAAAATGCCACTAAATAATGCCAAATGGAAAAAAGTGCTATTAAATGATACGTTGGATATCCCAAAGAGAAGAAAGTTTATGAGAATGCCATTGCATATCCTAAAGACATGAGAGTGTTACCAAAATATTATTGAATATCTGTTAGAGAAAACGGATTGGTCAAAATGCCATTGGATATCCCAAAGAGGAAACAATGTAGTTAAAATATAGAACATGGCCAAAATCTACTCTCACTTGTCTGTCTGCTACTCTCCCTCCAACAAAACTCCACTTATAATGCAGAATATGTTGTTGGTAATACAGCGCGGGAGATGCAAAGTTGCTTTGACTAGATATCCTTCCTAACATAGATACAACCTTAACGGTCACCTTTCCCCTGGGCTGAAGCTCTTGGCACTGACCCAAAGGGGCAGCCATGGAGCTATACCTAGGAGCACAGACAAGGGAAGAGGGCAGGACTGGCCCAACAACACTGTCACTTCTGTACATCCCCTGTAATGATCTTGGCTTACGTGACGGTGTTCAGGTACAGCACTAGAGGTACCTACACCGATCTTCGTGGTTTTTTTTTTCGCGACGAACAAAAATGACCTTAGCAAGTTCCCAGACTGGTTGAAATGACCTCAGGAGTGTGGTGGGGTCAGGCTCACCTTGATTCTGCAACCCCCCCCCCCCCCCCCACCCCACCCCACCCCCCATGTCAAGTTCCCCATCAGTGTCAAACGAGTTGTTGCTTTCTCCTGGTCGGCAGGGATGGCTGCCAATTAATCGGTTGCGATGACTTGAGGGACAGAGAGGATTTGTCAAAGAGTGGAGAACATGGCAAGACTGGTTGATGGTCTTACTTATGTCTCCCTTCTTCCACCCCCCCTCCCCGCCCGCCCCCTCCCCCCTCACATCCTCTGCACCATGTTACCAATTCTCTCCCCTCCCCACCCCCACTTGTTTTTCCATGTCAGTAATCTCTGTTATGTGTCAGCATGGTCAGGTAAGGAGAAAACAAAGAGGGGTTGATAAATAGACAAGAGGTTAGAAAAACAATAACAAAGACAAGTAAAGAACAAATTACTTAAGAGAGTTGGACAGCTAATGAAAAGCTGATATTGCCTTCAGAAAAAGAATACCTCCTTCTCCCCCCCCCCCCCCCCAGCTGAAAACGAAAACAGAAAGCAACAAAAATAAGCAACACTGAAGAAGCCCCCCCCCCCTCCTCCCCAAACAACAACAACAACAAACCAAACAAATAGCAAAAACTACCCCCTTCGTAACAAAGTATACACCCACAAAACAACAACCAAAAAGACATCAACACCCAACAACCCCACCAAAACAGAAGAAAAACAATCAAGCAAACACACACATTAACAAACCTATCCAGATCCAAACTGACTGACCCACTATCTGTCTTCAAAGATCAACAACCACTAGGCCACAATCCCAAACAGGACACAGTGAGTGTACAAGCATGTTCTCTCTCTCTCTCTCTCTCTCTCTCTCCTCTCTCTCTCTCTCTCTCTCTCTTAAATGTATTGCGTGGCCCAGGGCCAATGTACATTAAATCAGTTCAGAGTTCTCTCTACCACTCTCTCTTTTTTTCTTTTGTTTGGGTTTTTTTCGTTCTTTTTCTTTTGTTTGTTTGTTGTTGGTATTTTTTTGTTTTTGTTTTTTTGGGGGGTGGTGGGGGATGGTGTTTTTAGGGTTTTCTTTATTGTTTGTTTGTTTGTTGTTGTGGGTTTGTTTTTTTTAAATGTTTTTTGTTTTTTCTTTTTTGTTTTGCTTTTTATTTATTTTGCGTGTGTGTCTTTTTAAGGGGTTATTTCCCTTTGTTTCTACTGTGTGAGAGTATAGGTATTGAGTTATTATTAAGCTGTATCCCTACGGGCGGGGACTGGATGTAAAAAAGCACATGAGTGCTTATCTCATTATCCTCGAAATAAAAGAATTTGTCATTGTCATCGTCTCTTCAATAAGCCACATTGGGCAATGACAATAATGTCTGCAGGCTAAGGACGTTTTTCATACTTCAGTAGCGAACCTGACCTCTAAATGTAACCTAAACTTAGACTGCGTGACCTCTTAACAAGTGGCAATCGACAAAGAGTACTTCATTATAAACAACGGCGAAACACAAATAGAAGCAATCTTTCACACACACACACACAAAAAGCAAACGGCCTCGCCTGGCCTTGCCACGCCAAAATCGTTGCTACGCAAAGCACGGCCTTGACCTACTTGTCAAAGGGCGCCACATTTGGCGGGAAAATCTCTGGACGACCCCAGCTGGCAGGTTCAACTTGTGTTGGCCTAATTTATGGCGTTAGTCAGAAGAGGAGATGAGTTTTGGCAGGGGAGGGAGGTTTTGATGCTGGAGTGATTGTAGCAGAAGACAAGAGAGGCTGTGTCGGGAAACTCGGGGACATGAAAAACCGGCTTAAGGAGAGTTTGGGGGGGGGGGGGGGTGGTGTGTGGTGATGGTGACAGGTTGAAGAGGGGGAAGGGGGGGGGGGAGTTTGTTTGGATTTGTGTTTTTCCACCTGTTGGTTTGTTTTTTTCTCTGGCTTTTCAGTCTGTCTGTCTGTCTGTCTGTTTTATTATGTGCTTGATTATGGAGACAGGTTGAAGAGTTTGATTGTTTGGATTTTGGTTTCCACCTGTTAGTTTTTCCTCTAGCTTTTTAGTCTTTGTACGTCTGTCTGTCTGTCTGTCGGTTGCTCGGTCTGTTTACCTGCCTGTTTCTGATTGGCTGGTTTTCTGGCACATAATATATGGCTGTATAGTATGTTCAATAATGAATGCAGTTTTAGATCCAAAGTATACAAAGAGTAACTTTTTCAACCTTCCTCCCTTCCCGGGGATAAAATCCCCTACTCACCAAGAGAGACTAACACACACACACACGCGCGCACGCACGCACGCATGTACACACATACTCACACACACAGAGGAAGAAATGAAAATAAAATGTACCCCCCCCCCCCCCCCCCCCCTCCCTTAGAAAACGGGCCCAGGCAGACAAAAAGCAGAGTTGACACCAACGAGCGTGCAGTACTTAATCCTCGCTGGAACATTTCACATGAGATTCAGTAACTAGCAGGTGGCCTTCACAAACGTGACATCCAGATGAGACACCCTGACAGCAGTGCTATGAGGGAAACAGCGTGTGTAATGGCCTTGCATAGCGTCATGTAATACTGGATTACTTACACCCAAGAAGGGACAGGGCTAATCTTTCTTAAAGAAAAAAAACACAGAGAAAAGAATGACCTTGGAACGTACAGAAAAACTAGCCTTGACGTGAAACAGAAACAGGACATGAAAAATCCCAGGTGGAGGAGGCAGCCTCCATGTGTGATCCATCACTGCCCTACCTCTCCTGCAGGGATGATGTCCCCCTCCCCCCCACCCCCCCCCCCCCCCCCCCCCATCACAATGTGACATCACATGAGACATACGCACAGCATAGAGGTGCGTGTGCAAGTTTTTAAACTTTTTTTTTTATATACCACTTCAAGACAGGGCAGACTTCTCTCAGTAGCGTGGTGAAATATTGCCGAACATCCAAGTGGGGTCGTGTTGGTGTACCTCCCTTGCTAGTTACTGGCTTTCATGGGAACTGCTGCAGCAATGATGAACTACTGTAGGCTCACTGATGGCAGCTGAGCTTTTTGTGGGCACAGGGTCTTTCTTGAAGGCAGATGGTCGTATTTCAGGCAGCTCGTGTAGCGACCTCTGAAAGGCTTAGGGGGGAGGAGAGCAGGAGGATGAGGGTGGGGGTGGGGGTGGGAGGGGGGTTGTTCTGCATGACATAGTGGGTCTATTCGTGGTTGTGGGGAGAAAAAAGTGTTGAGGGCGGTGCCTGTGTCTGCCAGGTGATGCTCTACAGACAGGCTGAGGTCAGCTGTTTTGCTGGCTGACGTCCTATCCGTCAGTGTCAGAAGTAGTTCTTCAGTTTAACATCCTTCCACTAAATAGTGATCTCAGTCATTGTAAGAAGGAAGGTGGCAAGATGGTTAAGACGTTCTCCCGCCTGACAAAAAGACCATGAGGTTCTGGGTTCCATTCCCTTAGTTCGGTTCACAGGAACCCAAATCAGCTTAAAGGGTGCGGAAACTCGTAACACAAAGCCAAGATGACAAACCTACAGGAGTCCAGCAACACTCGTAACACAAAGCCAAGATGACAAACCTACTGATGTCCATAACACTCCTAACAAAGCCAAGATGACAAACCTACAGAAAACCAGCAACACTCCTAACAAAGCCAAGATGACAAAACTACTGATGTCCATGACACACGTAACAAAGCCAAGATGACAAACCTACTGATGTCCATAACACTCGTAACACAAAGCCAAGATGACAAACCTACTGATGTCCATAACACTCGTAACACAAAGCCAAGATGACAAACCTACTGATGTCCATAACACTCGTAACACAAAGCCAAGATGACAAACCTACTGATGTCCATAACACTCCTAACACAAAGCCAAGATGACAAACCTACTGATGTCCATAACACTCGTAACACAAAGCCAAGATGACAAACCTACTGATGTCCATAACACTCCTAACACAAAGCCAAGATGACAAGACTACCGAAGTAAAAATGATGCTACAGCTTTTGCTTAGCTCAGCAAATCACAGTCAACTTACAAAGACAGCTGAAATGATAAAACAGAGATGAATAAACACGATAAATTTAAGAAAATTAATCAAAGACACAGATACAAGTCGCGAAACTGATGCAGGTAGGTAACTACTCTAAACAATCCAATATTTAAAAAAACGTTAAACTTTTTACCAGGCGAGTGTTCATTTTTCCGACTTCGTATTGCTGTACTTCATTGTAATACTTCACCCTTGTACTGTTTACAGTATTTTATTCAAAGATCATTTTGACATACTATAAACACCAGCTGAAATATTCGCCTCTATGCATAAGAAATATATTATGGATGCTTGCATAATTCAGTACTCATAAAGGAATGATTTATGCAAAATAGTGTAATGTGTAGTCGCTCTTTCTCGTTAGAAGCTTCAACATGAATATTTATTGTCTTTCTGGGATCTGTAGCCGACCATCACTCTTCTTCAGTTTTGATTTCCTCACTTTTCGTTTATTTCACTGTAGCGTATGAGTGGTATTGTGTCATGTATTTGAGTGTATTGCTTTTGACTTTTTCTTATAATGTAAAGCGCTTTGTGCTTTTCCCTATTTAAAGGGGGAGACAAGCGCCCATAAAGTGTCCATCATCATTATTATTATTATTATTATTATTATTATTGCTATTGTTATCATCATCTTCGTTGTCGTCGTCGTTGTTGTTCAATAGTTTGATTGTCTTGTTTGTGTACATAGTCTTTTTGGGGGTAGGGGGGAGAGGGGGGTACTGTAAAAAAATAACCAACCCACTGGACGCATCAGTCAGTTCAGGTTTTCGTTTCCAGACTCAAACAGCTGGATAATAATCATGATAGAGAGCCTGATATCTCTTGCTGTCTGCTTCTTCTTCTTCTTTCTTCTTCTTCTTCTTCTTTGTCTGCTTCTTCTTCTTCTTCTTTGTCTTCTTCTTCTTTGTCTGCTTCTTCTTCTTCTTCTTCTTTGTCTGCTTCTTCTTCTTCTTTGTCTTCTTCTTCTTTGTCTGCTTCTTCTTCTTCTTCTTCTTCTTCTTCTTCTTCTTCTTCTTCTTCTTCTTCTTCACAATTCTTCTTCTTCTTCTTCTTCTTCTTCACAATTCTTCTTCTTCTTCTTCTCCTTTACTTGTGCGCACATGAGTAAAGTGATTTTTGTTGGGGTGGGTTTGTGGCTGGCTGAGATATTGCTGATTTGTGGATGCTTTTTATCTCATGATGGGCGCGTGCTGATGTTGGACAGTGTGTGTGTTTTAAATATTATGTTTAAATGTTTATTGTTTTTATGTATGGCGAGTAACCCGCCGGAATTTCTCTGTCTTTGAGATAATAAAGTTTTTGAATTTGAATTTGAATTTGACAATTCTTCTTCTTCTTCTTCTGCATTGAACGCTCAGACAGCAACTATTGTTGTCTGTCATAGGAGCGAAAATGCATTGTGCTGCCGTTAAGCACCTGACAAGTCAGGCCCAGCGCTTTTGACTTCGATGTGGGAGAGAAAATTGTTTTAAGTCTTTCTGAAAAAAAAGCAATAGAATGGACCAGGAAGGCAGAAAACAGACGAGAAGGAGGCTACAGATAGAAAAGGAACCAGGCAGAAACGAAGAGAGGGATAGAAAAGAGGGAATTCCTCGCACAGAATTTCCAGAAGGTGGGAACACCATTTATACTGACAGGCCCCCTGCATCCCCACGGGGGAATGCAATAGCTAGATAGAAAGATGAAATGGAAATTGGAGGTGGTGGGGGGGGGGGGGGGAGACATGAAAGAGCTGACAGAAGGAATAAATAATTTTATTTAACACACGGGACCTCGGTTTATCGTATTATCCAAAACACTAGCACCCAGACCATCACTCATGGTCTAATAGATGGGGTCGGGGGGGGGGGGGGGGGAGGAGTTTTTGACCCAAATGGGGATTGAACCACAGCACACTTCCGATCTTGAATCTTGATCCGGCCTTTCTGCTTTCTAGGCAGGCGCGTTACCTCTGGACCACCGATCGACGGATGAATATCGCTCGGATATACATAGCACCACTGGCGACACTTGACTTATATTAAGGGCAACATGCTTGCAGGTGGCAAAATTGACAGAAATCTTCCGGGTGCTTCTTATTATCGAGATTTTTTTTTAAAGTTATTAATTTCTGCTATTGTCTCTTCTGTAGCTTTTGAGTAGGCTTTCTGACGGTTGTTTCCAATATAATTCGTATGGGGTCTTCTTTTGTTTTCTTCTTCTTTTTCAACTATTGTTGTCTGTCAGAGGGACAAAAGTGCGTTGCGCTGCCGTTAAGCACCTGACAAGTCAGGCCCAGCGCATCCGACTTTTTTGGTTTTTAATGATTGTTGAACAACAAAAGACGGGTAAAGAAAAACAATATTGGTTGTAAATTCGTTATACAGTTAACATTGTGCAAGACGGCAGATAAGCCTTTAAAGTAACAAACAAACACACACACGCACGCGCGCGCCATATGAGATAACTTTAAGCGGCCTCTGTTCTATTTTTAGCCATTGTTTATTTTTCAAAACTGGTTTTAAACATACTTCTAGAATCAGTTCATTCAGTTAATATTGTCCTCATTAATCATAGAAAATGAATGAAGAATTGAGAAAAAAAAGAACCCAGCTTTATAGCTTAACTACTACAGAAATGCAATAGAAGGAAAAGGAGAGAGAGAGAGAGAGAGAGAGAGAGAGAGAGAGAGAGAGAGAGAGAGAGAGAGAGAGAGAGAGAGAGAAAATTCGAATTCAAATGTTTTAATGAGGGTACTTGGATAAGCCAGGCGCTTCTTTACACCAGGCCCTCATAAAAAGAGGGGAAAACAAACAAACAAACAAATCAATAAATGGATAATAACAGAAGTACTTACAGAACTACTTATAGAAATACATGCATAAGCAATAATAATGACTAGTTCCAACATAAGGACAAATCTAAGTCTATGGTACTGGTGTGTGGTGTAGTGTTACTGGTAGACATGCATGGACACAAATTAACAGCAAGCTCGAAAATAAACAGTTTACACAAAGTCATCAAAATCAGCAATGTATTATCAAGACAGCAAATGGATGGACACTTATCAATCTATCGTAGGGAAGCAAAATTACAAACACATGATTGTAGTGAAAAGTCCTACGCAATAATTATTCACTCTCTATCATCCCCTACAACATCAGAAGAGAGAGGGAGGGAGAGAGAGCGAAAGAGAGAGAGACAGAGAGAGAGAGAGACAGAGAGACAGAGATAGACAGACTGACAGACAGGCAGGCAGGCAGGCAGGCAGTCAGACAGACAGAGAGATGGAGAGAGAGAGGGAGAGAGACAGACAGAGAGAGAGAGAGCAGAGCAAACATTTGGACTTAAATTCCAAAAGAAGGCGGGTTAGAAAGACGTAAAAGAGTAAGAGAACAAAAAATAAAAGAGAACGAGAAAAGAAAGGAATAGGAGACACGACAAACGAAACAAAAAAGAAGAAAGAAAGGAAGGAAGGAAAGAAAAGAGAAGATGGGGAGAAGACGAAGAAAGATAGGAAGATGATGACAAATGAGAAGAAAAAGAGGAGAAGAAAAAGAAGAACAAAGAAGAAAGGAGAGGAAGGAGAATAAAAAAAAAAGTTTTTTTTAAAAAAGAGACCCCCCAAAACAAAACAAAAACAACCAGGAAAAAGATGTAGCCAACAAACCAACCTACAAACCAAACAAGAAAAAGACCTCAACAACTTCAAAATACAAAGCCACCTAACAGCGTACCAATACTCCAACACTCAGAAACCTAGCTTCCCCGTGAGGATGCCCAGGAAGCCTGTCAGTATAAACAGCATCCCCACCTTCTGGAAATTCTGTGCTAGGAGGTCCCGCTTTTCTATCCCTCTCTTTTTATGCCTTGTTCCTTTTCTTCTCGTCGCCCCTTTCTTGTCAGTTTTCTGCCTTCTTGGTCCGTTCTCCTGTCCCCCCTATTCCCCAAGAAAGACTTGAAAGATAACAGTTCTCTCTCCCATACCGAAGTCGGTTACGGTGGGCCTGACTTGTCAGGCGCTTAACGGCAGCGCGACGCATTTTCGATGTATACCACTTTAGGTCACGGCAGATTTCTCTGCGTAAAATTCGGGCTGCCCTCCCCGGCGGGGAGAGCGCGTCGCCACAAGAGCAGCGCCACCCATTTTTTGGTTTTCTTTTCTTGTCTGCAACTGTATTTTGCTTCCCTATCAGAATGGCTTTTTTTCTGTAGAATTCTTCCAGGGACAACTCTCTTGTTCTTTTACGTGCGCTATAATAATTATGTGTAACACAACGGGAACCTCGGTTTATCGTCTCATCTGCAAGACTAGCAACCCAGACCACCACTCACAGTCTAGTGGATGAGAGAAGAAAAAATCAGACAATAGTTGCTGTCTGAGCGTTCAACGACGACGATAAATAAGAAGAAACCCAGCAGTAGTAACAGCAGCAGAAGCAGCCTTAGTAGTAGTAGTAATAGTAGTAGTAGTAGTTGTAGCTGTAGTAGCAGCAGCATCAGCACAAACACTAAGTTAGCATCACTCACCTGAAGCAGTGAGGAAGAAAGCCTGTCAACGTCTGATCGTGGCTTGCGGGGATGAAGATGCCAAGTGTGGGAGGACTCTTTATATAGTCTGCAGCAACTGGGAGTCTGCTCGCTGGTTAGGACACCGAGGGATGAGAAAGTAGGATAGCGGGAGAAGGGAGGGAGGGGGAGGTTAGATGGGGGGGAGGGGGATGGGGGTGGGGAGAGGGCTTAGCAGACGTCGAAGTGGGTGGGCAGTGTCGTTTGTCATCTTAGGCCAGAGTGGGGCAGGTGCGGTGAACTGTGTGTGTGTGTGTGTGTGTGTGTGTGTGTGGTTGTGTGTATGTGTGTTGTAGTGTGTGTGTGTGTGTGTTTATGTGTGTTGTATGTGTGTGTGTGTGTGTGTGTGTGTGTGTGTGTGTTGTATTGTGTGTGTGTGTGTGTGTTGTGTGTGTTGTGTGTGTGTGTGTATGTGTGTTATTGTTTGTATGTGTGTTGTGTGTGTGTGATGTTGTGTGTGTGTGTCTGTATATGTGTGTATATTGTTTGTGTATGTGTGGTATTGTGTGTGTGTGAATGTGTGTTTGTTTGTTGTGTGGTGTGTGTGTACTGTATATGTGTGTATTTGTTTGTGTATGTGTGGTGTTGTGTGTGTGTGTGTGCTGATATGTGTGTATATTGTTTGTGTATGTGTGGTGTGTGTGTACTGGTATATGTGTGTATATTGTTTGTGTATGTGGTGTGTGTGTGTGTGTGTACTGTATATGTGTGTATATTGTTTGTTAGTGTGGTGTGTGTTGTGGTAATGTGTTGTAATGTGTGTGGTGTGGTGTGTGTCGTATATGTATTGTGTTGTGGTGTGTGTGTACTGTATGTGTGTATATGTGTTGTGTATGTGTTGTTTTGTTTTTTGTGGTGGTGGTGTGTGTTGTGGTGTGTGATAGTTGTGATAGGGGGGATGTGTGGTGTTGGGGGGGAGTAGGTGTAAGTGGGGTAGGCGGTGAGTGTGTGAAGTGTGCTGTGATGTGTGTGTGTGCGTTTGTTTATGTTTGTGGTGAGTGTGTGTGTGGGGGGGGGTGGGGGAGGGGGGGGGGTGGGGTAAGGGTCAGTGGCGAGTTGGGCGAGATGTGACAGTGTGGTATGTGGGAGAGGAGTTAGTGTGTTAGTCTTGATGTGAGGAGGGTCGTGCGGAGTGGGAGGGGGGGTGTGCGCAGTGGTGGGGGTGGTGGGGGTCGAGATGGTAGGTGGGTGGTCGTTGGGGAGTAAATGATAAGGAGGGAGGAGAGGAGAGAGTATGGTAGGGTGAGAGAGAGTTGTGCTGATGCGTGGTTGTGTGTGTGTGGTGTGTGTGTTTTGTGTGTGTGTGTGTGTGTAGGGAGTGTGGAGAGAGAGAGAAGAGAGAGAGAGAGAGATGTAGAGAGAGAGGAGATGTATGTATGTGTGTGTTTTCTTTTTTTATTCTTTTATTTCGAGGATAATGGAACAAGAACGCGTGTGCTTTTTACACCCAGTCCCCGTGTGTGTGTGCACTTTTACCAATTTTGTCATCCGTTTCCTACCGGCACACAATGGCCTACTCTTCCGAAAAGCAGGGCGGGTTTTAACGTGTGCGTAAGATGTTCTGCGTGCGTTTGCACTCGGGACCTCGGTTTATAAGTATCATCTCATCTCCGAAGGACTTTTGGGGTGGAGTGGAGTATGCACTGATGTTAACTCCAGTGTGTGTGTGTGTGTGTGTGTGTGTGAGTGTTGTGTTAGTGTGCATGTGCGTGTGTGTGTGTGTGTGTAAGACAGGGAGAGAGATAGTGTGAGAGAGAGAGAGAGAGAGAGAGAGAGAGAGAGAGAAGAGAGAGAGAGGAGAGGAGAGGAGAGAGAGAGGTGAGAGAGAGAGAGAAGAAGAAGAAGCAGAGAGAGAGAGAGAGAGAGAGAGAGAGAGAGAGAGAGAGAGAGAGAGAGGAGAGAGAGAGAGTGAGAGAGAGAGAGTTGTGTGAGAGAGAGAAAGAGAGAGAAGAGGGGGGGGGGGGGGGGGTGACGGGCTGCTAATGGGTTTTATTGCTTTAGACATTAAGGGAAAAAGAGGGCAGAAAAAAAGGAAGGGGGTGGGGTGGGGGTGGGGGGAGGTTGTACTGATGAGTTTTATTCTTTTTGACAGTGACAGAGAGACTGAAAGTGCGTGTGCGTGCGTGCGTGTGTGTGTGCGTTGTGTGTGTGTGTGTGTGTGTGTGTGTGTCCTTGCGCGCGTGTGCGTGTGTGTGTGTGAGAGAGAGAGTGAGTCTGTGTGTGAGTGTGTGTGTATGACAGAGAGAGCTGTAAACTCTTGCTGGTTTGTATTGCTTTTGACAGTCACACTCACACAAACACACACATGTACACACACACACACACACATTCGCATGGTATGCTCGTGAGTTTTATTGCATTTGACACTGAGAGAGAGAGAGAGAGAGAGAGAGAGAGAGAGAGAGAGAGAGAGAGAGAGAGAGAGGAGAGAGAGAGAGAGAGAGAATGCGAAACGAATGCGAATGCGAAACGTTTATTCAGATTTAGGCCTAGGCCCCTTTCTGAAGGGGATACACATGATATCAACACAAGTATGAAGTTGAATATGAATTTCTATAAGCATCATACAACATTTTAACAGGCGTTCTTCCATAACAAAAATATAAATGTATTACAGCTCTATAGATTATGTTGCCACAGTATATAATATTCTCAAAGCTTTGTAAGTATACAATGCCAAATTATATAGTATATTCTCATTTTGAGATGCCATAAGTAAATTGAATCTAAAGCGACATGGATTATTATAAAATTTAGGCTGAACTAATACAATACACAGAGAGAGAGAGAGAGAGAGAGAGAGAGAGAGAGAGAGAGAGAGAGAGAGAGAGAGAGAGAGAGGAGAAAGAGAGAGAGAAGACAGACTCAGAGAGAGAAAGAGAGTGAGACAGACAGAGAAACAGACAGACAGACAGAGACATACAGAGAGACAGACAGACAGAGACATACAGACAGACAGAGAGAGAGAGAGGGAGAGAGAAGACAGACTCAGAGAGAGAAAGAGAGTGAGACAGACAGACAGACAGAGACAGACAGAAAGACAGAAAGACAGAGAGAGAGAGAGAGAGAGAGAGAGAGAGAGAGAGAGAGAGTCAAAGAAAGAGAGTGAGACAGACAGACAGAGACAAACAGACAGAGACAGACAGACAGAGACATAAAGACAGAGAGAGAGGAGAGAGAGAGAGAGAGAGAGAGAGAGAGAGAGAGAGTCAGACAGACAGACAGAGAGACATAAAGACAGAAAGACAGAGAGAGAGGGGGATGGTGGTCACAGAATTATCATTGGAATTTTGGTCACGCCTGAAAGGCGGCTGGTACGGTGTGTCTGATTTACGTGCACCTCTTGAGGTGCTGTCTCCGCTCACACGTGCCTTGTGTCCTCAAGTGAGCGTGGTCCTTCGTTTAAGGGGGACGGTGCGGGATAGCAGCCTGGTGGTTAGAGCGATGCGCTCGTGATCTGCTGACCCGGGTTCGAATCTCGTTCAAGAGGATTTTTTTTCCCTCTGGAGTTAACATCAGTGCCGACTCCACTCCCCCCAGAAGTCTTTCGGATGAGACTGTAAACAGAGGTCCCGTATTCGAACGCACGCAGAACATCTCGCGAACACGTTAAAACCCCGTTCCGCTTTTTGGAAGAGTAGGCTATTGTGTGCCGGTGGGAAGGGATGACAAATTTTACAAAACTGTATACACCACGGGGACTGGATGTAAAAAAGCACATGAGTGTTTATTCCATTATCCTCGATATAAAAGAATAAATAAAATAAAATAAAACAAAATAATATGAAAAAACACATAAGTGCTTATTCCATTATCCTCGAAATAAAAGAACGAATAAACGAAGAAGTGGGCTGTCTCAAGGGAGATAATATCTCCCTGGATCTGGGGTTTTCCTGTGGAACAACTTACCTCCTCCTGTCCTTCACCAGGTGGGTTTGCCAGTGCACACACTGCAAATTGCTAAATTCCACATCTCACAATTCCTATTGTCTGTGTGACTGTGTGGATTGGGTAAAACAACATAATTTCCTTGGGGGAAAGTTGGGGAGTACTCGTTTTACCTTGGTAGTCTCCACTGAATTTTTATTTTTAAGTAACGTCTTGTTATTTTCATTACTTTGGATCGTGGGTTGTTTTTTTTTAATGTGTGTTGATATAAAACTGTGTGCTTAGCAGTTGAGAACTAATTTCCAGTAACGTTTAGAGCAGGTTCGCGTAGTTGAAGATAATGGAGTAAGCACTCGTGTGCTTTTTTACGTCCAGTCACTGTGCATATGCAGTTTGTCATCTGTTCCCCACCAGTACTCTTCCGAAAAGCGGAGCGGGAATTAACGTGTGCGCAAGATGTTCTGCATGCGTTCACACACGGGACCTCGGTTTATAGTCTCATCCAAAAGACTTCTTTTGGGGGTAGGTGGGGTGGGGTGGGGGAGTGGAGTCAGCACTGGTGTTTACGGGGGAATATTCCCTTGAACGGGATTCGAACCCGGGTCAGCAGATCACGAGCGCAATGCGCAACGCTCTGAGTACGTGAGATCACTGCACCAGAGAGAGAGAGAGAGAGAGAGAGAGAGAGAGAGAGAGAGAGAGAGAGAGAGGTGTGTGTGTGTGTGTGTGTGTGTGGTCTTGTGTGTTTGTATGTTTATTTATTCTTTTATATCGAGGATAATGGAATAAGCACTCATGTGCTTTTTCACATATAGTCCCTGTGTGTATGCGGTTTTGTAAATTTTGTCATCTGTTTCCACCGGCACACAATGGCCTACTCTTCCGAAAAGCGGAACAGGATTTAACGTGTGCGCAAGATGTTCTGCATGCGTTCAAACACGGGGCCTCGGTTTATAGTCTCATCCGTAGTATGTTTGTGTGTGTATGTTTGTTCTTGTGTGTTTGTGTGTGCGCGCGCGCGCACGCGCATGTGTGCGCGGCACTTGTGTGCGTGTGAACGTGAGGAGTTGTGCTGTACGTGCTGTGTTAGTCAACAATTCAGATCCGACTTTCTCTTTCTGTGTTATGAGCCTTCATTATACTTGTACAGCATGGTACAGTAACCAGACAGTGGCTTTGGTTTTGTAGTTTCTTTTTCTTTTTTTTTCGAGGGGGGATGGGGGAGGGGAGGGAATAAGAATGTGAATTGAGATTCAGTTTCAAATCAGCAGACAGTGTGAACATTGAACATCCGGGAGCAGTATTCCAGGAGAGTGCTGTTGTTCTTCCTGATTTATTATTTCGGGGATGAAGGGGGTGGGGGGTTGATTAAGATTTTTAAAAAGCAAACGATACGTGTCTTTAAAAGCCCAGCAGAATTCCAGAGTATTTTCACTCTTTAGCGATTCGGTTGTATTTGTTTGTATAAGGAATGAATGTGATGTACTCGAGAGGCTGTACGTTCTATTGTTTTCTGAATTATGGGTTTGATATGTGTAATGAAGAAGATGTAAAGATGGTTGGTTGTTGTATTTTGCAGGCTGTCCTGTTACTGTGTCTTGTCTTTATCATTATTTTGGAGGGTTTTTTATTTTTTATTCAAGTCGTCCATAAGGGATTCTGTTTATTTACTTCACAAGATTCAGCGCTACATGAACTCCATACATTATTGTCATTATTATTGTTATATCTCTGCGTCTTCTTCCTTATCTGTGAGTTAATCTGGGAGATATTTGGGCAGCGCGCTGAATAGCTTTCTGCCAAATTCCTCTATTTATGCCGGTTGTGTAAGCCCTATAAGAAAATAGTTGGGAGTTGGTGATGCTTAGACTTCTTGATACATTTCAAACGGCTGTCGTTGTCAAAATATGGAAATCTTGGATCATTTGAGACATTGTAACTAAGAGGCGGCGAGTTGGGCGAACATATAAGCGTTTGGCTTTTAATTTCCTGAGTCTTGAAGTCATTTGTTTGTTTATTTATTTATTCTTTCATTTCGAGGGTTATGGAATGAGCACTCATGTGCTTTTTTTTTACATCCAGTCCCCGTGTGTATGCAGTTTTGTCAATTTTGTCATTTTTCCCACCTGCACAGAATGGCCTACTCTTCCGTAAAACGGAACAGGTTCTCACGGGTGTGCAAGATGCTCTGCCTGCGTTCGGACACGGGACCTCGGTTTAAAGTCGCATTCGAAAGAACTTTTTTTTTAGGGGGAGTGGAATCGGTACTAATGTCGACTCCAGGGGGGAAAAACCCTTGAACGGGATTCGAACCCGGGTCAGTAGATCGCGAGCGCAATGCACAACGCTCTAACCACTAGGCTATCCCATTATTGGCTCAGATTGCTATGGAGTTTCATTGATGGAGTTAAGATAGTTCACTCCCTCGTGGGCATGCCCCGGGCCTGTCAGTATAAATAGCACCCCCACCTCCTGGAAATTCTGTGGCCGGAATTCCCTCTTCTCTAGCCCTCTCTTTGTTTCTGCCTTGATCCTTTTCTTCCTGTCACCTCCTTCTTGTCTATTTTTTGCCTTCTTGGTCCATTCTCCTGCCTCCCCCCACCCTACCCCTAGAAAAAACTTAAAATATACCAGTTCTCCCTCATGCCAAAGTCGGGTGCGCTGGGCCTGATTTGTCAGGCGCTTAACGGCAGCGTGACGCATTTTTGCTCATATGACAGACAACAATAGTTGTTGTCTGGGTGTTCGACGAGGAAGAAGAAGATTGTTCATGTTGTCTGCACAGAGAGGTGGATCACAGTGCCACTAGCAGGACTGTTCTCATCTTCAGCCCTACTTTCAGGATGGTGAAGAAGATTGCCTGCATTTCCCTCTGTCTTGCAGTTCACCGCTGACGACGTCAGTTTCTCAATCTGCTGCTGTTGACTGTAATAATGATAATAATAAATGGCATTTATATAGCGCTATATCTTGCAGAGACAAATCAAAGCGCTTGCACTCAACTCATTCTTACAGTCATACAACCAGTAACAATTAATAGTTCCAACAAGTCCAAATGTGCACGCACCTACCCACGCACGCGCACACACGCACAGGTCACACACCCTGGCAGGGCGATAGAAGCTCGGCTGTTGAAGGCAGGGAAAAGCTATGAGATGAAGCAGGAGAGGAAAATCTTAGGTTTGAAATAAATATGTGTTGAGACTGGATTTAAAAGTGTTATAAGAAGGCTTTTGGCGAAGAGAGAGAGGGAGGTCATTCCAGATCAATGGACCAGAAATAGAGAAAGAGCGACGGCCGACGCGGATTGAATCTAGGTATTCGAAAGCACAAGGTATCTGCAGCAGAGCGGAGGGAACGAGAAGGAGTGTACAAGTGAAGACATTCACCGAGGTAGGAGGGTGCTGTTTTGTGGAGACATTTGTAACAGAGGGTACTGATCTTATAGTTTACTCTCTCTGGCACAGGCAGCCAGTGGAGAGATCACAAGAGAGGGATAATGTGCTCAGATATTTTCTTTCTGACGACTAGTCGAGCTGCAGAGTTTTGTATACATTGAAGGGAGTGGATTGATGATTCTGGCAGACCAGCCAAAAGAGATTTGCAATAGTCCAGACGTGAAAGAATGAGAGACTTAATGAGTTTGGATGTTTTCATCTGTGGACAGGTACTTTCGAATTGCACTAATACGCCGTAATTGATAGTAGTATGACTGGCAGGTCTGGGTGATGAATTTTTGCATAGAGAGTGTGTTGTCGATAATGACCCATATAATTATACTTTACAGAAGTGGATAAAGGGACTGATGCATTGCCAAATTGTATTGAAGCTGTTGTAATGGAAGAGAGTTTGTTTTTGGTCCCTACAAGCATGGTTTCCATTTTACCTGTATTTAGCTGTAACTTGTTCTGTATCATCCTTTTGGATATCTTGAAAGCAGTGAACCATATTTGTCAAGAGAGAAGGCAGATTTTCAGGAGTGTCGCTGTTTAGAATCTGAGAGTCATCTGCATAAAAACGATGGATGATCTGATGACTGTTAATCATATATGTGTGTGGTGGCTGTGGTGGTCTCGTGTGCACGTCTGTAGAGTCTGCAGAGCATTGGAAAAGTACGGTGGTGACAGGGGAGGCTGGATTTGGAGGCGAGTCAGTTACTGCAGGGTGCGTGTCCTCACTCGGCCAACACTAAGAACTCATGCTGTCAATAGAGCATGTTCAGCAGCCCCTTGTACAGACAGGGGAATCTGCAGGGAAGATCCCATATGATATATTATATATATATATATATTATATATATATATATATATATATATATATATTAAAACACATAATTATTTAAACCCAGGACCTATGCTTCCAGAGGGTTGTGATACTGCTGAAACTAATCCAAGAAGATTAAAAGGGAAAAAAATCCCAACATCTTTGCAAGTGTCTGTATCTCTCAGGCCTGGCTGACTCAAAAGATGTTGCATGAAAGTAAAAAATAAAAAATAAAAATAAAAAGAGCATCCCTGCTGCCCTGTACTTCAGGAACAGAAACAACAGCGAGGATATCTATGACGTCTAAGGATATCCATGACGACTTTGGATATCTATGACGTCTAAGGATATCTCTGATGGCTAAGGATATCTCTGATGTCTAAGGATATCTATGACGTCTAAGGATGTCTATGACGTCTAAGGATATCTCTGACGTCTAAGGATATCTCTGACGTCTAAGGATATCTCTGACGACAGAGCCATTCCTTTTCAACCATCAGCATACACACAGCTAACAAAGGTAACTGTCATAGTCTCATCCCTTTTGTTCGTTTTCCAAGGATAGATTTACGGCTTCTTACTGTTTTTTTGCAGATTTTGTCAGTTTTTTTATGAGAGGATTTTGTTTTTATTGTCAAATCATTATCTGGGACGGAGATTAGTTGGTGGTGGGGGGGGGGGGGGGGGGGGGGGGGGGAGGGGGGAGGAGTATAACAGAATCAGTTAGGAGCTGAGGGAATCATGTAGTGGTTAGAGCGTTGAACTTGTCCTCTGGCGGGTAACGTGAAGTGGCAGGTTTAAGCTTTTGTGTGGTTTTCTGTGTTGATGGGATTTTCCCATAGAGTTCACATTAATTCCGCTGACTCCACTCATCTACATGTCTTCCGGATAAGACTATAATCTCAAGTTCCATGTAATGGGACCGCACGTAAAACACTATGATCTCTTGCAAACGTAAAAAAACCTATTAAAAATAATAACAAAAGAGTAGTTTAGCTATGACTAGCGGTGTGCATGACGCCCAGCATGCAGCCTGTGACGTGGAGGGAAATGGGCTCCGCCAGGTTGGACTTGCCCCAGACACAGTGCCTGAAAGTGCTCCGGGAACTTTTCGGAGACTTTAGACAGAATTCAATCCAGCCACATCCCCTCGTAGGCAGGCCAGGGACCTGTCAGTATGAACAGCATCCCCACCTTTTGGAAATTTTGTGCTAGGAATTCCCCTTTTCCTCCTATCTCTCTTTTTGTTTCTGCCTTGTTCCTTTTCTTCCTGTCGCCTCCTTCTTGTCTATTTTTTTGCCATCTTGGTCTATTCTCCTACCTTTTTTTCCCCCGGCAAAGACTTAAAAGACAACAATGTTCTACCATGCCGAAGTCGGATGCACTGGGCCTGACTTCAATAGTTGCTGTCTGAGCGTTCGACGACGATGAAGAAGGGGAATCCAATCACTAATAACCACACACACACAAAAAAGTAACAAAAAAAAGTCTTTCTCTCATGTTGTCGTACCCCTCCCCGGCTGTGTATGCATTTGTTTTCTCAGCTCTACTTCACCCTATATTCCTGTCGTTTTTCAATGAACTGATCAGCAACCCTCTTCATGTAGGGGCCAACGGCTTTTATGATTACATTCTTTCAGACCTCTCTCTTTTCTCACCCTCACTCTCTTTCCCCAATCTGTCCATTCCCCTCCCCCCCCCCCCCTCCTTCCCCTACCTCACCCCTCCCCCCCACCCCCCCCCCTCCCTCATTTTACTCACGTCTATGATAAACTGCCCTTCTCACCTTGGCAGTGTTTCGAGCTGTCAGATACAAGCTCTTCAGCAATTCTTCCTATGTGCCCAGACTGCCTTAGTAAAGGATCTATCTACGTACCTACCTGCCTCCCTCCCTACTTCCACGACACTAAAAGCATCATCTTCTGCATTCTTGTCACAGACTGCTAGCGTTCACACACTTAACCATGACCCTGCCCTCCCTCTCCACCTCTCCTGCCTTGACCCCTACCCCCACCCCTCCCCTCCCCCCTCTCTCTCTCTTCCCTCTCTCTCTCTCTCTCCTTCCCGCCACACCTTTCTCAATATTCTTGTTCTTGTCATAGTATCAGTCAGAGGCATTTATATGTCCCAAGACAACATTCAGTATCAGCCCGAGGCATTTATAATTATGTCTGCCAAGACAACATTCCTGCCTCCCCCCTTTCCCGACTTCTCCCATCGTTGTGTTTGGTTGACAGAGAAAAAGATAGCTGTGGGGTTTGCTGTGGTATGTGTGTGTGTGTGTGTGTGTTGTGTGTGTGTGTGTGTGTATGTGTGTGTGTGTGTGTGTGTGTGTGGGGTAGTATGTATGTGTGTTAAGTAAAGACACAGGTCTCCTGAGGGGATTGTCCCCAGCATGACTTGGGGAGATTTTCTGTCTTATAGCCTTCGGCTGTTTCTCATGGACAGTATCGCTTTGTCACTGTTAAGAACTTCTTCTTCTTCTTCTCTCTCTCTCTCTCTCTCTCTCTCTCTCTCTCTCTCTCTCTCTCCTCTCTCTCTCTCTCTCTCTCTCTCTCTCTCTCTCTCTCTCTGTGTGTGTGTGTGTGTGTGTGTGTTTTCTTAATATCTTTTTTCGTAGTTTTTTGTCTTTCTTCCTTTCTTTTCTTTTTTATTTGTCTTGTTTTGCTTTCGTTTAGTCTAGCTTGATTTGTTTTCTTTTTTTTATAGCTTTTTTCTGGGTTTTTCCTCTTTCTTTCCTCTCGTTTTCTTTCTTTCCTTTTTTCTTCTTCTATCGATTATTCTCTTGTTTTTCTCTCTCCTTTTCTTTTTTTCCCTGTTTCTTTTTCTGTCTTTCGTTCTTTTTCGCTTCCTTGTTGGTTTCTTGTTCTTTCTCTTGAGTTCTTTTTTTTCTGTTATCTCCGTTCCTTTTTTTTATATGTTTTTTCCCCCTTCTGTTTGTTCTGTTTTCGTTTTTCTGTTTTCCCCTCTCTTTTTCCAGTTTTCTTCTTTCGTTCGTTTGTGTTTTTTTTCCCATCTTTTCTGTATCTTTTCTGTCCTTGACTTTCTTTTTGTGGTTTTATTTGTCCTTTGTGTGGTTTTTTGTTCTGTGTTTTTTCTCTTTTCTTTTCTTTATTCCTTTTTCTTTTTTGTCCTTCTTTTCTTCCATTTTTTTCCATGTTGTTTTTATTACTTTTTTTCTTTTTCTGTCTATTTTTTTTTTTTCCCTCCATCATTTCTTTCTTTCTTTTTCTTTCTTTCTTCTTTTCTGTTTCTTCTTTCTTTTGATTTTTCCTTTCTTTTTCTTTTCTTTTTCTTTTCTTTTCCTTCTTTTTTCTTTTCTTCTCTGCTGCTTTCTTATTTAATATTCTTCTTTCTATTCCTTTCTTTCTTTTTAGTTTGTTTATTTCTTTGCTTCGCTTCTTTCTTTCTTTCTCTCTTTCTTTTTCTTCTTTTGTGTTTCTTCTCTCTTTTGATTTTTCCTTTCTTTTTCTTTCTTTTCTGTTGCTTTCTTTTTTTTCGTCTTTTTCTTCTCTTTCTGTTTTTTCTTTTGTTTCCTTTTGTTTTCTTTTCTTCCTTTCTTTCTTTCTTTTCTGTTTCTTCTTTCTTTTAATTTTTCTTTCTTAATCTTTGCTTTTCTGCTGTTTTATACCTTTCTTCTTTCTGTTCATTCCTTTCTGTCTTTGTTTCCTTCTGTATTAATTTCTTTTTTTGTTTTCTTTATTATTTTTTTGCCTCTATTCTTTTTCTTTTCTTTATTTATATTCTTTATTCCTTTCTTTATTTCTTTCTACTTCAAAAAATTTTTTTCTTTCTTTCTTTGTATTCTTTATTCTTTCACTTTTTTGTTTCTATTCTGTTTTCTTTTCCTTTTTCCTTCTGTTCTTTTCTGTCTTCGTTTTCTTCTTTCTTTGTGTCTTTTTTTCTTTCCATTTTATTCTTTCTTTCTTTCTTTTTTCTTTCTTTCTTTCTTGTTTCTGTCTTTCTTCCTGTTCTTTCTTTCGTTTCTTTCTTTCTCCTTTTTTTTTTTTTTTTTTTGGTCAGCTGTTGGAAACAAGAATGGTGAGGGAGGGAAGGGTTAATGACTCTGCAAAATTATAGTTGTAAATTTATTCTGCTTGGGTCTTTTACTGTGTTTGTTTGTTTGTGTCGGCTAACTATCTTAAAAAAAAAAGTATTTTTTTGTTTGTTTGTCGTTGAAGGAGGTATAGAGAAGGGGGAGGGGGGGGGGGGGGAGATGGGCAAGGGGGGGTGGGGTGGGGGTGGGGGAGGAGGGACGGGAATGGGGAGGGATTTACAAGTAGAGAATAATGTGATGTAAAAGTAAGTACGTGCCTGTATGTGTGTAGGATTGATAGTTCTGGTGTGTGTGTGTGTGTGTGTGTGTGTGTGTGCGCGCGCGCGCGTGTATGTGTGTTACTTGAAGGGAGAGTGAAGCTTTTTTCTGTTTTATTTTTTTTCCGATTTTTTATGTGCTTTTTGTACTATAAAAGATACTGCCAGAAATTCTCACCCAAACAAATGTTATTCTTCCTCTTTTTCCAACGCTGAGACAGCAACCGTTTCACTTTCTCATTTGAGCGAAAATGTGTTGCGCTGCCGTTAAGCGCCTGACAAGTCAGGCCCAGCGCCTTCGACTTCGGCGCCGTATAAGTTTTTGACCATTAAGGTTTTTTTTTCAAGGAAAAAAGGCAGGATAATGGACACAGAAGGAAGAAAAATAGACAAGCAGGAGGTAACAGGAAGAAAAGGAACAAGGCAGAATGAAAGAGAGGGATAGAAAAGATGGAATTCCTGGCGCAAGATTTCCAGAAGGTGGGGATGCTTTTTTTTTTTGACAAGCCCGCAGGCATTTATTCCCACAGGGGAAATATGGGTTTTTTCTTCAAAATTTGACATTCGATTCTTAATTTGCAATACCTAGTCGTGTAAAAATTAAACCAAACTACCAAACAAGCAAATGGGATGAAGCCAAGAAAACTGCTTGAATGCAGGACGAAAATCAAACAGTGCCTCATTCATCTTTTCACGCTGTAACATCTTCACCACAGTGAACATTCAAAGCCAGTGAGAGCGACCTTTGTTTGGTTGTTTTTTTTTCATCTATTCTGCTATTTCGAGGATAATGGAATAAACACTCATGTGCTTTTTTTCATCCAGTCCCCGTGTGTATGCAGTTTTGTAAATATTATTGTCATCCGTTCCCACCGGCACACACTGGCCCACTCTTCCGAAAAGCGGTACGGGTTTTACGTGTGCACAAGATGTTCTGCGTGCGTTCGCATTCGGGACCTCGGTTTGTAGTCTCATACCAAGGATTTCTGGGGAGAGTGGAGTCGGCACTGATGTTAACTCCAGAGGAAAAAATCCTCCTAAACGGGAATCGAACCCGGGTCAGCAGATTAGGAATACATCACGCTAACCACCAGGCTGTCCCGTCCCCCTTTACAGACATTGAGAAACATTATTTTGTTGTAAATTACGAGTTTATAAGAATTCCCTCGTCGGTATGCCGGAGGAGGGGGGGGGAGGGTGTCAGTATTAATAGCATCCCCACCTTCTGGAAATTCTGTGCTAGGAATCCACTCTTTTCTATCCCTCTCTTTGTTTCTTTCTTGTTCCTTTCCTTCCTGTCACCTCCTTCTTGTCTATAGGGACAAAACAACTTAGAAGATGACCATTCTTTCCCACGCCGAAGTCGGATGTGCTGGGCCTGACATGTCAGGCGCTTAACGACAGCGCAGCGCATTTTCGCTCATATGACACACAATAGCAAGTAGTTGCTGTCTGAGCGTTGTACGACGACAACGAAGAAGAAGAACTGTGTGTGTGTGTGTGTGTGTTTGTGTGTGTGTGTGCAGGGGAAGTG
>CM054149.1:13424789-13429789 GCA_028751875.1 Rapana venosa
AGGAATGCCTGTCAGTTTCTGTATACAAAACAGTCATAGGTTTAGTTGCGTTCATTTATTCATTTATTTATTCTTTTATTTCGAGGATAATGGAATATGCATTCATGTACTTGTTTTATATCTGGTCTCCTTATGTATGCAGTTATGTAAAATTTTGTCATCCGTTCCCACCGGTACACAATGGCCTACTCTTCCGAAAAGCGGAGGACGTTTTAACGTGTGTGCAAGATGTTCTGCGTGCGTTCACACACGGGACCTCGGATTATAGTCTTATGGACACAGAAATGTGCACAGTTATCGAAATGGCTTAGCGGTTAGAATGGCATCCAGCTTGTAGCTGACCGTTACTGAGGCGAAGGTTCCAGTCCAGTCTCTGCCGAAGTGTCTTTTCAGGGATTTTGTTTCTTTCTCCCAGAGCTGACACTGGTTCGGACTCGTCCCCTACAAGGCAGAGGGCTTGTTGTTGTTCTTCGCAATTCTTCTTCTTTTTTTGCAATTCTTCTTCTTTTACTTCGCAATTCTTCTTTTTCTTTGCAATTCTTCTTCTTTTACTTCGCAATTCTTCTTCTTTTTCTTCGCAATTCTTCTTCTTTTTCTTCGCAATTCTTCTTCTTCTTCTTCTTCTCAATTCTTCTTCTTCTTCTTCTTCTTCTTCTTCTCAATTCTTCTTCTTCTTCTTCTTCTCAATTCTTCTTCTTCTTCTCAATTCTTCTTCTTCTTCTTTACAAATCTTCTTTGCAATTCTTCTTCTTCTTTGCAATTCTTCTTTGCAATTCTTCTTCTTTGCAATTCTTCTTCTTCTTCGCAATTCTTCTTCTTCTCCTTCTTCTTCTCAATTCTTCTTCTTCTTCGCAATTCTTCTTCTCAATTCTTCTTCTTCTTCGCATATCTTCTCCTTCTTCTTCTTTGCAATTCTTCTTCTTCTTCGCAATTCTTCTTCTCATTTCTTCTTCTTCTTCGCAATTCTTCTTCGCAATTCTTCTCCTTCTTCTTCTTTTCAATTCTTTTTCTTCTTCTCAATTCTTCTTCTTCGCAATTCTGCTTCGCAATTTTTCTCCTTCTTCTTCTTTGCAATTCGTCTTCTTTTTTTTTGCATTTCTTCTTCTTCTTCTTCTTTGCAATTCTTCTTCGCAAATCTTCTTCGCATTTCTTCTTCTTCTTCTTTGCAATTCTTCTTCTTCTTTTTCTTCTTCTTTGCAATTCTTCTTCGCAATTCTTCTTTTCTTCTTCTTTTTCTTTGCGATGTTTCTTCTTCTTCTTCTTCTTCTTCGTCTTCTTCGTCTTCTTTTTCTTCGCAATTCTTCTTCGCATTTCTTCTTTGCAATTCTTCGCAATTCATCTTCCCAATTCTTGTTCTTCTTTGCAATTCTTCTTTGCAATTCTGCTTTTGCAATTCTTCTCCTTCTTCTTCTTTTGCAATTCTTCTTCGCATTTCTTCTTCGCAATTCTTCTACGCAATTCTTCTTCTTTGCAATTCTTCTTCTTTGCAAATCTTCTTCTTGCAATTCTTCTTCTTCTTCTTCTTCTTCTTCTTCCTCTTTGCAATTCTTCTTCGCAATTCTTCTTCGCATTTCTTCTTCTTCTTCTTTGCAATTCTTCTTCTTCTTTTTCTTCTTCTTTGCAATTCTTCTTTTTCTTCTTCTTTTCTTCTTCTTTTCTTTGCGATGTTTCTTCTTCTTCTTCTTCTTCTTCTTCTTCTTCTTCTTCTTCTTCTTCTTCGTCTTCTTCGTCTTCTTCTTTTTCTTCGCAATTCTTCTTCGCATTTCTTCTTTGCAATTCTTCACAATTCATCTTCCCAATTCTTGTTCTTCTTTGCAATTCTTCTTTGCAATTCTGCTTTTGCAATTCTTCTCTTCTTCTTCTTTTGCAATTCTTCTTCGCATTTCTTCTTCGCAATTCTTCTACGCAATTCTTCTTCTTTGCAATTCTTCTTCTTTGCAAATCTTCTTCTTGCAATTCTTCTTCTTCTTCTTCTTCCTCTTTGCAAATCTTCTTCCTCTTTGCAAATCTTCTTCCTCCTCCTCTTCTTCGTCGTTGTCTTCGTCGTCGTCGTCCGCTCAGACAGCAATCACTGTTGTCTGTCATATGAGCGAAAATGCGTTACGCTGCCGTTAAGCGCCTGACAAGTCAGGCCCAGCGCATCCAACTTCTGTGTGGGAAACAATTTGTTATATTTTAAGTTTTTGGAGGGGTGGAGGGGGGGTGGGAAGGGGGGGGGGGGGGGGGGGAAGGCAGAAGAATGGACCAAGAAGGCAGAAAAAAGACAACACACACACAGAGTGTGTGTAGCAGTGGTGGTAGTGGTGGTGGTATCGTGTTGTGTGGCGTGTGTGTGTATGTGTGCACGCACGCGCGCCTACATGTGTATGCCTGCTATGTCTTACTGTTTCATAAATATACTGTTGACAGACGGCTTTATGGGCTTGATGGTGTCACATACGTCTTGTAGGTAGTGTTCTGTCAGCCCTTTCACCTAACCACATGCAATGTTGATGTAATGTGCCTTCTTATCTATGTACTTTCTTGGGCCGTAACTTGTGTGTGTTACGTGTGTGTATGTGTGTGTGTGTGTTGGGGGGTGGGTGGGTAGGTAGGGGTGGGGGAGGTGTATGTATGAGTGTGGGTGTGAGTGGGTGGGTGGTGTGTGTGTGTTGGTGGGTGGGTGTGGGCGTGTGGGTGTATTTATTTATTTATTTACTCTTTTCTAACGAGGATAATGGAATAAGCACGCATGTGCTTTTTATATATTTTTTTTACCTCCCATACCCGTGTGTATGCGGTTTTGTAAATTCTGACATCTGTTCTCACGAACACAAAATGGCCTACTCTTTCGAAAAGCGTAGCAGGATTTAATGTGTGCGCAAGATGTTCTGCGTGAGTTCTTACACGGGGCCTCGGTTTATAGACTCATCCGAAGGACTTTTGGGGAGAGTGGAGTCTGCACTGATGTTAACTCCAGGGGGTAAAATCCCCTTGAACGGGATTCGAACCCGGGTCGTCATATTGCGAGCGCAATATTCTAACCACTGGCCGGGCTATCCCATCCCCCTGTGTGTGTGTGTGTGTGTGTGTGTGTGTGTGTGTGTGTGTTACTTGTGTGTGTTACGAGTGTGTGTGTGTGTGTGTGACTTGTGTGTGTTACGAGTGTGTGTGTGTGGTATATGTGTGTTACTTGTGTGTGTTACGAGTGTGTGTGTGTCTGTCTTTTTGTCTGTCTGTCTGTGCATGCGCGCGCGCGTCTCATGTGTTACTTACTTAGGTAGGTTCCTTCATTAGTGAATTCCTTCACTCTGTTGTTTCTCGCTCATTCGTGTCTTGCTCTGCACACGTGTTGCAGGTGCCCATCAGGTCGGGGCTGTACGCCGTGATGCTGCAGGACTGGCTGCGGGTGTTCCCGCGCAGTCAGGTGCACGTCATCAACCAGGAGATGCTGCAGCGCCGGCTGAAGATCGAGCTGATCAAGCTGGTCAAGTTCCTGGATCTCAGTAAGCACTCGGTCTGCACTTGAAGTTGACCTGGGAGGTCACAAACATGCCCACCTTTAATTCACCAGACTGCCGCCGAGATTCGAACCCACGATTTCATAGATCCATGGGATTGAAGTTGAAGTCTTAACCACTCAGCTCTAGCGTCTGTCTGATGGGATCAATATTTGTTTAGTTGTTCTTTACCACTGTAAGTCACCGCAGATTTCTCTGCGTGGAATTCGGGCTGCTCTCTTCGAGGGGAAACGCGTCGCCACAAGAGCAGTGCCACCCATTACTTTTTTCTTTTCCTGTCTGCATGTGTCTTTAATTCCTATCACAGTGACATTTTTCTACAGAATGTTGCCAAGGACAACTCTCTTGTTGCCGTGGGTTCTTTTACGAGCGCTAAATACGTGTCACACACGGGACCTTGGTTCATCGTCTCATCCCAAAGGACGTTAAAAAAATTGTATCAGTTTACTGGGATCAAAACGTTGTCATACTTTTGACATGAACATGACATGAAACGTGATAACGTTAGGATTTTTATAAATATAAACCTTTTATCTTTGTTTAAAATACATCTTTTTGTTTATGCAGAAGGCAAATTTGGCCCAAATTGACGTCACTTAACATTACATGGAACTTGATAACGTTTGGATTTTTTTTTTTATATAAATCTTGGCCTTCCTACCTTATCTTAAAGACATCAATCAGTGTGTTTTATTGTTGATGAAGAGGAGGTGGCGTTGGCCCTAATTGACGCTATTTAACAGGACACCAAACTTGAGATAACGTTTGGATTTTTATGACTCTTGACCTTTTTTAAAAAAAAAAGACATCAATCAGTGTATGCCTTCAGCGCCCGGGCTTTATCCCAGTTCTTGATTAAACCATTGACGCTGGGGGCAACAACAGCAAAGTGAGAGGCTGTATGACCAGTGGCTTTCTTTCCCACTCATGGATTTCCACTTTACAGCTTAGTCTTTAGTGATCGACTATGACTCTCTGACTAGGAGGCTTGACTCGCACAGTCTTTATGTGCTGCAGCCCTGGGGGTTGGTTGGTTGGCCTTTGGAGAACATGTCCAACGCTGACTGTCCTTATGTCCACTTGGCCGAGAGAGTGGGGACGTGCTGTGGGCAAGGCATGTCCACTATAATCAAATTTATGCCCAGTTTCCAAAACAGCAGCTGCCTCCTCTGCTGTTTTTGGAGGTCATCATCGAACACACACACACACACACACACACACACACACACAAACACACACACACACACACACACACAACACACACACACACACATATATATATATATATATAATATATCCGTGTGGGGTTTTGTTGTTGACGCAGAGGGAGTGACGTTGGCCCAGATTGACGTCATGATGCAGCGAGCCATGGGGAAAAATAAGGTAAAGAAGGAGGAGGGGGACGAGATTGATGAGGAGGAGGAGGAGGAAGGGGAAGACCAGGAGGAGGGAGGAGGAGAGGAAGAGGAGGAGGAGGAGAAGATGCTGGAAGGGACGAGA
>CM054149.1:13437289-13454789 GCA_028751875.1 Rapana venosa
TACAAACAATAACAATTAATAAGAGTTAACAAATTCAAACACACACACACACACACACACAACACACAACACACACACACACACACACACACGAGATTATATACTTTGGCAGAGTGATGGGATTTGGGCTATTTTAGGCAGGGCTATATATGAGATGAAACAAGAGGGGGAAATCAGATTTGGAATAAATATGTCTTGAGGCTGGATTTTAAAGTGTCATAAGTAGGCTTTTGGCAAAGGGAGAGAGGGAGGTCATTCCAGATCACTGGACCAGAAACAGAGAAAGAGCGAAAATACACCAAACTTGAATCAAAGACACCAATAACTTCTCATGTGGATCGGTGGTCTAGAGGTAACGCGCCTGTCTAGAGAGCGAAAAGTCCGGGTCGGAAGTGTGCGGTGTTTTGAATCCTGTTTGGCCCCGAAACTTTTCCCCCATCCATTAGACCATGAGTGGTGGTCTGGGCGCTAGTCTTTCGGATGAGACGATAAACCGAAGTCCCATGTGTTACACATAATTATTTAACGCACGTAAAAGAACCCACGGCAGCAAAAGAGTTATGCCTGGCAAAATTGTGTAGAAAAAAGCCACTCTGATAGGGAAAACAAATACAGTTGAAGACAGGAAAAATTAAAAAAAAATGGGTGGCGCTGCTCTTGTGGCGACACGCTCTCCCCGGGGAGAACAGCCCGAATTCAGGCAGAGAAATCTGCGTCACTTAAAGTGGTAAAAAAATAAATAAATAAATAAATAGGCCCCTTTCCCCGTTTTTTTCTGCCCCTGATAAGCAAGCAAGCAGGCACTGACCACTAATACTGAGAACAACAGCTAGAACTCCATGCATCCATTGCAGGGGTTCAAATCATCATCTTTATACAGGCGTCAGTTAGGGGCGGCATAGCCTGGTGGTTAGAGTGATGCGCATTGCGCTCGTGACCTGCTGACCCGGGTTTGAATCTCGCTCAAGAGGATTTCTTTTTTCCTCTGGAGTTAACATCAGTACCGACTCCACTCTCCCCAAAAGCGAACGCACGCAGAACATCTTGCGCACATGTTAAAACCCGTTCCGCTTTTCGGAAGAATAGGCCATTGTGTGCCGGTGGGAACAGATGACAACATTTACAAACTGCCTAAACACGGGGACAGGATATAAAAAAGCACACGAGTGCTTATTCCATTATCCTCGAAAGAAAAGAATAAGAGAAAAGAATAAAATGAAATCAACTACAGTGACATTTCCCACTGCACCATAGTGTGGGACATACTCTGCCATCCGTAAATAGATCTTCGGGTGACGGACGCGATAGCACAGTGGTTAAGACCATTCCACTTCAATCTTTTGGGTCCATGAAGTCGTGGGTTCGAATCTCGGCGGCGTCTGGTGAATGAAGGTTTGGGGGTTTTACGATCACCCAGGTCAACCTGGAATGACCATCTGCCCTAAGTGCCTTCACTGCCGATGTGTTAACCCACAAGCAGAAGATCAAATATGCACGTTAAAGATCCCGTCATTCGTGTCAGCGTTCGGTGAGTTTACAGAAACTCGAACTTACCCAACATACATCCCCGAAGTCGGAATGCGGCTACCTACATAGGGTGGCGCTGCTCTTGTGGCGACGCGCTCTCCCAGCCCAAATTTCACGCGAGACAAATCTACCGCGACTTAAAGTGGTATAAATAAATAAATAAAATATAAATAAATCAAAATAAAATAAAACGATCTTATATACGCAAAATCTCACCATTGGTGAACCTAGGAACTCTAGCCGAGGAACGAAACAAAAAAGTTTTAAAAAAAGAAAAGAGAAGAGAAGAGAAGAGCAAAGCAAAGCCAGTCACGATCCCAGTCCTGACAGATGGACAGATACGGGGAAGGCAGGAAACACACGGGTTTCTCGCCTCGCACGTGCCACCTGTGTTTTGTGTGCCACCTGCTATGGAGGGCGTGTGCCGTGTGCTTGTGTTCAAGTCTGGTCACATACCGCTTTATCCATGCCTTTGTAGTCCGTGGCTGACAAGAAAGGGACGATGATGTTCCTTGTCCATTGCTCCTTTTTTTTTTTGACCTCAATAGCAGACATGATGACAGATAGACACGGCAACCTGGAAAGGGAAGTAGTTCTTTGTTGCATGGTTCTGGAGGTTAGAGTTGTTATGGAGACTTTAGCGCAATAATTATCGGTGGATCGGTGGTCTAGAGGTAACGTACTTGTCTAGAACGCGAAAAATTCGGGTTTGAAGGGGGTGGTGGTGGTTTGATCCATGTTGGTGCCCGAAACTTTTCTCCTCCCATCCACTAGACCATGAGTGGCGGTCTGGGAGCTAGTCTTTCGGATGAGACAATAAAATGAGGTTTCGTGAGTAACATGCATTTAGCGCGTAAAGGAACCTACGTAAACAAGAGAGTTGTTCTTGGTAAAATTCTATAGAAAAAAAGCAACTATGGTAGGGAAACAAATATGTATGCAGACAGAAAAAGACCCCCCAAAATGGGTGGCGCTGCTCTTGTGGCGACGCGTTCTCCCAGGGGAGAGCAGCCCGAATTTCGCGCAGATAAATCTACCATGACTTAAGGTGGTATACAATACACAGTACAATACAATATACACACAGAGAGACTATTTTACAACCACAGAGTCTATATCACAATCACAGCGACAAATCATGAAGACTATGATTGTTATCACAATCACAGAGACAATCATGAAGACTATATCATTATCACAATCACGGAGACTGTATTGCACGCAATCAGGGAAATAGCCAAGGCCCTCCACTTCTGACAATGCATTTTCCTGACCTGCATGCCTAGTGTCCAGTGTCCAGTGTCCAGTGTGCCGTCACTGAAAAAACGTGTAGGGCAAAATCAGACAAAGATACTGCAAAACAGTCTGGGACCAGGTGTTCCAAATATTTGTTTTTTTGACATGATTGTTTATGGGATGAAAGTAGGAGCAAGGGTGGGAAGAGGTTTTCGGGCCAGCAAGACACAAGGCAGCAGCAAGACATTGGGCATCAGCAAGACATTGGGCATCAGCAAGACATTGGGCAGTAGCAAGACATTGGGCAGCAGCAAGACATTGGGCAGCAGCAAGACATTGGGCAACAGCAAGACATTGGGCAGCAGCAAGACATTGGGCAGCAGCAAGACATTGGGCAACAGCAAGACACTGGGCAGCAGCAAGATATTGGAAAGACAGCATTTGTCTTTGCACCAAGAGTTCATCAAAAATGCTTTCATCTGTTCCTCTGTCTGACCATTCGATTCTAAGAAGTCACCTGTGAAACCCCATTCCAGCTTTGTTTGGTTTGTCTCTTCACACTTTTCGTGATGTACAGACTTCAGACCCGTACAGACCAGATCAGTGTTATGACAATGCTAATTTTGAGATAAGTATTTAGGTATATTGCTGTCTTTCCAAATGTTGTTTAACTGAATCATCTGTTGCTTGATCATACTCATTCTAGCCTTGACGTCTCGTGGACAGGAGCCAGTATTTTCTTTTACAGGCCCAAACTAATTGAAATTTTGAACGTCCTCCAGATCTGTTCCATTGATTCTGATTTTCTGAGGGGTGTGGGGGTGTGGGAGTGTACCATTAATGTGCATCGCTTTGGTCTTTTTGTCATTGAATTTAAATGCAAAAGACACACAACAAATGTGTCCATTCTTTTCCCAGTATTTCGACTCAATGATCCGCCTAAGAGTGTCAGTCGCTTTATTCACCTGTGCTTATGTCATCAGTCCAGTCAACATTTCACCTGGAAAATTATCGACCAAGTAAAAATCAACCTTATACGGTAAAAACAAAAGAACAAACCAAACACTGCTCATACACGAGTTCGTGGATTCAAATAAACCTTAATCATTACGATGTTAAGGAGATGGCAAAACCTAAGGGAAGCTATCCATAGTAGGGGGTTTATTCACGGGAGTAGTTGTTTCCCCTGCGTTGTAATGCAAAAGTGAAGGTGTTCCCAGAACCTTTCAGGTCTTTGAGGATCGTCAGTGTCATTAACAACGTCGTTGTTGCTGTCATCGTGGTCACCATCTTTGTCATCATCGCTACTATCGTCGTCGTCATCATCATCATCATCATCATCATCACTTTCATCATCATCAGTAGTAGTAGTAGTAGTGCTACTACTGGCATTATCATTATCATTATTATTACATTCATTATTATTTTTTTCGTTGTCTGAATTAGCAGCAGCAGCAGCAGTAGTAGTAGTAGAAGTCGTAGTATAATAATAATAATAATAATAATAATATTATTATTATTATTATTATTATCATTGTCATCGTTTTCATTATCATCATCATTATTATTGTTATCATCATCATCATTATTACTATTGTTATTGTCATCTATCATTATTTTATATGTAAGTCATAAGTCCTGACATCTAATGAACTGAGCTATTCTGGTACAAATTTGAGAAGTTACACAAAAAAGGTTGGGTTTAAAAAAAAAATCAACATCATCATTCATTGTCATTGTCAGTAGAATTATCATTACTATCATGATTCCTAGATCGTATATATATAATTTTTTTAAACTTTTTTTTTTTAATTCCTAAACCAACAGTCTTCCATCTCACCCACAGAGTTCTTTCCGTCCTAATTTGAAAAGTCAAACAACAAAACGGAAAACACAATAACAAAAACCCCCACTACCACCACCACCACACATCACCACACTCACCACACATCACCACACATCATCACACACATCACCACACGTCACCACACATCACCACACGTCACCACACGTCACCACACTCCACACGTCCACCACAACTCACCACAACAGTCACCACACATCACCACACATCACACACAACAACATCACCACACATACACCACACATCACCACACATCACCACACGTCACCACACATCACCACACATCACCACACATCACCACACATCACACATCAACCACACATCCACCACACACGTCACCACACACTCCACATCACACTCACCACATCACCACACATCACCACACATCACACATCACCACACATCACCACACATCACACATACCACCACACATCACACACACATCACCACACTCACACACATCACAACATCACCACACATAAACACACATCACCACACACTCACCACACACACCACCACACACACACTCACCAAACATCACACACATCACCACACATCAACACATCACCACACATCACCACACATCACCACACATCACCACACTCACCACACATCACACACACATCACATCACCACACATCACACACACATCACCACACATCACCACACATCACCACACATCACCACACATCACACATACACACATCACACCACACACTCACACCACACATCACCACACATCACCACACACACCACATCACACTCACCACACATCACCACACACCCACCACACATCACCACACATCACACATCACACCATCACCACACATCACCACACATCACCACACATCACCCACCCACACATCACACAATCAACACACATCACCACACATCACCACACATCACCACACACTCACCACACATCACCACACATCACACACACAAACACATCACCACACATCACCACACATCAAATCACACACATCCACACATCCACACATCACACACATCACCACACATCACCACCACACATCACCACACATCCACCACACATCAACCACACATCACACATCACCACACATCCACCACACACACCACACATCACCACACATCACACACACACATCACCACATCACACACATCACCACACATCACCACACATCACCACACATCACCACACCATCAACACATCACCACACATCACACATCACCACAATAACATCACCACACATCACCACCACACAATCACCACAATCACCACACATCACACATCACCAACATCACACACATCACCACATCACCACACATCACCATCACATCACACATCACCACACATCACCACACATCCACACACACCACATCACCACACATCACACATCACCAACACACTCACCACACATCACCACACACACACACTACACACACCACACACACACACACACATCACCACACACACTCACACACATCACCACACATCACCACACAACAATCCCACCACACCATACATCACCACACATCACCACACATCACCACACATCACCAAAGCAAGGAGAGAGGTCCCTACATTGTGTTATCATTATTTCATTTTCTTTGTTGTTGTTGTTGTTCTTCGGCTAGAACTCAGAGGTTCACCGATGGTGAGATTTTTGTATAATCATGCGACCGTTTTTATCGGCGCCCCCCCCCCCCCCCCCCCCCCCCCTACACACACACACTACCATTTAGGTAACCGCATTCTGACTTCGGGGGATATTCTGTTCTGAAGCCAGGCATTCGTTGGATGAAATGTAATGCCTTTCCGAGTACATACGCCCTCAAAGCAAAAACACATACCACCCCCCAAAAAAAACCAAACACAACCCAGCAACAAAAAACCAACAGCAAAACCAAACAAACAAAACCTAAACCAGCCAACCACACGAAAGAAGGACAAAGTAATAGTGCGCTCATATAAACACAAGGGATGTAACTGCATAGCAGAAGCAGTATTTGCATATCAGGGTTTTTTCCCTTTAGCAGTTGGACGAAATGGCGTTGTTTATTTATCTATACCACTTTAAGTGACGAGATTTCTCTGCGTGAAATTCGGGGTGCTCTCCCTGGGGAGAGCGCGACGCCACAAAAGCAGCGCCACCCTTTTTTGTCTGCAACTGTATTTGTTTCCCTATCAGAGTGGCTTTTTTCTAACAAATTTACCAGGGACAACTCTCTTGTTGCCGTGGGCTCTTTTACGTGCGCTGAATAATTTTGTGTAACACACGGGACATCGGTTTATCGTCTCATTCGAAAGACTAGCGCCCAGACCACCACTCATGGTCTAATGGATGGGGAGAAAAGTTTCGGGGTCCAAACGGGATTCGAACCACCGCACACTTCCGACCCGAACTTTCGCTTTCTAGACAGGCGCGTTACCTCTAAACCACCGATCCACCTGGTTGGGATGTTGAAACCTGTCTAACTTAAGGAAATGAGGGTGTGCATTCCAGTCTCTGCCGATACATTGTATTGTGTTATTGTATTTATTGTATTGCTTCGTATAGCATCGTTCCGTATTATCTCGTATGGTGTTGTATTGTACTATAATTATTGTATTGTATCGTATTGTGCGATATTGTCTTATCTTGTAGGTCTATTTATTGTACTATATTGTATTGTACTTTATCGTATTGTATCTCTTGTCTTGTATTGTCTTGTCTTGTATTAGAATGTATCGTATTGTATCGTATTGTATTGTATTGTATCGTATTGTATTGTATTGTATCGTATTGTATGGTGTTGTATGGTATTGTATCGTGTTGTATTGTATCGTATTGTATTGTATCGTATTGTATTGTATCGTATTGTTTGTATGACTTGTATTGGTTTGTACTGTATCGTATTGTATTGTATCGTTTTGTATTGTGTTGTATCGTATCGTATTGTATTGTATTGTTTTGTATTGTATCGTATTGTATTGTATCGTTTTGTATTGTATTGTATTGTTTTGTTTTGTTATGTATGTCATTTTCAGTCGCAGCAGATTTCTCTGCATGAAATGCGGGCTGCTCTCCCTAGGGAGAGCGTGTCGCCACAAGAGCAGCGCCACCTTTTTTCCCTGCATGTGCATTTGTTTCTGGAGCAGCGTGGCTTTTTTCTTCAGATTTTGTCCAGGGACAACTTTCTTGTTGCCATGGGTTCTTTCGCATGCGCTAAATGAATGTTACACGCGTTTATTGTCTCCTCCGCAAGACTAGACTGAGACCACCAGTTAAGTTCAAACGAACGGATGGGGAGGAGGAGGGAGGGGGGGGGGGGGGGGGGGGGGGGGGGGGGGAGGGGGGAGGGGAGGTCGGACTCAGCCAGGGATTGAACACGCATTTCTCGCTTTCAAGTCTGGACCACTACCTGCAGAGCACCGATTCCACCAGTCAAAATGTTGAGACAGTTTTCTTTTTTTTCCCCCTGGTGTTAACGCTGACAGTAGGGGTAAGGCTACCGACTGTTATTGTGTTGTATTGTATTGTATTAATTGTACTGCATTGTATTACTCACTCTCCACTCCTCGCCCCCCCCCCCCCCCACACACACACACCTGATTCTGCTCCAGCAGTGGAGGCTGCAAGCCGCTGCGCTGAGCAGGGCTGCCTGACCAACACCACGTGCTGCATCCATCTCCTGTGCTGCTTGCAGCGCTGCCATTGGGAAACTTCCGAGCTCTAGCCAAGGAACAAAAAAAAAAGGAAAAAAGTAGAAGTCAAGTTAAGTCAAATGAGGGGGGGGGGGGGGGGGGGGGGGGTATTTTGTTTTGTTTTTTTAGTCGTCGATTGTAGCCATAGACCTCTGGTTTTGTCTCCTTTCATGGGCATGAACTCTTTTAACAAACTTCAACAGACAATTCTTCTGAGAAGTTATCTTTCTTTGACTGTCTTGCAGGGGGTTTAGTTTACTGCCAGGAAAATGGAATAAGCAAGCACTCGTGCGCTATTTTCACATCCAGTCCTCGTCTGTATGCAGCTTTGTCAATTTTCTCTTCCATTCCCACGGGCGCACAATGTCCTACTCTTCCAAAAAGCGGAGCAGGTTTTAACGTGTTCGCAAGATGATCTGTGTGCGTGTTCGCACATGGGACCTCGGTTTAATAGTCTCATCTGGACTTTTGAGGGGGTCGTGGAGTCTGCACTGATGTTAACTCCAGGGGAAAATATCCCCCTTGAACGGGAATCGAACCCGGGTCGTCAGACCACGAGCGCAATGTGCAACGCTCAAACCACCAGGCTGTGCCGTCCCCCATCTGCTGACCACCTATCCACAAGCCCTCGATCTATCATTCGTGCCCTCCTCCGCCCTTCCCTACTAAACTAACGTTGACACACACACAACACACACAACACACACACACACACACACACACACACACACACACACACACACACACACACACACACACACACACACACACACACGCGCGCACACACACACCTATCGTCGTGGCGCAGTGGTTAGTCTGCTGGCTTCCTCGCTAGAAGGTGGCAGGTTCGAATCCCACAAGAGTCATAGGCTTCTTTGCTTCTTGGGCAAGACTCCTACGACCCCCGAATAAATTGCTAAGGGCTTATTGGCTACATATTCGAGCATCCTCCGATTCTTCTTGTGCCACTGCTATTTCTTGTTCTTGCTCTTCTTCTTGTTTTCCTTCTTTTCCTCCTCCTCCTCCTCCTCCTCCTCCTCCTCCTCCTCCTCCTCCTCCTCCTCCTCCTTCTTCTTCTTCTTCTTCTTCTTCTTCTTCTTTTTCTTCTTCTTCGTCGTCGTCGTCGAAAACTTAGCAGCTAATGTTGTCTGTCATATAAGCGAAAATGCGTTCCGCTGCCGTTTAGTGCCTGACAAGTCAGGCCCAGCACATCCAACTTCGGCATAAGAGAGAATTGTTCTCTTTTAAAGTCTTTCTGGGGGAAAAAGACAGGAGAACGGACCATGAAGGCAAAATGTAGGCAAGAAGGGGGTGACAGAGAACAAAAAGGAACAAGGCAGAAACAAAGAGAGGGATAGAAAAGAGGAAATTTCGAGCACATAAGTTAAAGTGGGGATGCTATTCATACTGACAGGAACCCCGGCATACTCACTGGGGGAAATCCAATGTACACAAGCGATTTTGAGTGTTGCTGAAAGTACTTGAGCACAACATGAAGAGCGCACTTAAGACACTCCACTTTAGATCAGCTACCACATCCAGTTCCTCCCCTCTATTACCCCCCCCCCCCCTCCTCCCCCCCCCCCCTCCTGTCCAATCTCTGGCTTTATTCAGACGACCTTTAAGAAGGAAGGTGGCAGGACGGTTACGACGTTCACCTGCCTAACAAGTAAACCGTGGGGTTCTGGGTTTGATTCCCAGCCTTGCCCTTTCTTCCCAATTTGACGGGGGAAAAACCCCAACTGAATGTCAAAGTCTTTCAGATGGGACTATAAACCAAAGCCCCGTGTGCGAAATGCACGCACAACATCTTACGCACACGTTAAAAACCCGTTTCGACTTTTCGGAAGAGTAGGTCATTTCGTGCCGGTAGGAACGGATGACAAAATGTTCATAAGCCCATGCACACAGGTGTCGTGTTAAGACACCATCCCCGAAGTCGGAATGCGGATACCTAAATGGTTGGTGTGGTGGGGAGGGGGGTCGCATACGCAAAAATCTCATCATTGGTGAACCTTGGAGCTCCCTTTATTTATTTTTTAAAGTTATGTATACCACTTTAAGTCATGACAGATTTCTCTGTATGGAATTCGGGCTGTTCTCCCCGGGGAGAGCGCGGTCGCCACAAGAGCAGCGCCACCCATTTTATTTTTTTCTTTTTCCTGTTTGCAACTGTATTTGTTTCCCTATCAGAGTGACTTTTTTCTACAGAATGTTGCCAGGGACAACTCTCTTGCTGCCGTGGGTTCTTTTACGTGCGCAAACTAATTATTTCTAACACACGGGACCTCGTTTTATCGTCTCATCCGAAAGACTAGCACCCAGACCACCACTCGTGATCTAATGGATGGGGGAAAAGTTCCGCGTCCAAACGGGATTCGAACCACCGCACACTTCCGACCCGGAGTTTTTCGCTTTCTAGGCAGGAGCATTACATCTAGACCACTTAGCCAAGGAACAGGGGGGGGGGAGACGGTTCAGTAGACCTTTACTCGGCTAGTCAGTCATCCAGCCAGTCAGCCAGTCAGTCAGTCAGCCAGCCAGTCAATCAGTCATCAAGCCAGTCAGTCAGCCAGCCAGCCAGTTAGTCAGTCAGCCAGCCAGTCAGCCAGCCAGCCAGTCAGTCAGTCAGCCAGCCAGTCAGTCAGTCAGCCAGTCAGTCAGTCAGTCACCCAGCCAGCCACCCAGCCAGTCAGTCAGCCAGTCAGTCAGCCAGCCAGCCAGCCAGTCAGTTAGTCAGTTAGTCAGTCAGCCAGCCAACAGATGTCCCAGTGTCTCCACTCTGAAGCAAGTCTGTTCACTATACAAACCCCTTCAAGTGCCTAGACTCCAATGACCACGAGAGACACAGCCTGGTGACAAGAGCCGCCTCTTCAAACCTTGCATGATCCCCCCCCCTGCCCCACCACCCCTTCACACACACCCCTTGAAGTCTTTACACACTTCTCTCGGCTGCACACCGCCATTATTTGTTGCCACTTTTTTCTGTTGTTTCTTTATTACTCTTGCATTCCTACCCTACGTACCAAGCGCATCCACAGAAATAATTATATAAAAAAAATCCATGTACATTTTTGTGAAAGACTAGCATTTGACTCGAAACTCATGTGCTCTTGCACAAATTTGGAAGATTTTATTTTTTTCTTCTGCTATTTTTCAGCAAACACTGTACCTCCTCACTCCCTTGTCATCTGCTATCTCCCTAACCACAATATGCATGCCTGGGATCAAGACTGCAAGAGCACAAGCAATCCTTATCTGATGATCATTTTTCCAACTTTCTCGTGACTACCTGGTATTGCTCTATGTCCTCAATCCCCAAAACAAGTACACAGTACACTTTTTTTCATACTTTGAAAAGTCTGCGAAAAACCAACAGAAATTTTTCCTACTAGTACTTTATACAAGACACTACATGGCCCGGAAGCTAAAGGTGAGTGTAGCCTCCACTTCCGGAACTAAGGCTACACTTCAGTTTTAGCTTCTGGGTCAAGTGGTGTCTGGTTTAGAGTGCTACTCAGAATTTGTGTGCATGTTCATCTGAAAAGATCCTTTAAAGTATGACACATTTAATGCCCCTGTGTAAGTTTTTTTGGGGACAGGTTGAGGATATAGAGCAATACCAGGTAGTCATGAGAGAGTTGGAAATGATCATCAAAATTAATGAGGACTGCTTGTGTTCCTACAGTCTTAAACCCGTGCATGCATGGGTACCATGTCGAGAAGGCAAGCAGACGAAAAAAGACAGGACAGGGGTGGTGATGGTGGTGGTGGTGGGGGGGGGGGTGGGGGGGGAGGGGGGGGGGGATGCAGAAAATGCAAAGTACTCAAGTTTTGTAAAAATAGAGTGGGTTGTGAGTCTGCGGTCTTAAAATGGGTGGTAAAGGGACAGGGGGGGTGGGGTGGCGAAGTGCGTGAAGGTGGTGGCATGATGTGGTTCAGCATTAATGTGTGCGGACCGGGGTGTGGGAATGGCGTCTTCAGAGAGTATTGTTTGACCTGGGCGTAACTCAGGCTGACTGGGGTCACTCTCTTGAAAAAAGTTCTCCGGTAGACTATAACCGAACTCCAGCACATACATATTGGCGCACAGCTTAACCAATGTTCCACTTTTTGGAAGGGGTATTGCCTGCTGTGACCGTATGACAAAATTGACGAAAATGCATACATAGGATTAATCTAAAGAAAAAAGTCAATGAGTGCTATTCCATTTTTCACAAATAATATACCATAAGTAGAAAACTATAAATGATAGAGAAACGAACTAATGATGAATAAAGTGATTGAAAAAATAAATAATGTGTTTAAGTTTATAGGAAAAACTAGCCAAAAGTTAAATCTGGTGTGTCCCTTTCCCCCTAAAATGATTTCATGGATGATTAAAGGTCTTGACTTAGGGACTGGACTTGACTGGACTTGATTTGACTTGACCTCGCTCCTCAAAGCTCTTCGGTCGATGAACAGAGCCTAATGGTTTTTCAATGGTCAGGGTCTTTAATCTTGGCCGTTAAAACCCCAAACACTCTGACCACCACTCTTCTGTCCATTCTGAAGCCTCACTTCAGCCCTTCCCCACAGCCTACACTTGGCTCGTCTGCTCTGGATGACAGAGCACTTCTGAGCCTCCTTGACTCACTTGTGTGATGAGTATGTATGTATGTTTACAGGAAAAGTGGGCAGATTGCGAGTCTACATTTTTATGCTCGAGCTTTACTTTACATCTAGTTTGCTTCGTATAAAACTGTTATTCTTACCCTTGATGTTTTCATATACTCATTTCTTGTCTATATCTGTATTATCTGTGTTGTGCTGTCTGGGTATTGTTTTATTTTATATTTTTAGGTCTGGATTAAAAAAAAGTTTTTCTCATTCATTTTTTGCTCTTTTTAACATAGATTAACGCTGTCTTTTGAATGCTTGTATTTAAGTCATTTTTCTTGATTTTATTTTTTGTGAGGGCAGGTTCAAAAATAAGTTGTGTAAACTTATTCTTTTACCCTCAAAAAAGATAAGTTTGACTTGATTTGGCTTGTCGAAGGACCTGTGGATGGATGGATGGATGGATGGATGGATAGATGGACCTGTGGATGGATGGATGGATGGATGGATGGACCTGTGGATGGATGGATGGATGGATGGATGGATGGATGGATGGACCTGTGGATGGATGGATGGATGGATGGACCTGTGGATCAATGGATGGATGGATGGATGGATGGACCTGTGGATCAATGGATGGATGGATGGATGGATGGACCTGTGGATGGATGGATGGATGGACCTGTGGATGGATGGATGGATGGATGGATGGATGGATGAATGGATGAATGAATGATGGCTTAGCCTCACCAGCTGGGGAGCCTTTCGAAGTTCCCCCAGGCCGGTGAACTGTTTATTAATCCACACTTGTCTGGACTTGATGTCTGGGCCACAGGCGCTGAAGTGTGACGGTCTGAGTTTTGCTGTGAAGGTTTTTGTTGTTTTTTGTGGTTGGGAGCTCTCTCTGTCTGTCTGTCCAATGTCTAGTCCCTACGCTTGAAAACGGACGAGCTTCAAGCTAATGTCAACTACCTACACTAGTACAACAAAGCCGGACTTCATGCAATTACCTAAACCTGGCTGAGTCCGGCCGTACCGAACTGCGAGCTCTCAATAGACGGCTTTGGTCAACCCATTCGGCTTGACAGAGACCCCACACGCAACGGGGAAGGCACAAGGTGGAGGTTTGTGCTTCTACATCAATAGAACAACGCTCTCTGTGGAGGACATTGAACTGCTGTCTATTTTGCTCAGGCCTTTCTACTTACCACGGGAATTCCCGCAACTATTTTTTACTTTAGTTTACATCCACCCCAAAGCAAAAGTGGCTAGAGCAGCTGAGCATGTAATTTTTTTATTAGATCACCACCATGTGCTCGATTCTATATCCCCTGATGCCCCTAAGTTTATCCTGAGTGACTTCAATAGCTGTTCCCTTAGTAAACTGCTGAAAAAGTATGAACAGTATGTGACCTGCCCTACGCGCAGAAATAAGACCCTGGACTTGTGCCACAGGACTGTGGCAGGCGCCTATAGATCGTTGCCTTTGCCTCCCCTGGGATCGTCTGACCACAACTGCGTTCTTCTTGCACCCATGTACCAGTCAGTGTTTCAGCGCCTTCAGCCCAAGTCAGGACCATAAAAAAATGGACTGCTGATAGTATGACTAGTCTGCAAGGCTGCTTTGATTGCACTGACTGGGATATGTTTTATAACGTGTGTTCAGATGTGAATGAGCTCACTGATGTTATTTGTTCATATATTTCATGTTGTGTTAGCTGTGTCATTCCAGCTAAGGAGATGACCATTTACCCCAATAACAAGCCTTGGGTTACAAAGGATCTGAAACGCGTTTTAAACAAAAAGAAAGTAGTATTTTACACATGCACAGAACAACAAAAGAAGGAAGTAAATAAAGAAGTCAAAGCTGCTGTTGCACAGTCCGGACGTATATATAAAAATAAGGTAGAAGACAAGTTTTCAGGGAACAATTTTCGTGCTGCATGGCAGGGTATCAAAAATATGTCTGCAGTAAACATAGTAGGTGTCCAACATAGGTCAAAGATCAGTTTGCAGGGAGTATGTGATAACAACTTACCAGACCATCTAAACGCATTTTTTAATCGCTTTGAAAAGCATGATTTCTCAGATGAAATAAATGACCTGAAGCAATCCCTAGTTTCTGAGAATAGCGTCATTGTTGATGAAGAAATTATCTGTAAGCACTTAAAGGCAATAAATATTAACAAATCTCCCGGACCAGATGGTATATGTGGAAGAACCCTGAAATTCTGCGCTACTGAGCTTGCCAGTGTCCTTCAACACCTGTTCCAGGCCTCACTGGATACTTGTCAGATTCCAGTTATTTGGAAAACTTCCAATGTAATACCTCTTCCAAAGAAACCCAATCCTTCTCGGCCTAACGATTTTAGACCTGTAGCTCTCACATCTCTTGTGATGAAAACGCTAGAAAAGATAGTAAAATCTCTCATTCTTTCCGCTACAGAGAAAGACCTTGACCCAATACAATTTGCGTACAGGTCTCGAAGGGGTGTCGAAGATGCCAAACTATTCATTTTGAACAAGTTGTATAGCCACTTGGAAACACCTGACTCTCATGCCAGAATATTGTTCGCTGACTTTAGTTCAGCTTTCAATACAATGCAGCCTCACGTTCTGATTAACAAAATAATTTCAAAATTTGATGTAGACAATCAACTTGTTCGCTGGCGAACTGAATTTGTAACCAACAGACCACAGCGTGTTTTGGCCAACAAAATAACTTCCTCGGTTAGATTTACCTGCACTGGTTCTCCGCAGGGTTGCGTTCTCTCACCACTTCTGTACATTCTATACACAGATGATTGCAGAAGCAACTACGGAAATTCTTTTCTGGTAAAGTTCGCAGAACGACAATGCTCTGTTATCTCTCTTATCTGGATCAGTCTTAGACCACGGTCAAGCCCTCACCGAGTTCGCACACTGGTGTGACGAGGCCTATCTGGAGCTAAATGTTTCTAAAACTAAAGACCTGCCTATCGACTTCAGAAGATCAGGGCATACTCCTAAGAATATTATTATCCATAATCAAGAAGTTGAAAACGTTTCGAACTATAAGTATCTGGGAACTGTTTTTGACAAGTTAAACTTGCACATTAACACTGATGCTATTGTCAAAAAGGGACAACAACGTGTGTATTTTCTGAGGAAACTGAACTCATTCAGACAAAAGGATTCTTTCCTTGTTTTACAAGTCTTACATAGAGAGTGTTCTAAGTTTTGCTTTCATTTGTTGGTACAATAACCTTAGTGTTAAAAACAAGAGTGGCCTACAGAGAATTGTAAGAATCTGCTCAAAAATAATTGGAAAAGAAAAAGAGATTTCATGTCGTTCTCTGAATTACTTGCCTGATTGTCATTGTTATGAGTGTAGTCAATACATAATTATGTGTGTGGGGGGGTGTGGTTGGGTGCGTGGATGTGTGAAATAAGTCTGTCTTCTAGTCAACGGTCTTAAAACATTGAATTCATATATTGGTGTGGGTGTGCGTGGGCGTGTTCGCACACGCACGTACGTGCGTGTGTACGTGCTGCGTATATGCGTGCGTAAAAGATAAGTTTGTATGTCTTCTAGTCAATGGGTTTAAAATTGTGTTTACAATTGATGTGTGTGCGTGCGTCGTGCGTGTGAGTGTGTGTGTGTGTGTTGTGTGTGTGTGTGTGTTGTGTGTGTGTGTGCGTGCGCGGATGCGCGCGTGTGTGTTGGTGTGTGTGTGTGTTCGTGACATTTTATTTGAAGTCATTTTGGAATGTTTTAACCAATATGAAATATAGCTTTTTGTGTCGTTGAGATTTTTGATGTGTATCAATCTGCCTGTCAATATTGTAATTGCCCTTCATGGGATGATTAAAGTGTTTTTGACTTTGACTTTAACTTCGACTTTGTCTGTCTGTCTCTGTCTCTCTCACTTTCACCCCCTCTGTCTGTTTTTGTCGGTCTGTCTGTCTCTCTATTTTGCTGCCCTCCCGTCCGTCCAGCCCCCTGTCCGTGTCTGTTATTTTTTTCATATCAATTCTTGTTTCCAGGATATTGATGAAGCGCTCATCTGCTTTTTGTTTTGCTTCTTATTTATCTATAGGGGACGGGATAGCTCAGTGGTCGGAGCACTCGCTTTCCCCCAGCCAAGTTAAGCAGCGTCGAGCGTGGTTACCACTTGGATGGGTGACCGTTTGCGCGCCTTGGCTTCAGTACAGTTCCCCCAGTTCACCCAGCTGTAAATGGGTACCTGCCCTCTTTAGGGTCAGGGAAGGTAAAGCAGCGAGGGAGAGGAGATGGGCGCCGCCCTCAATATGCTGGCCCTAGAGAGGTGAGGTCTCTGACGCTTCGCTCCCCTACGACCTTATAGGTTATGGGACTCCTTTACCTTTACCTTACCTTATCTTTTTATTTCTCACAGTCAGTCCCTGTGTGCTTATGGTGTGTGTGTATTGTGCGTGCGTGCGTGCATTCATGTGTGTGTAAGTATGTCTGTGTGCGTGCATGCGTGCGTGCGTGCCTGTGTGTGTGCGTGCGCGCGTGCGCGCGCATGCGTACGCACGCATGACTGTATGCCTGTGTGTTCTTTCTTGTCTCCACTTTATTTCTCTTCTTGTTTCTTTTCAATGTT
>CM054149.1:13459789-13482289 GCA_028751875.1 Rapana venosa
GTTGTGCTCTGTCCAGTTCTGAATCCTGCCTGTTCTTCTTTGATGATCTCCTCAGCTTGAGCCTTAGTCTATTCATGACTCTGTCATGGCCTCTCCTCCTGCCTGGACCAGCTCTGACGGAATGTTGTCCACCCTGCTGACTTCTTTATCTTCAGTGATCTTACTGCACTTTCAACTTCTTGCTGTGGGATGGGGTAGCTGCTGTTGTTGGTCGGTGGAGGGCAGCACCTCTTAACATCACCATCACACAAGCGTTTGCTCCAACAACTGACAATGATGACAAGCACGTTGCAGACTTGTGTGATCAGCTGCTAGAGGTCATGGACCAGACGCCAAATAAAGACATCACTGTAGTTCAGGGTGACTGAAATGCAAAGACAGGAGCAGAGGCCAGCAAGAATTGGAAGGGGATAATGATGTGACAATTACTGGAACAGGTGGCTTGAGGCTCCTCGACTTTGTCAGTTACGACCTTAAAGGTGGGGAACACATTTTGTCCACACAAGCCATATAGACACTGGACATGGCACAGCCCAGGAGAAGATCACCACAATGAAATGGATTACATTATTGTAAAACGCCTCTTCCAATCAACTGTCACTATTGTGAAGACCAGGAGCTTTCCAGGAGCAGGCACAGGAAGGAACCATGAGCTTGTGGTGATGACGTTTACACTTCTCTTTCTTCTTCTTCGTCCTTGTCGAACGCTCACTGTCTGTCATAGGCACGACAGTTGTGCAGCCGTTAAAATTAAACGCCTGCAACCGGCTTCCTCCACTCCCCGCCGTCAGCAGCTTTCTGTAGCAAATCGTGCCACTCAAGGCCAGTCCACTCTCTGATGTCTGTCTTCCCATCGTTTTCTCTGTCTGCCTCTTCGTCTCCCTCCTTGTACTGTTCCCTGTAGGACAGTCTTGGCCAGTCCAGATGTTCGTGTGACGTGCCCGTACCACTTCAGTTTGTGGGGGTTTTTCACTGAAGTCAGGAGCTCTTCATGTGGTCCGATGGTTTTTTCAATTCTGGTTTTCACTTCCTCATTGATAATGTGATCCTTGCATGGGATACCAAGAAGTTTGCAAATGCATCTTATCTCCATTGCCTATATCCTGTCAATGTCCATGGATGGAGAAAGAGAGAGAGAGAGAGAGAGAGAGAGAGAGAGAGAGAGAGAGAGAGAGAGAGAGAGAGAGAGAGAGAGATCAAACGGAGGGATAGAAAAGGGAGAAATTTTAGTACAGCATTTCCAGAAAGTATGCCATTTATACTGAAAGGACATCCGGTCACTATGACAGACGGCATACTTTCCATCCAGACCAAGTAAAAAATTAAATAAAAAAAGCATAGGCAATGAACGAAGAACGAGAAGAAGGAGGAGATGAAGGACAAGAAGAAGAAGAAGGAGGAGGAGGAGGAGGAGGAGGGAGAGGAGGAGGAGGAGAGAAGGAGGAGAGGAGTAGAAGAAGAAGAAGAAGAAGAGAAGAGAAGAAGAAGAAGAAGAAGAAGAAGAAGAAGAAGAAGAAGAAGAAGAAGAGAAGAAGAAGAAGAAGAAGAAGAAGGAGGAGGAGGAGGATGATAAGAAGAAGAAGTAGTAGTAATAGTAGGAGGAGGAGGAGGCGAACAGCAAGAAGAACAAGAAGAAGAAGAGGGAAAAGAAGAAGAGGAGGAGAAGAAGAAGGAGGGGGAGGAGAAGAAGATGAATAAGTAGTAGTAGTAGTAGTAGTAGTAGTAGTAGTAGTAGTAGTAGTAGTAGTAGTAGTAGTAGTAGTAGTAGTAGTAGTAGTAGGAGGAGGAGGAGGAGGAGGAGGAGGAGGAGGAGAAGGAGGAGGAGAACAGCAACAACAACAACAAGAGGGAAAAGAAGACGAAGTTGATAGGCAATTTTCGAATTAATCTTTTTTTCTTCTTCTCTACAGCCACATGATAATTGTATTATCACAGGCGATGCTGAGATGAAGAAGGAGGTATTCTGGCCGGCACTGCAAATCCCTCAGCGTGCGTGCCAACACACGACTTCGCTTCCTTCCTTCCCATGACTGGCTTAGTCTCCAGTGTACGTGCTGTTCTGGCGATCTCTCTCTCTCTCTCTCTCTCTCTCTCTCTCTCTCTCTCTCTCTCTCTCTCTCTCTCTCTCTCTCTCTCTCTCCTTCTCTGTCTCTTCTCTCTCTCTGTCTCTCCCTCTCGTTCTCCGTCCCATCATCTGGCGTCTCATTCTCATACGCAGCTCTCCTCTTTTGTCCACAGTGTCAAAATTAAGTCGCCTTCAAGTAAAGGGATGCTATCACCCACCGCCTTGGGGGTTAAAGGCCAATCGTCTCCCCTTTCACACGCGCGAGGTCACGGGCAAGGTGAAGGTCAAGCCGTGCCTAGAAATGTCCGGGTGTAGGTTCCACCGACACTTTTGTATCATGAGGTATAAACTCCGAAGACGGAATGTGGGTACAGGTACCTTCGCCGTGGGCAAAAACAGCCCGGTCACATCCGCAAAATCTCACCGTTGGTGAACCTCGGAGCTCTAGCCGAGGCACGAGAAAATAATGTTTGAATCCATACCGGGCTGAAGTTTTACGTCTGTTTCACATCCTCTGGTATTCCAGAGCTACTTCTCTCTTGCCGCTCATCCCAGTTTCATCACATTTTCCCCAGCACCTTCATTGCCTCAACCTCACCGAGAGCACTGTGGAACATCAGCTGGGAGAGCGGGATAGGGCGATTTCCAAGGTAAAGGTGTCCCATAACCTATAAGGTTGTAGGGGAGCGAGGCGTCAGAGACCTCAGCTTCTCCAGGGGCCAGCATTTTGAGGGCGGCGCCCATCTCCTCTCCCTCGCTGCTTTGCCTTCTTTGACCCTAAAGAGGGCAGGTGCCCATTTACAGCTGGGTGAACTGGAGGACTGTTCTGAAGCCAAGGCGCGCAAACGGTCAACGGTCAATCAGTCAATCAGTCAATCAATCAGTCAGTCAGTCAATTAGTCAAGCAAGCAAACAACAAACCCTATCGACAGGTTTTGTTCCTTCTGCCTCCTCCCTGTGTCTGTCTGTCTGTCTGTCTGTCTGTCTGTCTGTCTGTCTGTCTGTCTGTCCCTCTCTCTCTCTCTGTCTCCCTGTATTGCTTTTTGAATCTGTCTCTTTTTGTGTCTACCGCTGTCTCCCTCTCAATTCTCCCTCCGTTTTTCTGTCTATGTCTCTGTCTCTGTCTATGTCTCTGTCTATGTCTCTGTCTGTCTGTCTCTGTTTGTCTATCTCTGTCTCTCTGTCTGTCTGTCTGTCTGTCTAAATAAAACCAACAACAAACAAACAACAAAACGTAAGCTACTGTAACCCGAACAAAATCCTTAGAGTCGCTGTTACCTTGTGGCCCCTAGTGGCCAGCAGACTGCATGCTGAACAGAAACGACAGGGGTGAGAGGGGGAGGTGGGTTAGCAGAATAATTTTAAAAATTAAACAAAAAAAGAAGGAGAGGAGACGGAAGGAGAAAAGAAGAAGAAATAAAGGGTCTAAAGAGATACAAATAGGTAAAGGAGAGGGGAGGGGAGGGGAGGAGGTGGCAGGAGACATATCAGTTATCTGGACCTGACGGTCTGAGGGGAGAAGGGAAATCCTAATGAAGCTCCCGAGGGTTGAGTCGGAGTGGACAAGGGCAGGAGAGAGAAAAAGATGCAGGTGTGTGTGTGTGTGTTTGGGGAGGGGGGATGGGGGGGAATGGGGGGGGGGGGGTTAGGATTAGGAGTAAGGGAAGGATGAGACAGAAATGGCCGTCAAGAAAACGATTGTATGACAGGGAGAGGAGAAGATGAGTTGAAGCTTCTTCTTCTCCTCCTCCTCCTCCCTCCTCCTCCTCCTCCTCCTCCTTCTTCTTCTTCTTCTTCTTCTTCGTCCTTCGTCTTCATGGTAATCTGATCAAGATACTCGCCCCTATCACTGCTGGCTCGTACCTCTGTAAAAGCAAAGTAACTGCCATGGAGGTGAGGACACATTTCGCACCGGCACCTCTTACCCCAGGTCAAAAATCCTAACAGGGGAAGACCAGGCTTGATCCCCTCTTCCCCTCTCAGCCTCTCCCTAAATCTGTGTCAGGTCAGAGGTCTCCTCTGCTACTGGTAACCATGTAAGCCAGTGCTACCTGTGTCATGCGCGCAGATGGAGCTCATCAGCCTGGGAAAAGACAGTCCATCTAGGAGAAGGACAACTCTGATTTCAAACCTCTGCTGCCTTGTGGCCATACTCCCTCAAAGGAATGGCTTCGGGGGTCAACCCTGAGGACAAATCGGGAGTCGGAATCTCCAAGGCAGTTTGCGGCTGTATACAGCATCGTTCTGGCAACTCCTGTGACGGCACTGGAACCGTGTGTATCAGCGATTGCCTTTCCAACGGACCATTCCAGCGACGTGGAAGGGATGGGGGTGGGGGTGGGAGTCTGCTGCATGGGTAACAGCTTGCCTTCCACTCTTCCTGGAGAGGTTACTTCAGCTTCGCTTTGTAGCGTCAACATAAAAAGGAAGTAGCGATTCAAAGACGTGTGCAAGAGGTATTAACAGTCCTGACATCGATCAGAACACCTGCGAAGCAACAGCCCTTGAACTGTCAGCCTGGAGACAGACCAGCCCAGAAAATGCTGCAGTTCCCCTGCAGATGTGCCATGGATTCAAAGCTCTTTTCATTCATCGGTATCTGGACTGCAGGATTCTGCTCTGAGGTTCCGGTGGGGATGTGAGGTTCTGGTGTGGATGCGATGTTCTGGTGGGGTGGTGAGGTTCTGGTGTGGATGTGAGGTTCTGGTGGGGTGGTGAGGTTCTGGTGTGGATGTGAGGTTCTGGTGGGGTGGTGAGGTTCTGGTGTGGATGCGAAGTTCTGGTGGTGATGTGAGGTTTCTAGTGCGGTGGTGAGGTTTCTGGTGCGGTGGTGAGGTTTCTGGTGCGGTGGTGAGGTTTCTGGTGCGGTGGTGAGGTTCGGGTAGAATTCTGACGGGGGTTTGGCTGGGGTTCTTAAGTTCGGGCAAGGTTCTATGGAGGGTTTTGGGTGGGTTCTGAGGTTCTGGTGGGGTTTCAAGGTTCTGGTGGGGTTCCAAGGTTCTGGTGGGGTTCCAAGGTTCTGGTGGGGTCCCCAGGGGGTAGGGTTCAGAGGTTAGGGTGAAGCTCTGGGGTTGCGAGGTTCTGGAGAGGTTCAAAGGTTCTGTTGGGGTTCAGAGATTCCGGAGAGGTTCTGAGGTTCTGGAGGGGCTGTGGGGTTCTGGAGGACGGGATGCCCTGTAGGAAATCCTTCACGGTCCCCGAAGGTTTGCAATAGGAGTACCATAGGAAGGGACAGGTTCGGAACTTGCTGAAGCGGTGGTGTGTGAGGCCTGACCCTAGTGTCTGTTCGATGGTCTCCTTAGTGTGTGACCTGGCCTCCACCTGTCACTGTATAGGGGCTGTCTCTGCTGCTGCTTTTAGAAATTTTGGTGTGCGTGTGCGTGAGTGTGAGTGTGTGTGTGTGTGTGTGGTGGGGGGGGGGGGGGGTTGATTGTGTGTGTGTATGTGTGTGTGTTGTGTATGTGTATGTGTGTGTTTATGAGTGTGAGTGTGTTTATGTGTGTGTGGGGGTGGGGGTGGGGTGATTGTGTGTGTTGTGTGTTTATGTGTGTGTATGAGTGTGTGTGTGAGTGAGAAAGAGAAGAAGGGGGGGGGGGTCGTGTGATTGTATGTTTATGTGTGTGTATATGTGTGTGTATGAGTGTGTGTGTGTGTGAGTGAGAGAGAGAGAAGAAAGAGGTGGGGGGGGGGGGGTCATGGCACGCTCTATTTTATAAAATTCCAAATGGGTATGTGTGTGAGCATTAATAAGAAATGTATAAAAGAAACAACGACAATAAGTAATAAAAATGGGGAAAACAACAAAGTGTAATGACAAAACGTGCACTCATACGCATCCACCCATACAACCACGCATGAGCAGCTGGGTAAAAGAAACATGTGTAAGTGCAAGCGTGCAGACACACTTCCATGAAAAGGCATACTCCAATAAGATCTCTTAACTATATTAGAAAGGTTTATCAAAATGAGCTAAATAAGATATATACATTTATGAAAGAAAATGGATTAATGCTATCTCCTGACAAATCCCATATGATGCTTTTCAACACTGGCTACAATCCACAGGCACTGCCCTCCTTTAAAATAGGAGATTCTGTGTTAGCATATAAAGAAAATTAAAAAATTTCTAGGGGTATTTCTCACCACAAAACTTACATGGAATAATCACATTGAGTATGTCCTGACCAAAGCTAGAAAAAGTCGTAATTTGCTAAAAATGGTGAGCAAGCAATACTGGGGCCAAGATATGTCATCTCTCATCCATTTAGCAACAGCACTTATTCGATCTAGATTAACTTATGCACAGGAAATTTTTTTCTCTGCTCCTAAATATTTGCTAAGAAAAATGCAGAGTGTAGACAGTAAATCATTCAAGTTGGCAATTGGTGTTCCTGTACACGCATCAACTTTAAAAATGTATGCTGAAATAAATATCCTACCTTTTGAAGAACAAATTGAGCTTGCCTCGGCAAAGTATATTTTAAGAAGTTCGACAATTCAGAATTCTAATATTAAAGAGCTTCATTTAAAATCGGATGTAGATTTTCCTAAAAGGGCTAAATCCATACAATCACTGACAACAATCAGTTCTTACACCTCTGATCTGTTCACATCTTTAGGAATGAATGTCAGAAATGTCAGAAATGTAGCATCTCGCCCAGTTTTCTCCACAATTCCAAAGTGGGAATTAAACAGGGCTGAGTTTGATTTTGATTATTGTAATATAAAAAAAAGATGAAAGTCCCGCTGTCGCTGCAATAGCTAGAGCTCACATTGATGAAACATATAGCGGTTATTTTAAAGTTTTTACTGATGGTTCGGTAGTCGACTGTGGGAATGCTGGATCTGTTTTTGTAGTTCCTGCATTAAAGATAGAAAAATCTTATCATTTAGGCAAAGATTTTTCAATCTTTACTGCGGAACTTATAGCTATATTAATGGCCTTAAACTTTTTATTAAATCTGCATATAAATATATTTAAGGTGCTGTTTTGCATTGATTCTAAGTCTGTTTTGCAAGCATTAAAAGCATTTAATACTAAGGTAAGAGGGGAATTAATCATTGAAATTTGTCACCTTATACATTTTCTTTCCTTACGAGGTACTACCCTTGCCTTTTGCTGGTTCCGTCACATTGTGGAATCCATGGCAACGAGAAAGCTGACCAGTTAGCCAAAGCTGCTGCCATGGACACGGACTGTGAAGTTACAGCACCTCTGAACCTTCCACTCTGTCTTCAGGAGGGCATACTTCTGCTGAAAAAAGCTTCTTGGAACCGTGTCCACAGCCAACGAAAGTATTCTTTACGTGAACATTCATTAAGTGTCAGAGTGTGTCATTTCCATAACAGACTGGTGGGAAGTATGATCTACAGGTTCAGATTGAATGCATTTAAGACTAAATTTTGTAAACAGATAACTTGTCCATGTGGTTCTGACTTATCACCTAAGCATCTCATTCTTCATTGTGAAGTACTTCGACCATATTTTTCTGGTACAGTTGTAGATAGGATTTCAAATGTGTCATTTGAACAATTATTGGCCGATAATGTGATTATGTTGGAGATAGTTGTTTAGTTAAAAGCCCTGTAGGCAAACTTTTGTAATTATTCTTGCTGCAGTTTAAGCTGTTCAATGCCTGCCCCCTACCTCCCTACCTCACCCCGTCCCTCCCATAATTTCTTTGTTGTTGTTTTTTTCTTTCTTTTATCTCGCGCACAGACGCAAATAGGTAAACTCACACACACACACGCGCACACACATACACACACGCACACACACACGTTCTCTATATATTGTAACACTTTATCTTTGGTCTAATATCACTTTGAGTGAACAGACGTTAAATAAAAGAAAGAACACACACACTTACACACACTTATACACACTTACACACACACCTTAACACAACTTATACACACTTACACACACACACTTACACACACACACACTTACACACACACTTACACACATATATACCATACCCAGCCTCCTCCCCCTCCGTCCATTACTGCCCCCCCCCCCTCCCCCCTTACCTTCACCCCTCTCCTCCCCCCCCCCCCCCCCCCTCCCCACCCCCCAAGCACACTATACAAGGAAGGAGAAAGAGGAAGAGGTGGCTTGGTGCACTAGGTGGATCAAAAACCACACACCTAGGACTCGCAGGGCACTGAGTTCAAATCCCGACAGTGCTCTTCTGTTTGTTCCGCCTTTACCTCCTTGTCTGTCTGTCTGTCTGTCTGTCTGTCCGTGTTTCTTTTCCTTTAGTGCGCATGCATGCACAAACCAGCCCAAAATATAGATCAGTCTAAATTTACAATCAGATATACATGTCAGATGGACCACACACACACACACGCGCGCGCGCGCGCACACACACCACACACACACACACACACACACACACACACACACACACACACACACACACACGCACGCACGCACGCACGCACGCACACACACACACCTTTTCGCGTGGTTTGCTTTTCGGAAGAGTAGTCCATTGCGTGCCGATGGGAACGGATGACAATATTTACAAAACCGCATGCACACAGGGACTAGATGTAAAAAAGCATATGAGTGCTTAATCCATTATCCTCGAAATAAAAGAATAAAATAAAATAGCACTCTCGTACGCGCGCGCACACACATACACACACACACACACACACACACACACACACACACACACACACACACACTCACACCCACACATCTCCCCCTCCAACTCCGCGCACACACACACACCCCTCACTCCCCCCTCCCCTCCACACACACATTTCCACCTCCCCCCTTCCGGACCCCCCCCCCCCCCCCCACCCACCCACCCCCACCCACACCCACACAGACACACACAGACACAAGCACACAAACACACACACACACATCCCCCTCACACACACACACATTTCCATCCCCCTACCCTCTCCCCCTGCCACCTTCCCCCCCCCCCCCCCACCCCTCCCCACCTACACACACAGAAAGCTTTCTTTCATCTTTATAAATAGGTGTGAGTCATCCAGCCCCTTACAGATGTGAAAGAAGCAAAACAGTTACCATGCTGTGCCGTCACCACACAGGCACCAGGGGCGGTAGTGGGCAGGTCTGTCTGTCTGTCTGTGTGGCTGACAGAGGCCACAGGTAGTGGGCAGGTCTGTCTGTCTGTCTGTCTGTGTGGCTGACAGAGGCTACAGGTAGTGGGCAGGTCTGTCTGTCTGTCTGTGTGGCTGACAGAGGCTACAGGTAGTGGGCAGGTCTGTCTGTCTGTCTGTCTGTCTGTCTGTGTGGCTGACAGAGGCTACAGGTAGTGGGCAGGTCTGTCTGTCTGTCTGTGTGGCTGACAGAGGCTACAGGTAGTGGGGGCAGGTCTGTCTGTCTGTGTGGCTGACAGAGGCTACAGGTATTGGGCAGGTCTGTGTGTCTGTCTGTGTGGCTGACAGAGGCTACAGGTAGTGGGCAGGTCTGTCTGTCTGTCTGTCTGTCTGTGTGGCTGACAGAGGCTACAGGTAGTGGGCAGGTCTGTCTGTCTGTCTGTGTGGCTGACAGAGGCTACAGGTAGTGGGCAGGTCTGTCTGTCTGTCTGTGTGGCTGACAGAGGCTACAGGTAGTGGGCAGGTCTGTCTGTCTGTCTGTGTGGCTGACAGAGGCTACAGGTAGTAGGCAGGTCTGTCTGTCTGTCTGTGTGGCTGACAGAGGCTACAGGTAGTAGGCAGGTCTGTCTGTCTGTCTGTGTGGCTGACAGAGGCTACAGGTAGTGGGCAGGTCTGTGTGTCTCTAACTGACAGAGGCTACACAAGCCGCGGGCATAGACACTGCACCTGTTTATTCACGGCCCACCCACTGTGTATCATCCTTTTATCAGCTGCAGAATGTAGCTCTCTCTTTTTTCTTCTTCATACACTTTTCTTAATTTTTTTTGGGGGGGTAAAGGTTCTTGTATTTTTCGTTACCTTCTTTTCATTACCTTTAAAAAGGTGTATGTCTTTTTTGTTGCTACATTTACAAAAAAGATTTTGTAAGGCTTTTAGAGAATTTTTCCTGACAAACTTGAATTTGTGAAGGTCTATGTCCTTTTTGCTTGAAAGCTTTTATTGTTTGTAAAGGTCTTTGTCCTTTATTTTACATACTTTTATCATCTGTAAAAGTCTATGTATGTTTCTTTACATGGTTTTTTTTACCTGCAAGGGTCTATGTCCTTTTCTTTACATTTCATTTTTTACCTGTAACGGTCCATGTCCTTGTTTTATATACTTTTATAATCTGTAAAGGTCTATGTCCTATTCTTTACATTTGTTCTTGACAACACACTCTCTATGAAAAAAATCATCACCCAGACCTGCCAGTCTTGCTTACTATCAATTACGGCGCATAAGTGCAATTCGCAAGTATCTGTCTACTGAAGCAACATCCAAACTTGTCACATCTCTCATTCTTTCTCGACTGGACTACTGTAATTCTCTCTTGGCTGGTTTGCCGGCATCATCCATCCACTCCCTTCAACGCATACAAAACTCTGCAGCTCGACTGGTCCTTAGAAAGAAAAAATCTGAACACAACACTCCTCTTTTGCGATCTCTTCACTGGCTCCCTGTCTCACAAAGAATAAAGTATAAGATTAATACCCTTTGTTTCAAATGTCTCCACAAATCTGCACCTTCTTATCTCTGTAACTGTCTTCACCTGTACACTCCATCCCGTTCCCTTCGTTCATCTGTAGATACGTGTTGTGCTTTCGAACACCCAGATTTAAACAAACCACTGTTGGCTGTCGCTCTTTCTCTGTTTCCGGTCCCTCCACATGAAACGACCTCCCTCTTCTACTTCGCCAAAAGCGTTCATTTGATTCTTTCAAATCTAGCCTCAAAACGCACTTATACTCTACCTGAGATCTTCCCCTGTTGTCTGTTCCTACTTGTCAATAGCTGCCTTCACCTCCACCACCCCCACCTAAGTGTGTTGTGCATATAAATTTGATATTTGTTTATCTTGATATTTATGGATGGTTGCATGCGTGTGAATGATTTGAATGCAAGCGCTTTGATTTGTTTACTTTACAAGATTCAGCGCTATATAAATTCCATACATTACTATTATTATTATTATTATTATTATTATTATTATTATTATTATTATTATTATTATTATTATTAATATTATTATTGTTTACCTGTAAGGTCTATGTCCTTTGTTATATATACATTTTTTTTATTTGTAAAGGTCTATGTCCTTCTCTGTACACACTTTTATTATCTGTAAACGTCTATGTCTTTTGTGTCATATACTTTTATTATCTGTAAAGGTCTATGTCCTCCTTTTTACACACTTTATTATCTGTAAAGATGTATGTTCTTCCCTTTATTTACTTTTATCACATGTAAACGTCTAGGTCCTTTTCTTGACTATCTTTTTAATAGTCTGCAAAGGCCTATTTATTTCTCTTTACATTCTTTTGTTGTCTGTAAAAGTCTACATCCTTCTCTCTACATCATTTCTACATTTTTTCCGTATACTGTGTGAGTGTATTGCTATGGGCTTTATTTTATTTTATTATCATATATATCCCTAAGGGTGTAAAAAAAGCACATGGGTGCTTATTCATTATCCTCGAAATAAAAGAATTTGTCATTGTCATTTTCGTTATCTGTAAACATCTATATACCTTTGGTTTATACTATTTTTTTATGTTCAATAAAAGGCCGTGACCGTTTGTTTATGGCTTTATTTGTCATCTGTGATGACACGTATCCTTTTTCAGCCAACTGTCGCCTTTGCACTGAAAATTCATCAAAACTGCTTTGACTTGTTCTTCTGTCTGACCGTTTGGCTCTTACCAGTCGTCTGTAGAACCACATTTCAGCTGCGTGTATTTTGTCCCTTCCCAATGTTCGTAGTGTCCAGGTTTCTGACCCATACTGCAGTACAGGCCAGATGAGTGTTTTGACAAGTTTTGAGTTGACCAGGCCTCCGAGTTGACCAGCTCTTGCTCTGTTCCAGCTAGGCGTCGGCGTAGGGACGGGGCAGCCTAGTGGTTAGAACATTGTGCTCGCAATCTGACGACCCGGGTTCTATTCCCGTTGAAGGGGGATACTTTCCCCTGGAGTTAACATCAGTGCAGACTCCACTCTCCCCCTAAAAAGTCCTTCGGATGAGACTATAAACTGAGGTCCCGTGTGCCGAACGCACGCAGAACATCTTGCGCACACGTTAAATCCTGTTCCGCTTTTCGTAAGAGCAGGCCGCGCCACTGTGTGCCGGTGGGAACAGATGACAGAATTTACAAAACCGCACACACACGGGGACTGGATGTAAAAAAGCACATAAGTGCTTATTCCATTATCCTCGATATAAAAGAATAAATAAATAAATAAATAAATAAACACGTATGTTAAAAATTGGCCTGACTCCGGTGATGACAGCTTCCTTGTGTTACCAAGTGCGTCATCCATGATTCTCTCTAACAAGATGTTGAAGAGGGGTGGGGTGGGGGGTAGAGAGTAGATATCTTGTCGTACTTTAATTGTGGATCAGAACCATTCTCCTACGTTGTCGTTTGTAGATGCACCGGTTACCTTGTCATAGAGGCATTCTGTGGTTCTGATCAGGTTGGCATTGATGTTATACAGCCTCGTGGCTGCATGGCAGACTTTGTCGAACGCCCTTTTAAAGAGTCCACAAAGTCGTGGTGAAGATCTTGTTGGTGTTGCAAGTAGTTCTCACAGCGTATTCTAAGGCTGAAAATTTGTTCGGCTGTGCTCTGTCCTGCTCTGAAACCTGCCTGCTCCTCTTTGTAACGATCTCCTCAGCTTGAGGCTTCAGTCTGTTCAGAAGGATCCCTGACATGACTTGACTTCCCTCTTTTATGGTCCATTAGAAACAAATGTGTCTTTGGTTTCGTTCTTTCTTTGGGTCTGCCTATCCTATTCATTGATTTACTGATTCATTTATTGATTAGTTAACTGATTGATTAACCCATTCATTCATTTTAGCAAAATAACAAATCATTTATTCGTTTATTCGTTGCTTACTTATTCTTTCTTGCTTCCTCTCGTTCTGTCTGTCTGTCTGTCTGTCTGTCTGTCTGTCTGTCTCTCTCTCTCTCTCTATCTCTCTCTAAGTGCACGCATTCGCACGCACGTGTGTATGTGTGTGCATGTGTTTATGTGTGTATTTGTTTTTGTGTGTGTATGTGTGAGAGAGACACAAAGAGATGAAGAGAGACAGAGACAGACAGACAGACAGAGACAGAGAGACAGACAGATACATACAGAGACAGAGAGAGAGACAGAGACAGAGACAGACAGACAGAGAGATTGAAGTAAAGACACTTATGAGAAAAACCCCAGTAAAACAAAAACAAAAAAAACCCCAGAGAGTGCGTGCGCGTTTTATTCATAGTAATAATATCCCACATCCCCCACTACAATACCGGTGCCAGAATCACGCAATGAAAACAAAAGACATGCTGATTGTGAGGGTTATCGCAGAAACCTGGCAATACGGTATCCCCATTTTCCTTTTGATCTACCCATGGGCAATGTTCTCCAGACAAAAAGAAGTCAATGTTTCCTGACGACCTCTCTGGAACAATAAGGGCTTATTTCACTGTTCACCTGTGGGGAAAGAGATTGAAGGACGGGGGATTGGGGTGGGGGGTGGGGTGATGACAGGAGAAGTGAATAAGGATGGAAGGTGGGGGGTGCAGTGGGGTTGAGGTTGAATGAGGAGGGGTTGGGGGTGGGGTTGGGGTGGGGGTGGGGCTTGAAGTGAATAAATGTTGCGAAAATAATGATCTAGTGTGGTTTGAAGGAGGGTTGAGTTTACATGTTTGAGATTTGTGTGTGTGTGTGTGTGTGTTGTGTGTGTGTGTGTGTGTGTGTGTGTGTGTGTGTGTGTGTGTGTGTGGTTGTGGTGTGTGTGTGTGTTTGTGTGTGTGTGTGTGTGTTGGGGTGTGTGTGGTGTGTGTGTGTGTGTGTGTGTGTGTGTGTGTGTGTGTGTGTGTTGTGTGTTGTGTGTGTGTGTGTGTGTGTGTGTGTGTGTTGTGTGTGTGTGTTGTTGTGTATGGTGTTGGTGTGTGTTTTTTATATATTTATTTCTTTGTTTATATGGGTAATGGAATAAGTATTATTTGCTTTTTTGTTACTCCACACATATCACGTGTGTTTTTGTGGTGTGTGTGTGTGTGTGTGTGTGTGTGTGTGTGTGTGTGTGTGTGTGTGTGTGTGTGTGTTGTGTGTGTGTGTGTTGTGTTGTGTTGTGTTGTGTTGTGTGTGTTGTGTTGTGTTGTGTTGTGTTGTGTATGAGTTTTCGTTCTTTTGATTTAACATCTTTTCACTGTAGTGATATTAGACGAGACGTATGTGTATATGTGTGTATGTGTATGTGCATGTGTACATGTGTGTAAGCGTGCACGTGCACTTACTTGCTTGTTTGTGTTGCAAGGAAGTAATAAATGCTTATTTGATTAATTACCAAAAAAAGTTTTAAAAAGTAAAAGTACATTAGTTGAGCTGCGATTTAACAACACGATTTCATTATTTAGATTCAGGTGTATCAATCATTCATCGCCGATTGAAACGGGACGAGTGAATGGTATTCTATGCAAAAATCATCTTTGAAAACACTGTAACATAAAAACAATAGGCGATGAGTTTCACTTTATAATGGAATGTCCAAAGTTTTCTGAGCTTCGAAAGAATGCCTAACCTCATAGATATATGTATCCAAGACCTATGTTCATATTTTGGTAATTTCTTCTCTTCTGACAAAAAGACGTTGTTAAAATTGAGCAAAATTATAGTCAAGAGTAAAGTTGCATGACATTGATGAAAAGTTTGACTGCATTTTTGTTTCCGTCAAATGCAATGCTGTATAAAATAAAAAAAGGGGGGGGGGGGGGGGTTAATGTTTTTGTTAATTAATGCAAATTATACATCTTACAACTCATGTTGTTCACTGAAATCCTCCATACCCCAAAGAGGGGTCATAGGTTGATTAAATATGGAGTCTTGAGAATAACGCTTTTGTCTGCTGAGTAGCACCATAGTTTGAAGTTCCTCAATTCAAAATCTTTAGTATCTTAGAGACACAGAAGTTCTGGCGGGCTACACGCCATACATGAAAACAGTAGACATGTTAATATAATACCACGGAAAAAACCCACAACACAGTATCCCAACATCAGCACGCACCCATCACACTATGAAAAGCACCCACAAATCATCAGTACCCCAGCCAGTCTTAATAACACTCACCAGAGTGAATGCTCGGGTGACTGCTTTAGCCCAGACCAAACGCTGTAGTGCCAGGGACGACAGGAACTTGAGGCTGTGCTTTGTTTCGTGGGCATTGTCTTCCCTCTGGACAAGCCCCTCACAAACAACAAAATACGCTCCATGAAAGGGGGGAGACCATTTTCTGAAGTCGGAGCATGGCTGCCTACCTGGTGAAGTGTTCGAAATACAGTCATGCACATGAACATTTCTTCAGGCGTGCATTTTCACAGTGACTCCCAATGGTGTGTGATGACTGAAATACAGTGCACAGTCTGGATGATGCAGAGGCTTGGAGAGTGATCAGCAGCAGCAGCAGCAACCACAAAGCAGTAGCAGCAGCAGCAACAACAACAATAGTAACAAAAGCAGCAGCAACAGTAACAGCAGCAGCAGTAGTAACAGCAACAACAACAGCAACAGCAGGAGAAGCAACAACAGCAGCATCAGCAGTAGCAGCAGCAACAACAACTGCAGCAACAACAGTAGCATAAGTAGCAGCACACCAGCAGCAGCAGCAGCAACATCGGCGGCACCAACAACAAGAACAGCAAAAACAGCAGCAACAACAACAGCAACAGCAGCAGCAACAACAGCAGCAGCAAAAATAACAGCAGCAGTAGTGGCAGCAACAACAGCAGCAACAGCAGCAACAACAACAGCAACAACAACAGCAGCAACAACAGCGACAACAACAACAACAGAAACAGTAGCAGCAGCAACAACAACAACAGCAGCAACATCAGCGACAACAACAATCTCAATCAACTACTTTGTAAAAATTCGTGAGTGAGGTTTCTTACACATTTCAACGAGTTATGATTTCATTATTTAAAATAATAATAATAATTATTATCATTAATATATTAATCCTGCCATTTTTATAACAACTGATTTCATTTTCCTCTGAGTCTCACACGAATACGTTTTGCTTTGTTACACATTTCAACTCGATACGATTCGAGTTTCCATCTCACTACAAATTCAAACTCTGCCATCATTTTCGTTGTTTGGGGATTATCATTTTTAGCTGGACACCTTTTGGCTGATCATGTTCACCATGTAGACAGCATCTTCAGTCTTCCGAATGTCGTCACAGTCCGTGGATAAAAACGCATTGCACTCACACAGAAAGAGAGAACAGTCTTATGGCCAGACCACTAACGCGAGGCTAGCTGCAAATTGCTGTGCGCAGGGAAAAAAAAAGTACATTCGGGGTCTCCTCTGCCGTGTTGCCTGCAGGGGACAGGTCTGAGACAAGGCGGGTTCCATGTTTGGGGACAGTTTTACCGCCGCTATTGTGTTCTGCAGTTCAGTGACTCTCCGGTCATTCTGGACACAGAGCAGGGACGTGCCGTGCACAGGCATGTTTCCAACAGGGCCATAAAACAGACAGGTAGATAGACTTACACACACACACACACACACACACACACCACACACACACACATACCCACACTCACACACAGGCGCGCTGGCGTGCGCGCGCGCGCGCGCAAATACACACAGGTAGGCAGATATAACCGGGGGGAAAAACATGCGTGGACGTATGCATTCACCCACCCTGCCACCTCTACATGAGGAATAACCCCTCCTTCCTCCCTACCTCCCTCACCCCCCCCCCTCTCTCTCTCTCTCTCTCTCTCACTCTCTCTCTCTTGGGGGCATGGTGTAAAGAAGCTGTAAGTTTATTCATTTACCCTCAATGAAAAAAAATCGTATTCGTATTCACATTCATTTTCTCTCTCTTCTCTCTTCTTCTCTCTCTCATCTCTCTCTCCTCTCTCTCTCTCTCTCTCTCTCTCTGTCTGTCTGTATCTCTCTCTCTCTCATCTCTCTCTCTCCTTTCTGTTTCTAATATCACTGAATAGATGTAAAATCGAACAAACACACACACAGACAGAGGGACATACAGACAGAGCTGAGAGACAGACAGACAGAGACAAAGAGACGAAGAGACAGAGCAAGAGGGAGAGAAAGAGAGACAGACAGAGACTGAGAGACAGAGTAAACTTACTAATGGAGAATTATACGAGAAAGGCAGCTTAACAGTCTTGCCAACGTGAAAACATTGAAGTTTCAAAATCTTTAAATTAGCGACATACGCACACACGAACACACGCACACACACACAACACACACACACACACACACACACACACACACACACACACACACACACACACACACACACACACACACACACACACAACGCACGCACACACGCACGCACACACCACACACCACAAGCACACACAACACACACGCACGCATGCACACACACACACAACACACGCCACACACACACACACACATTTTTCTGTCAGTTTTCTTCCTCATTTGCATTTTTCTACAAGTTTACTGTTGGCCTAACTATCTGCAATGTCCTCGAGAGACACAAACTTTAATTTTCTTGCAATTGGACCTATCTCAGAAATGCCATTCTCGTTTTTCTTTCCTCACCTCCCAGCGCACTATGTCAGCCATGCTGCGTTTGCTTTGGGTTTTTTTCCTTTCAGGGGAAATGAAAAGTCAGAATAAACAATTAGCCTTATCTTGGAAAGACAAGAATGAAATAAAAACGATAAACAAAGTAGCAAACAACAGCTAAAAAACACTTCACATTGCCGGAAAAAAGATTAAACAGCAGAAATCCCGACCAATCACAAAATACAGCCTAAGTCACGTGACAGAAAGGGAGATAATGGACCCATACAGATTCTCACAAACATTCTTGCGATATGGTGAGAATGGACGACAGGTGAGAAAGCAAGGGATGCAACGAAAGAGAAGTGACATCGTTTCTGGAAGACATAAAACTCTTACATTTTTTCTTTTCTTCGCTTAGTTTTTCACAAGTACTGTAGCATAAAACATTATACGGAAAAAGAATTAGTACAGTCACGCTATACTAAATTTTTATAGTTTGCTTTTTTTAGACAATGTATATGAGCAGGATATTACCATTAGAAAGTGTTTAGTTTAGTTTAATACAGAAACAGTAACACATGGTGATTTTAGGGATATCCATGTGTCGTGCAGATTTACTGACAGGATTCGGTGACTCACGATTATAACTGAAAATAAAAGTGCCAAATGTAGTGACAGGTCATGAACAGGCAGACAGACAGACAGACAGAGACAGACAGACAGAGACAGACAGACAGACAGAGACAAACAGACAGAGACAGACAGACAGAGAGACAGAGAGAGACAGAGATAAGAGAGCCCTAAGGGGGTCTTCGCTCAAATTCTTGAATACCAACATTGTCCTCAAAATGAAAGCAACAACAACAGAAGAAACTCGGTCTCTTTCTCCTTTCTCCTGTACGTTAACTCACCGCATTCTCCTAACCAGCTGTATAGGTCGTGACCGCATTTTTCTTCTTCAATATCTGAAAAAGAAGCCAGAAACCAGTGTTTCAAACCCTCCATACACACAGATCCTCCTCCCCACCCTTTTAGAAAGATCAGACAGAGAGATACAGACAAAAGGCCGGGCGCTGTGTGTTACCACATGGCACATCTCTGTCTAGAAAACTAGTAAGCCAGTTCAGAGAGATGGAGAAAAATGAAATCCAATCTGTTGTTTATAGCCCCGCCGACCACAGAGGCCATATCAGGACTGTCACCTCATCAACCGTTTTAAATCTCAGATTAAAACTGTTCCACTATATGCAGATGAAAACAGGGTATAAAACCAACTCTACTGTCATTCCTTGTAGCAACGCCCTGGTCAACCGTAAGGGTCAACCCAGGACGGGCACCACGTTGTGGGAGAAACCACATCAACCACACATGAAATAATATATAACCAAAATCAGATTCTTTAAAACAGTCTTGTTCTTAGTGGCTAACTATGACATCTTCTCTCATATCAGACAGGAAATGTCTGACTCTCTCAAGAAATTAAAGATGTCCGGTGGAACATCACGAAAAAGGATCTTTAGGGAGTCTGCAGTAAAATGCTTGTTCCTAATATCCTGGACATCTCAACACTCCAGAAGCAGATGCTTGCATGCATGCCACACGTAATGATGCATGCACAGAAATAAAATCCACTTTTGGGAAAGATATTACACAAATTTGGAAGGTCTGAACTTTTAAAAAAAGATAATTAAACTGTATACCCCCTTACTCCTTTTGTCGTCTGCTAGCTTCCTTACCGCAATATGCATGCGTGGAGTCAACACTGTAGCAACACAAGCAGTCCTCATTTTGAGGATCATTTCCAACTTTCTCAAGACTACCTGGTATTGCTCTATGTCATCAATTCCCAAAACGAGGTATACAGAGCATTTTTAACCTAAAAATAATACAATCTGTGAAAATGGGCAACAATTTTCTGAGTAGCACTGTATAAGAAGACACTACTTGACCCGGGAGCTAAAGGTGGAGTGTAGCCAAACAGAGGGTGGATGTTGCTGAAGGGTTGTGTGAGGCAGTGGACATCTCTCTGTCAGTGCAGGGTAAGGGGACAGCTCAGTGGTCACACCACTCGCTTTCTTTCCCCAAGCCAAGCAGCGTTCAGCGTGGTTACCACTTGGATGGGTGACCGTTTGCGCGCCTTGGCTTCAGTACAGTCCCCTAGTTCACCCAGCTGTAAATGGGTAGCTGCCTCTTTAGGGTCAGGGAAGGTAAAGCAGCGAGGGAGAGGAGATGGGCGCCGCTCTCAATATGCTGGCCCCTGGAGAAGCTGAGGTCTCTGATGCCTCACTCTCCTACGATCACACAGGTTATAGGACACCTTTACCTTTACCTTTTTATGATAACTGACGGACAGGTTTCCATAAGAGAAGAAGACAGAGGGCGAGCGGAGAAATGGACAGAATCGGTATTGCAGACACAGTGAAAGGGTAAACCACAAACGAACAAGCCTTTTGAGTGAGAGAAAAGAACAAGTGTGCAGTATGAATTAATTTAAGGACAAAATCACCTCTCAGTCAGCTATAAATGCATAAATCAATCAACCAGTCAATCTGTGAAAAGATCAATTAATTAATCAATGAATACATCCATCCATCTAACCAACCGACCAACCAGTCAACCAGCCAACCAACCAATCGAAAGCGACCAAGTCGTATAACAAGTATCAATCAGTGAAGCAATATAAGAGAGAAAGAAGAAGAAAGAAAGAAAGAAAGAGAGAGAGAGAGAGAGAGAGAGAGAGAGAGAGAGAGAGAGAGAGAGAGAGAGAGAGAGAGAGAGAGAGAGAGAGAGAGAAACGAAAATCCCGTTACAATCATAATATTTCTGCTACACATTCACACAGACAACAAACATGTGAAAATCGTGCATCTAGCGCCCGCGCGCGCGCGCCCACACCCACACCCACACACACACACACTCACTCACTCACTCACTCACACACTACACACCAAACAGGTTAACATTGTACACCAACAGTCCTGATTCCAGATGTATTTCGCCTTTGACCCCTCTTGGGACATGGAGGGTTTCTGTGAACCAAATCAACTGTCACGCATCTAATCTGCATGAACAATACATATTTACAACACTGCATGGGACAGAAATAGAAATGTCATCAACCGTTTTCTCAATGTCATGCAACTTTAAGCTTAAGCTCATCCTTCGGATGAGATTATAAACCGAAGCCTCGTGTTCGAACGCATGCAGAACATCTTGCGCGCACGTTAAATCCTGTTCTGCTTTTCGAAAGAGTAGGCCATTGTGTGCCGGTGGGAACAGATGACAAAATTTACAAAACCGCATACACACGGGGACTGGACGTAAAAAAGCACATGAGTGCTTATTCCATTATCCTCGATATAGAAGAATAAATAAATAAATAAATAAATTAGACTTTTCATGTGTTCAGTTTTAACGACTTTCTCGGAAGAGAACAAATTACAAACAACAACAAAAATGTAAACATATATCTTAGATACAGATATTCACGAGGAAGGACATTCTTTGGAAGCTCAGAAAACTTATGACATTACGTAGCCTCTGGCACACACACACACACACATACACACACACACACATACACACACATACACACACACACATACACACACACACACACACACAGAACACACACACACACAAATACACACATCCACACACAACACACACACACACACACACACACACACACACACCACACACCTCACACACACCACACACACACCCCCCATCACACACAACTAACACACATCACACACACACACAAAACACACACACACACAAACTACACACACTCCTCACAACACACACACACACACACACAGACACACACACACACACAACACACCACCTCCCTTACACACAACTTAACACAACACACACACACAAACACACACACACACAATCACACATACACACACACACACACACACACACACACACACACCACACACACACACACACACACACACACACACACACACACCCTCCCTTACACACAACTTAACACACACACACAACACACAAGAACACACACACAATACCACACACACACACACACACACACACACACACCCCCTTACACACAACTTAACACACACACACACACACACAAACACACACACAAATCACACACACACACACATCCCCCCACACACAACAACACACACACAACACACACACACAACCACACAACCACACACACACCTACACAGTCACACACCGAACACCCCTCCCCTCCTTACACCCAACTTAACCCCAAATACAATAACCACACACTAACACTTCCCAAGGGCCAAACCCTCTCTCTGCGATAGTCATCGGTTAGGATAAGGGGGAGCACGCTTGGGCGGATAATGAGGGCTGATTGCACCAGGTACCCCGCTACTTTCCCACCGAAGTCTGTTATTACTCTCATTATCAGATATCATCACCATCGTTTGGGGGCTGCCTGTCCTGAGCTGCAAGAACACCATCTTTCTTTCTTGGGGCGAAATGGGGATGGGGGTGGGGGGGGGGGGGGGGGTAGGAGTAGGGGTGAGGGTAGGGAGGGGTCTGAGGGTGAAGGGAGTAAGTTATGAGAGAGACAGAAGGATAAGGAAGGCTAGAGAGCTGGAAGGGGAGTGGTGGGTGAGTGAATGTGTATGTATGTATGTATGTGTGGTTGTATGTATGGACGTATGTATGTATGTATGTGTGTGTGTGAAAAGAAGGGGGGGGGGGGGGCGGATGGAATGGAG
>CM054149.1:13497289-13519789 GCA_028751875.1 Rapana venosa
GACCCTAAAGAGGGCAGGTACCCATTTACAGCTGGGTGAACTGGAGAACTGTACTGAAGCCAAGGCGCGCAAACAGTCACCCATTCAAGTGGTAACCACGCTCGACGCTGCTTAACCTTAGCGTGGGGAAAGCGAGTGCTCCGACCACTGAGCTGTCCCGTCCCCCTCATATTGTTTTACATCTTAAACAAAGAAACAAGCACTTCCCAGTTGAAACCCTCAAAACAAAACTAAAATATCCGAGTAGTTGCGAACTTTGACAAGAAAAGAAAAGAAAAGAGAGTGGAAGAGACGGAAGTCCTGCAGGACCAAAAGAATCCTCAGCCTATCTAATGTCATCTACGGCTGCCAGGTCTTACGCACTGCATCGGCAGTTTGACCCTTCCCTTTGAAATGAAGGCCTGAAACCTCTTCAATTCTGTTTGTCTGCCTGTCTGTCCTGTCTGTCTGTCTTGTCTGTTTCTGTCTATCTATCTGTCCCGTCTGTCTCTCTCTCTTTTCTCTCTCTCTCTCTCTCTCTCTCTCTCTCTCTCTTGTCCTTTCTCTCACCCCACTCTCTCTCTCTCTCTCTCTCTCTCTCTCTCTCTCTCTCTTCTTTGTCCTTTCCTCTCACCCCACCTCTCTCTCTCTCTCTCTCTCTCTCTCTCTTTTTCTCTCTCTCTCTCTCTCTCTCTCTCTCTCTCCGAGGGCTGAATGTAAAATCTTGTCTGTCTTATTCTACTACTCTCAGAAAATAAAATTTCGTTATTGTATCTGTCTGTCTGTCTGTCTGTCTGTCGTCTGTTTCTGTCTGGCTGTCGTCTGTCTGTCTGTCTGTCTCTCTCTCTCTCTCTCTCTCTCTCTCTCTCTCTCTCTCTCTCTCTCTCTCTCTCAGGATAGCCTGGTGGTTACAGTGATGTATTCGTGATCTACTGACCCAAGTTCGATTCTCGTTCAAGAGGATTTTTCCTCTGGAGTTAACATCAGTGCCGACTCCACTCCATCCCCCCCCCCCCCCTCCCACACCACACACACACACACCACACAAAAAAGAGTCCTTCAGATGAGACTATAAACCGAGGTCCCGTGTGCCAACGCACGCAGAACATCTTGCGCACACGTTAAAACCCGTTCCGCTTTTCGGAAGAGTAGGCCATTGTGTGCCGATGGGAACGGATAACAAAATTTACAAAACTGCATACACACGGGGAAAGGATGAAAAAAAGCACATCAGTGCTTATTTCATTATCCTCGCAATAAAAGAATTAAAAACATATAAATAACACACTCTCTCTCTCTCATTGTGAATCAGTGCCCCTCTTTGCTTTAAAGCAGTTTTTAGGCTTAGATAGACGTACACCTAATGGTCTTGTTTATAGTGAAACTAATAGATATCCTCTCTCTGTTAATGCTGCTGTAAGATGCGTTAGATATTAGATTAAGATTCTGCACATGAATGAGAGCAGGCTACCTTTTAAATCCTACAAGATGCTTTATGATCTAGATGTCAAAGGGAAAAACAACTGGGCTACACAAATACGTACCTGTTTGTGTGAACTCGGGTTTGGATTTGTATGGCTCAATCAAGGAGTCGGAAATTGTAGAGAGTTTATTAACGCTTTCAGGCAAAGATTGATTGACTGCCGATGGCAGCAATGGAGTGATCATATACAAAACAGTGAAAGATTTCAAATGTACAGACAATTTATAAGTTCGCATGATGTCAAACCTTATCTAAAACTTGATATGGATATACATTTGAAAAGAATTATGTCTAAGTTTAGACTTGGTGTATCCGATATAAATGTTCATAAATTCAGATACAGAGAACTTGATATTGACGACCTCAGGCTGCTTTGCCCATTATGTAAGCAAGCACCGGAGGATGAAGTACATTTTGTGTTGTGCTGTCCAGTTTTTGAGGATGTTAGGCAGAACTACATCCCTGTTAAATATAGTAGACAGCCTAATTTATTTAGACTCTGTTTACTCCTGGCATCAAGTCATCCTGAGGTTGTGCGCAGCCTCACTTTATATTTGTGTAAAAGCTTCAGAAATAAGAGAGATTTTGTCATCCTATAGTATTTTTGTAGCTGACTTTTTGTATACAGTAACTGTTGTCGTTACTATTGCTTTTACCCCCACCAAAAAACTACAAAGCAGTTCGGCAACCACCTTCATGGTATGGGCCAATGGCCTTTTGTGAATAAATCATTCGAATTCGAGTTTCGAGTTCGAGTTCGAGTTCTCTCTCTCTTCTCTATCTCTTCTCTCTCTCTCTCTCTCTCTCTCTCTCTCTCTCTCTCTCTCTCTGGATTCATTTTCATTTCTTGGGCAACTTGTCTTTGACACAACAACAACAACAACAACAACACATGAAACAGGAATGCACATCATTCACATACCTGGGTTTTTCTTCACAGTCTTTGAACACACTGAACTCGAGCTTAGAATCCTAGGTAGCTGTGATAGACAACGACAACGACGACGACAACAACAACAACGACGACAACAACAACGACAACGACAACAACAACCCGCACCAAAGAACCCTAGTTAAAAATTTCAGGCTGTGAAAAACTCCCTTCCACTCCTGGAATCCCGCCGACGTAAACATCTCCCTCTTGTGCGGAGCTAAAAACGGCATGAAGGGGGCATATTTCAGACAAAGAAAGCTTCTTCTTCTTCTTCTTCTTCTTCTTCTCTCTCTCATCATCTCTCTCTCTCACCTCTCTCTCTCTCTCTCTCTCTCTCTCTCTCTCTCTCTCTCTCTCGTCTCTCTGCTCTCTCTCTCTCTCTCCTCTGCTTGTTATCGAGACTGTTGAAAACTCTCTGGAATAAATTTGTACCCCTCGGCTTTGGAACTGAAGGAGAAGGAAAAAAAAGCCATTTTTGACGTCATGGGAAGGGAGGTAATCGCGCTCCTTTGGTGAAGACATGAAAAAGGACAGGCCGAGACGACATGACCTGTTTTGTGTGTGTGTGTGTGTGTGAGTGGTGTGTGTGTGTTGTGTGTGTGTTGTGTGTGTGTGTGTGTGTGTGTTAGTTATGAGTTGTGTTGTGTGTGAGTGTGTGTGTGGGAGGGGGGGGGGGGGGCTGACACACACAGTTACCGAACACAACTGTTCATTTGTTTGTTGTTTTTTCAAAGTCCGAACTTTAATTTAAACGTTATCTCTTTCAGTCTGAAAGAATCCAACGTTTAAGTAAGTTCGTGTGTTTGTGTGTGTGTGTGTGTGTGTGTGTTGTGTGTATGTGTGTGTTGGTGGGGGAGTGCGTGGGTGAGATGTGTTCATACCGAGGCGTTATTTTATTGCTTGATTTTATTGTATGTCTTGTATTGCTTTATTTCCTGGAAGACGTTATTTTCTGATGTTAACATAGCCTAGCATTGCTACTACTCCACATTCGAGTGAGCTATACACCGAGGCCAGGAGACGCCAGGAGAGCGTTGGCGTGTGTGTGTTTTCCACTCTCCCTCAAAACAAGACAGTGTGAAACCAAGTTGGGCAATGTTGTGACTGAAGTTAATGCAATTTGTTGCCTTATCTCTCTGTCTCCTTCCCTCCGTTTAAAAGCCAGTCTCTCATTCTCTGTCTGTCTAACTGACTGTACCCTCCCTCCCTCCTCTCTCTCTCATCTACTCTCTCTGTGTCTGTCTGTACCCTCTCTCAAACTCTCTCTCCTCTCTCTTCTCTCTCCCACTCTCTCTGTGTCTGTCTGTACCCCCCCCCCTCTCTCTCTCTCTCTCTCTCTCTCTCTCTCTCCCGTTTTCCCTCTATCTCTCCAGTCATCATTTTTTCTTTCTCTCCTTTTCTAATGTGAGTTTGTTACCTTGTATTCTTGTTTATTAAAATATGAAATTGTATGGTTTGAATATACTTTTTTTACATTTTTAGTGATTGAATTATTTATTTTTTTACCCCCAAAAATTATTGTGTTTGCTTAGGGAGGGGTTTTGTTGTTGTTGTTTTTTGCTTTTGGCTGTGTTTTTGAGGGGGGGGGGGGGGGGGGGGGGGGGGGGGGGTTGGGTGTTGTTTATTTTTTGGTGTTTTTACTCAGAGGGCTTGTTGTAAAGAAAAAAAAAAGCACGTTTAGCTTATGCCATAACCCCTTTAAATGAAATGAAATGAAACTCATCTCTCTCTCTCTCTCTTTGTGTGTGTGTGTGTGTGTGTGTGCATGTGTGTGCGTGTGTGTGCGCGCGCGCGTGTGCAAGTGCGCGTCAAAATGCAACAGTTGTCCTTTCATATGAGTCATTTGTGTATGCACACGAATTATTTCTGTGTGCATAAAGGTCCTTCTGTTCCATCCCACGCAGTACTGGCCCTTGTGAGTAATGGAAAGATAGCCACAGAGAGAGAGCGAGAGAGAGAGAGAGAGAGAGAGAGAGAGAGACAGAGAGAGAGAGAGAGAGAGAGAGAGAGAGAGAGAGGCTGCTTTGGAAAGGAAAATGGTTATCTGTCTGTCTGGTTCTTTGATCGTTCATCTGCCTATCCATCCATATGCGAGAGAATTATTTACTTTAAAATCTTTCTGAAAAAAAATTAAGGACAGGAGAATGATCCAAGAAGGCAGAAAATAGACGAGAAGGGGGAGAGAGGAAGGAAAGGAACAAGAGAGGGGTAGAAAAGAGGGTATTCCTGGCAGAAAATTTCAGGTGGGAATGCTATTTATACTGACAGCCCCCCCCCACCCCCCCCCCATCCACCGCCCTCCTCCCATCCTGGGGATCCCGGGGGGGGGGGGGGGAGAGATACAGCCAAGAGCCCACTGACATCATGGCAACACAACCGGAAGTGAGGGGGCAACACTTAAGGCTACACACCACAGTTATTGGATTGGTTTTTGTTACCAGTTTTCTTTCTGTTTTCCTATAATATTACCCTTGCATCTATACTGCACGTACTAAGGCATCCACAGAAATAAAACACACTTTTTTGTGAACGACTAGTTTCTGACTAAAAGATTTGTGTGCTTTTGCACAAATTTGGTAGGTTTGAATTTTTCGATTTTTTTCCCGTAATCATTCTCATCTGCTAGCTTCCTATCCACAATATCAATGCGTGGGGGTCAACACTGTAGGAACACAAGCAATCCTCATTTGAGGATCATTTCCAGCATTCTCATGACTACCTGGTATTGCTCTTTGTCCTCAATCCCCAAAACAAGTACGTTGTGCGTTTTTTCCTTCCTTTAAAGAAATCTGTGAAAATCAGCAGATTTTTTTCGGACTAGCCCCTTACAGAAGATACTACCTGACCGGGAAGCTAATGGTGGAGTGTAGCCTAAGGCCTGACGATCCCTACTTTTCCACCCACTCTTTGTGTATATCACTTTTCAGAACTGATACATTGCTGCCACTGCAGCCTATGGTTGTTTCACTAACACCCCTTTATTTTCATTTCATTGCAGTCTATCCTTCTGTCTGCCTTTCTCTGTTTCTCTGTCTATCTGTTTGATTGTGTGTCTCTCTCTCTCTGTTTCTGTAAGTTTTCTCTCTCTCTCTCTCTCTCTCTCTTCTCTCTCTCTCTCTCTCTCTCTCTCTCTCTCTCTCTCTCTCTCTCTCTCTCTCTCTGCGTTTTCTGGAAGTGTATGTGTGTGTATATATTATCACTCACACTCACACACATATACAGAGAGTGTGAGTGAGTGAGACTTTTTTTGACATTTTTTTTTCTATCGAGGATAATGGAATAAGCACTCATGTGCTTTTTTTCCATCCAGTCCCCGTGTGTATGCGGTTTTGTAGATTTTGTCATCTGTTCCCACCGGCACACAATGGCCTACTCTTTCGAACAGCGGAACAGAATTTAGATAGTAGCAGATACTTTGTGCTTTCGAACACCCAGATTCAAACAAACCACTGTTGGCCGTCGCTTCTTCTCTGTTTCTGGTCCATCCACCTGGAATGACCTCCCTCTTTCACTTCGTCAAAAGCCTTCACTTGATTCCTTCAAATCCAGCCTCAAAACACACTTATTTCCTACCTGAGACTTTCCCCCCACATATCTGTCCCTAGTTTTCAACAGCATCTTTCACCTTCTAGTGTTGTTCCGTGTGTGTGTGTGTGTGTGTGTGTGTGTGTGTGGTGTGTGTGTTGTGTGTGTGTGTGGTGTGTGTGTGCGTGCGTGCGTGTGCGTGCGTGCGTAGTGCGCGCGCAGGGTTTTTAAATCTTTTGCTCATTATGTTTAAGGAGAGTTCATGCCTGTAAATGATTGAGTGCAAGCGCTTCGATTTGTTTTTTTTTTTAAAAGATTAAAAGCGCTATTTTAAATTCATATTTTAAATTTATTTTTTTAACGTGTGCGCCAAATTTCCCTGCAGGGCTTTTCGAAACAGGGGGCCCCCTTCTGTTTATTTTAGTCTCACCCAAGGGAAAGAGAAGAAGAAAAGGGGGGGGGGAAGGAGGAAAAGAGAAACGGGAGGGGAGATAAAAGGAGAAAAAGGGGGGGGAGGGGGGAAAGGAGGGAGAGGAAGAGAGAGAGAGGGGAGAGAGAGAGAGAAAGGAGAGAGAGAGAGAGGGAGAGGAGAGAGAAACGGGGACAAAGACAGAGTCCCACAAAAAAAGCAGAAAATTTTTCTTTCAAAAAAATTCCCGGCCCTCTTAAAACCCCAAAAAGCACTTAACCAAAAACCCCAGAAAAAAGACCCCGCTCCCATTTTTGCTCTGTGAAAACCCCCCCCCCCCCCCCCCCCCCCCCTCCACCACCCACCCTACCTCCACTGACAACCCCCCCAAAACCCACCGGGGCCCACAGCCCGGGAAAGTGAAGGGGCAACGGGGGGGGATGTTTGGGCTATCCCCACCTTTAGCCTCCGGGTCAGGGTTTTGGGGACTGGTGGTCAAAAAAGGTTTAACGCACCGCCAGAAAGCAAAAACCCCCCGGTTTAAGTGTTGGGGGGTTCCACCCCCGTTTTTCCCCAAACCCTTTCCCCCAAATCCACAAAGACCGGAGTGGTGGCGGGGTTCCCTTTTTTTTTGGGGTAAGACGATAAACCGAGGCCCGCGTGCAATACTCATTTATTTCATTAAAAGAACCCACCAACAAAAAAGGGGTGTCCCTGGAAAAATTTGGAAAGAAAAAAGCCACCTGATAGGGAAAACCAAAAAACATAATTTTTATAAAAAATAGGGAAAAAATAAAGGGGTGGCGCTGTTTTTTTGTGGCGACGGCGCTCTCCCCCGGGGGGAGAGCCCCCCAAAAATTTTTCACGCAGATATATCCCCTTTTCTTAAAAATGGAATAAAAATTACAATCCAATGTAGAAATTTTTTTAATAGAGTGCTAGTCAAAAAACATTTTGCTTGATTTTCACAGATTTTTTTAGATGAAAAAAAAGAAATCACTGTGTGCTTGTTTGGGGGGGGTGGGGGGGGGGTTGGGGGGGGGGTGGGATTGAGGACATAGAGCAATACCAAGTAATCACATGAAATTTGGAAATGATAATCAAATGAGGACTGCTTGTGTTACCTACAGTGTTGATCCTGCCCATGCATATTGTAGTGAGAAAGCTAGCAGACGACAAAAGGGATGAGGGGTACAGTGTATGCTAAAAAACAAAAAAATCAAATTCGGACCTACCAAATTTGTGTGCAGAATCATATGAGTTTTGAGTCAGAGGCTAGTCTTTCACAAAAATATTGATTTTTAATATAAAAAAAATATATGGATTCCCTTAGAATGTCAGAATGAATGAAAAGATTGGGAAAACAGAAGGAAAAGTGCAAAAACCCCAAAACTTTGGTGTGTGGTTTTACTCCTTTAATCGGGTTTTCCTGACCTGACTGACAATGCCCAGGCTGGAGAGGGATAAGGAGGAAAGGGAGGGACTGGGGTGACGTTGCTCTCCCTCCATTTTGGTCTCAGTGCAAAAACATGTTACAGCCCCGAAGTGCTTCGTTCCTTTAAAAACACTTTTGTTTCCCGCGCTGCATCTCTGTGCCCTACCTACACCTAGCTTTTACTGTATTGAAGGCATGGTTTTTCCCTTCCACGTTTTTTCACCCCAGTTCTTTTTGTATTGTTTCTATCTCTGTCTGTCTGCTGTCTGCTGTCGCTGTCTTGTCCCCCCCCCCTCTCTCTCTCTCTCTTTCTCCCCTTTTCTCCCCTTCTCTCTCTCTTCTTTTTTTTTCCACTGTGTGTGCCCTGAAATTCTCAATCTGAACGAATAACCTGATCCATGCCTTACCTTTTTAATGAATTTTCCAAACAATAACTTCGAAAAATTCGTAAATCAGTCTACACAAAATTCAAGAAAATGGAGGAAAAATGGCATGCTACTGTTTTTAAAGTACTTATTTCGATATATTTTCACGAAAAAATTAATACAGAAAAATCGATTTTTTTGACTTTGACTTAAGCTGTTTTAAAATTTTTTAATAAATCTATAAAAGAGTGTGCCGGGGGTTTAGACAAATGTGTGTCTGAAATAACCATAAAAGATCGGGTGATGGTTTGAAAAAGAAGTGTTAAACAGAAGACATGTGAAAGGATTAAAAAATACGACTACGGACGTAAAATTTTCGAATGAATATAAAAGGGTTTTGACGGGAATAAAATATCTTTGAAAAAAAAGAGAAAGAGTTTAATCCCAAATTTGTTAATAAATTTGTAAATTAACATGAAAAAGAGATTTTGGAACTTTTCAAAAGGCTCTTTTAAAAAAAAATTTGCCAAAAAATAACACATCTTGACAGCGGGTTTCAGCTTTTAAAAATTTGCTAACGGGAAAGAAGCAATGAAAAGTAATGGGGGTACAATTTGAAAGTAACTTGTTTTAAGTCCATATCTAAGAGGAAGTACTTTTCGAAATAAAAAAACTGAAAGACCGGGGGCTCGGGGCCTGAGGCATTTTGGGTTTAAGTTATAAAACTACAATGAACGGGTTTGGGTTTTTTCAAAAATCTTTAATGTTTTTTTTTGACAAGGTTTTTTTCCAAAAGAGGAAAAAAAACAGTTGTGTACCATTTTATTAAAAAGGTGTACTAATAACCAAAAACCTTAAGATTTTCCCCCACAATTTAGTAAATTTTTCACAAAAATATTAATCGTAAATACAAGAGTGCGTAAAAGAAAATGATATTAGGGGTTTTTCAAGTGATTTAAAAAAGGATTAAACAATAGATCTATTTTTATATTTTTTCCCCTTGCAGAAAAAAATTTTCCCTTAAAACCCAAAATTATATGTGGCTTTTATTTTTTTGGAAACCCTTTTGTTTCAAAAAAATAAATTTTTGTGTGGTTTATTTTTTTAAGAATGGTATAAATGGTAAATTCCCCTTCAAAATTAAAAGCCAGTAAAACTGAAAATGTAGAGTTAGGTGGGGTGCCGCTTTGACCGTGTTTTAACGTGCGGCGGGGGGTGAAGCAGGGGGATGTATGCAGTCCGTTTTTTTTTCCTTTTTTTATAAACGAACGGCAGTAGAAATAAGAAAAAGGAAGACACGGTGCCACTATCCTTGCAGTGCTTTTGAACTGTTTATTCTTTTTACTTGCAGATGAATTATTTTTTGGGTCAAGACGCTATAGGTTTTGCAGGTTATTTAAAATAATTTCGGTGCGTTTGCCTCGCTCAGTTGAAGGGTTAAACCCGAAGAAAAGCAAAATCTTGGTTCGGAAAAGGGGTTTTTTTTGAGTGCTAAGGAAGGTTGGTTTTGAAATTTAATGCCTGTTTTTTAAAGGTACAAGATTTGGGGTTTTTTTTACAATTTAACCTTATTTTTTTTCCGGTGTAAATCTGGCAGCAGAGAAAAAAATGCTTTATTTTGTGTAATGAAAAGACTGTCCACACTTAAAAAATCGTCAAAAACTTTCTAAAAGGATTTGACTTCCAAATACACCTTTGCAAAATACGGTTCCGATTGTGGGGGTAAATAAAGCTGCAATCGCCTGTGAATCTGTACTTTATTTGCTCTGAAAAAGTTTTTGGGTTGACCATGCGTCACCTAACGCCCCATATGGGAAACAAAAATTTAATATACATTAACTCGCTTTCATGTATACGCTATTGGCTCAAATTTTGGAAAAGGGGGAAACAGATTACCTTTTAAAGTGAAAAAAATTTTTTTCGGTTAAAATAAGGGAAGAAAAATTGGGGGATGATGTACGTATTTGTTTGATGAATATGGCTTTGGTATGTGGGATGAATCAAAGGGTTTGGGGAATTAAAGGCATTTCTAAGAATTTTTCGCAAACGTTTGTTGACTGCAGATGGGAGAATGGATGAACGTTCAAAAAAACGAGGTTTGATTTTTTTAATTTTTTGTTCACATGGATAAGTTTTATTTTATTTCAGTAGGAAGGTTTGAAAAAGTGACCACAATTTAGGGTTGGGTATTTCAAATTTGCCACTTCATTTCTTAGGATTGTAAAACATTGATTTGAAATTCCTCTCTGTAAAAGTGGGAAAGTTGATGAGTTTTATTTTGTTCTTTTCTGTCCTTTCTTTTAAGACCAGAATAAGTTTATTTCCCTAAATATTTTCACAGCCCTTTCACGTTCAAATTTAAATTTGCTAATGTCCCTGAAAAAAAAACGAATTTGGAACTTTTTCACTTTTCCCTTCACAAAGCCTTTAAGCTGAGAGAAATTGCAACATCATAGTTCATTATTTTATTCTCATTTGTTTTATTGTATGTTTTTTTTTTAAGTTTTGTGATTTTTTTTTTTTTTTTCACTTTCCCCTTTATTATGGGGTATGGCCCCAAGAAAAACATCCAATCTCTTTCCTTTCTTCCTTTTCTCTCCTCTCTCTCCTCTCCTCTCCCCCTTTCCCCTCTCTTCTTCTCTTTCTCTTTCTCTTTTCTTTGTCTTCTCCCCTGATTTTGGCGGCGGGGGAAACCCGGTGGTTGAAGATGCGCATTGCGTTCGTGATCTACGACCCGGGTTCGAATCTCGATCAAGAGGGTTTTTTTTTGGGTTTAACACAGGTGACCCACTCCCTCCAAAAGTCCTTCGGGTGTGCTATAAAGAGGCTCGTGTGCCTACGCGGAGAACACTTGTGCACGCTTTTAAAACCCCTTCCCTTTTCGAAGAGAGGCCATTGTGTGCCCGGGGGAAAACGGAGACAAAATTTTCAAAAAAGCATACACACGGGGGGGATTTTAAAAAGCACCTAGTGTTATTCCTTATCCTTGAAAAAAAGAATAAAAAATGAATGAATGTCTGTCTATCTGTCTATCCGCTTGCCCCCCTCTTTCTCTCTCTCTCTCCCCCTCCTCTCCCTCCCCCTCTCTCCCCTCCCCCTTTTCCCTCTATCTTTTCTCCCCTCTCTCCCTCTTTTCTCTCCCCTTTTCTTTTTCTCTCTTCACCGCGATAAACTGTGCAAAATTTACTGCGGCGTTCCCACACGGACCTCGGGTTTACGAAGGACTTTAAGGGGAATGGATCGCCGAGTTAACTTAGGGGGTAAATCCCCCCTTTAACGGAACGAAAACCCCGGTTAACACATTTTGACGCAATGCGCCAAAACTCAACCCCAAGCATCCCCCTCCCCCCCAAAAAAAGATTTTTATAAGTTATCGACACCAACAACAAGGGAAGGGTAGGGTGGGGGCGTTTTTGTGGCGACTGCTTCCCCCCGGGGGAAACTGCCCGAAATTTTACGCAAGAAAACTCGTGACTTAAAGTGGTAAAATAAACAAACATAGAAATACTCAGTGGTCAGAGCACTCGCTTTCCCCCGCTAAGGTAAGCAGCATCGAGGTGGTTACCTCTTGGATGGGTGACTGTTTGCGCACCTTGGGTTCTGACAGTCCCCCCCGTTCACCCCCGTAAATGGGGACCTTCCCTCTTTAGGGTAGGGGAAGGGAAAGCAGGGGGGAGAGGGGATGGGCGCCGCCCCCCAATATTGGGCCCTAGGAAGTGAGTCCTGACATTCCTCCCTACGACCAATAGGTTATGGAAACACCTGTACCTTTGCTTTTTACCTTCCATCTTCCCTGCTGCTCAAACCTGTGTGATGAAGAAGTGCCGTGCCAGGAATGGGATGAAAGGAAATCTGTTTTCTCTCTCCTTCACAGCATCAATCAAATGAATGTTTTCGTTCAAGAGAGAGAGAGAGAGAGAGAGAGCGCGAGAGAGAGAGAGGAGAGAAGAGAGAGAGAGAGAGAGAGAGAGAGAGAGCGAGAGAGAGAGAGAGAGAGCGTGCGTGCGTGTGTGCGTGGGTAAACTTTTACAAAGGAGTGTCTTCAGTTGTAAGCTCTTTTCTCTAAGGCTTGGAACAAAAGGATTAGAAACTGACCCCAAACAAAAAGCAAAAAGAAAAGGGAAAACAAGGCATTTATCATTGTCTATATGTATGGAATAAGACGGAGGGCAGCTGGTAACACGAATGGTCCATGGCTTGGTTTGGTCTTTAGATTAAATAAACAATTCTGTGTCAAGTCTTAGTGAGCTTGATCTGTTTGGACGTAGCAATATCATAGGATAAACTGGACACAAACTGCATGTATAGGTGCAATGTGGGACCGGGTAGCTCAGTGGTCAGAGCACCCCGCTTTCCCCCAGCTAAGATTGAGCAGCATTGATCGTGGTTATCAAGTAGATGGGTGACGTACAGTTCCCCAGTTCACCCAGCTATATATGGGTACCTGCCCTCTTTAGGGTCAGGGAAGGAAAAGCAGCGAGGGAGAGGAGATGGGCGCCGCCCTCAATATGCTGGCCCTAGAGAAGTGAGGTCTCTGATGCCTCGCTCCCCAACGCCCGCATAGGTGATGGAACACCTTTTACCTTTTACTACCTGAAATTGTATATTTGGATTCCCTTTTTTCTATCCCTCTCTTTGTTTCCACTTTGTTCCTTTTCTTCCTGTGACTTCCTTCTTTGTCTATTTTCTGCCTTCTTGGTCCAGTCTCCTGCCTTTTTTCCCCCCCAGAAAGGCTTTAAAAGATGTTAACAATTCTCTCCCAACCCGAAATTGGATTACTCTAGGCCCAACCTGCCAGGCGTTTAACTGCAGCGCAACGCGCTGTTTTTGCTCATGGTTTTCTTGTTGTTTAACAGCAAGAGATCCCAGGTTCACCAATGGTGACGTTTTGCGTATGCCACGTTTTTAACCCTCCATTAAGGTAGCCGCATTCCGACTTCGGGGATTTTTGCTCATATGACAGACAACGATAGTTGTTGTCTGAGCGTTCGAAGACGAAGAAGTGAACATGGTTGTCCACTTTGCAGAGCTTGTTCTGCCGAAGACGTACTTGTCTTTGAAAACCGCGAGATTCCATTATGGCTGTCGTGAGGAAATTGTTAGTCCTTGTTCACTTTTAACAGTTTCTGCATTCCTGGTTTGGTGGTTGGGTTGTTATTTTGTTGTTGTTGTTGTTGTTGTTGTTGTTATGTCTCGCTCGCTAACATTAAGATGGTTGTGGCTTAGGAATAGTCGTCTATTGGGAATCTGGCCAGACCAAAACTATTGGCTTTGAGGTCAGGGTTATTGTTAACAAGGTCCTAAAAAGGCAAGGTATGGCATGTCAGTGAGTCACTGTCAGGTTACATTTCAGTGAGTCTCTGTCAGTTTACATTTCAGTGAGTCTCTGTCAGGTTACATTTCAGTGCCAGTCTCTTTCAGGTTACATGTAAGCCAGTCTCTTTCAGGTTACATGTCAGCCAGTCTCTTTCAGGTTACATGTCAGCCAGTCTCTTTCAGGTTACATTTCAGCCAGTCTCTTTCAGGTTACATGTCAGCCAGTCTCTTTCAGGTTACATGTCAGCCAGTCTCTTTCAGGTTACATGTCAGCCAGTCTCTGTCATGTCACATTTCAGCGCCAGTCTCTTTCAGGTTACATGTCAGCCAGTCTCTGTCATGTCACATTTCAGCGCCAGTCTCTTTCAGGTTACATGTCAGCCAGTGTCTTTCAGGTTACATTTCAGCCAGTCAACTTCACTTTACGTTTCAGCCAGTCTCTTTTATGTTACATAAAAATTTTTCTGTTATATTTTATCCGGTCTCTTTCATGTTACATTTAAACCAGCCTCTTTCAGGTCCCATTTCAGCCGGTCTCTTTCGGTTACACTTCAGCCAGCGTCTTTCATGTTACACTTCAGCCAGCGTCTTTCATGTTACACTTCAGCCAGCGTCTGTCATGCTATATTTCAGTCAGCATCTTTCATGCTATATTTCAGTAGGCATCTTTCATGCTATATTTCAGTAGGCATCTTTCATGCTATATTTCAGTAGGCATCTTTCATGCTATATTTCAGTCAGCATCTTTCATTCTATATTTCAGTCAGCATCTTTCATGCTATATTTCAGCCAGCGTCTTTCATGCTATATTTCAGTCAGCATCTTTCATGCTATATTTCAGTAGGCATCTTTCATGCTATATTTCAGTAGGCATCTTTCATGCTATATTTCAGTCAGCATCTTTCATTCTATATTTCAGTCAGCATCTTTCATGCTATATTTCAGCCAGCGTCTGTCATGCTATATTTCAGTCAGCATCTTTCATGCTATATTTCAGTAGGCATCTTTCATGCTATATTTCAGCCAGCGTCTGTCATGCTATATTTCAGCCAGCGTCTTTCATGCTATATTTCAGTCAGCATCTTTCATGCTATATTTCAGCCAGCATCTTTCATGCTATATTTCAGCTAGCGTCGTTCATGCTATATATCATCCAGCATCTTTCATGCTATATATCAGCCAGCATCTTTCATGCTATATCAGCCAGCGTCTTTCATGCTATATTTCAGCCAGCATCTTTCATGTTACACTTCAGCCAGCATCTTTCATGCTATATTTCAGCCAGCGTCTTTCATGCTATATTTCAGCCAGTGTCTTTCATGCTATATATCAGCCAGCGTCTTTCATGCTCTATTTCAGCCCAGTCTCTTTCATGTTACAATTCAGGAAGTGTTACATTTTATAATCTGTCAGTTTACATTAAAGCCATTGTTTTCATGCTCCAGTTCAGCTGATCTCTATCCCGTTTTTGTCCGCAGAATTCCAACCTTCACTCTCTGAATGCTGCACGCCAAAAGCCTTCAGTATTTTGCCCTTTTCAAATCCAGACCTCAAGACATACTTATTTCCTACCTAGCATCTTACCCCTATTGTTATAGTTCTCATCTGTCCCTACTTTCAATCAGCCTCCTTTATCTCCATCCTTACTTTGTGTGTGTGTGTGTGTGTGTGTGCACGCGCGCACTTGTGTGGTGTGTGTGTGTGTGTGCGTGTGGGGCGCGCGCGCGCGCGCGCCGTGTGTGTGTGTGTGTTGAGAGAGAGAGAGAGTGTGTGTGTGGGTGTGAGGGTGTGGGTGTGAGGGTGTGGGTGTGAGGGTGTGGGTGTGAGAGTGTGTGTGTGCGCGCGCGCGCGCGCGCGCGCGCGTGCGCGCGTGTTTGTTTTATGTGTGCGTGCGTGCGTGGGTGCGTGTGTTTGTTTGTTTGTGTGTGCATGTGCGCGCGTGTTTGTTTGTGTGTGTGCGTGCGTGCGTGCACGCGCGCAAGCGACGCACACCCAGTAGTTCCTCCCCTTCCCTCCCATTTGTGTTCATTAATTTTTGTCTATTTCTCACTCACACATGTTTTATCCTTGTTTCCTTCTCCCACTCTCTCTCTCTCTCTATTCCTTCCGTGGGCCACGTGCTTCCAATTGCGGGCCTGTTTGAGAATGGCCTGGAATGCACACACACAGAAACTGATACAGACAGACAGACAGACAGACAGACAAAGGGCGCGCGCCCTCTCCTCCCCAGTGTATTGTTATGATACACACCACCGCGCTGCCCTCGTCTGCCTGTCTGTCTGCCTGCTGTGCATTGCTGTCAGCAGCAGCAGTGCCCTCCCCATCCATTCTCTGTTGATGGGATGCTCTTCTTCTTCTTCCCTGTGCTGTATGTAATAATAATATTATAACTATGCTGCCTGTCTAGCGAGTCTGGCATCTTTTCCCTTCTCCTTCCTCCTCACACGCTCAGACAGCAACTCTTGTTGTCTGTCATGTGAGCGCAAATGCGTCACGCTGCCGTTAAGCGCCTGACAAATCAGACCCAGCGCATCCTGTCTTCGGCATAAGAGAGAATTGTTATCTATTAAGTCTTTCTTAAACCCCCCCAAAAAAAGGCAGGAGAATGGACCAAGAAGGCAGAAAACAGAAAAGAAGGAGGTGACAGGAAGAAAAGGAACAAGGCCGAAACAAGGAGAGTGATAGAAAAGAGGAAATGTCTAGCACAGAATTTCCAGAATGTGGGGAGGCTTTTTATACTGACAGGCCCCCAGCATTCCCACGAGGGAGTCTGGCATCTTACAGGTAGGATTCTTTTTTTTTGGTGTTATTTCCTCGGCTCGAGTTGCAAGATTTTCCTAAAGGTGAGATTTTGTGTGTGTATGCGACCTTTCCCATCCCTGCCACCCCCATTTAGGTACCCGCATTCTGACTTCGGGAATGGTGTCGAAACACGACACCTGTGTGTATCTGTGAACGATTGACGATGGTCAGTGATGGATGGTGTCAAGAGCGATGCACCCGTCTTGATGAAAATACCAATGATAATGATAGCGATGTTGATAATGATAAAAAGGATATCAGTAATAACGATAATATTGATGATGAAATTTCTATGATGATAATAATAATAATGATGATGATGATGATAATGATGATAACAACAACAACAATAATAATGATAATAATAATATTATTAATAACAATAATAATAACAACAACAACAACAATAAAATAATCTGTTCATCTTACTTGTGAACGGTTGAATGATTTGATTGTAAAAGCTTTTACATTTTTTGCTGTACAAGATTCAGCTCTAAAAAGAAATCCATTAATACCATCATCATTATCATCACCACCACCACCACCACCACCACCACCTTCGGCATAAGAGAAGCTTGTTACCTGTTAAGTCTTTCTGGAAAGAAGAAGCAGGAGAATGGGCCAAGAAGGCAGCAAAAAGACAAGAAGGAGGTGGTGACAGGAAGAAAAGGAACGAGGCAGAAACAAAGAAAGTGACAGAAAAGAGGAATTTTAGAGCAGAGAATTTCCAGAATGTGGGAATGCTATTGATACTGACAGCCCCCCACCCCCACCCCCGGCATACCCACGGGGGGTTGGGGGGGGAGGGGGAAGGGGGGAGGGGGGGATACCTTCACTGTGTGAAAGTTCAGTTTAGTGCATCTTGCTTTTTCTTCGCACCTTTAACATGATCCTGCTTACACCACTCCGTCTTTCTATCTTTTTTCTTTATTTTTTGTTTTACTGCAGTTGCTGTGATCAAAGTCGGATGTTTCTAGTCCGTCAGCTCTGCTCTGACGTCTATCTGTCTGTGTGTGTGTGTGCATTCCTTCCCGCCTCTGGCTTGTTTCACTCTGCAGTCATTGCCTTCTGTTTGGAATGGGGACCACGTTCTGTTATGTCTCCAGCAGGTTCCAGCCCCGCTAGCAGTCAGTGGTTGGTTATGGTTTGAAGTCTGTTGGTTTTTTTGTATGTCAGGGTTGACACTGATACCCCCCTCCTCCTCCCCCCCCCCCCCCACACACACTCACTTTTGTCATATTATGGCTGAAAAAAATCACAAATGTGTCAAGTCAAGTCAAGTTAAAATTATCTTGAACTGAGGGTAAAAGAGTAAGGCTACAAATTTTTTTTCATCCTGTCTCCACAAACACAAATTCACATCCCCCCCCCCCCCCCCCACCCCAAAAAAAAAAAAAAAAATCTCATAAAGAGAGAAAGAGAGTGTGTGTGTGAAGTGTGTGTGCTGTGTGTGTGTATGCGCGCGCGCGCACGTGTGTGTATGGATGCGTATGTGCGTGACTGTGAGCGCGATTGCTGGCACGACTGTGCAGTTTATATCACATTCTCTCAGCTATGCAAGGCTAAAGGCCTTGCATGCAAATCTGTCCAAACTTCTGTCTGTGCTCTCCATTTAACACTGTTCTCTCTCACGTTCACACTTTTCTTGACGGATGCTGTAGCCGAGTGGTTAAGACCGTTCTACGTCAATCCCATGGGTCCATTAACTCGAGGGTTCCGCCTGGTGAATTAAGGGTGGCGATTTTTACCATCTCCCAGGTCAACTTCTTGTGCAAACCTGCCAGTGCCTTCATTCCATTCGTGTATATACACATGCAGAAGTTCAAATAATATATGCACATTAAAGATCCCGTACTTCATGTCTACCTCCATCTCAAAAGAAAAGAACAAGTCATCCTTCAAAGACCCCACACTGGGCCCAACAGGCTAAATCACCACATGTCCACAGTGCTGAAACTCGTTCCTTCTCCCCTGTGTGTGCCTGTGGTAAAGAAAACCAGACTGGCGAGCACATCCTTCAGAGATATACGCTATACGCTAAACCTGGGGAAGATTGTGTGGCTGACGGAGATAACCCTGCAAACCAAGCTGTACGGCCCACGAGAGGAGCTGGAAAGGACTTGCCATTCTTTTTCCCAAACACATCTGACGTGTAAAAGCGAACGAGAGAAGATGATGTCAGCGGTCTGTGGTGACGGAACACGACCATAGCCAGCACGTATCCGATCCCCGAAATGAGAATACATCTCTTTTATGGTGGACAAAGACGGTGACATAAGCAACATCTCACCATTGGTAAGCCTGGGACCTCTAGGATGAAGAATGAAAAGAAAAAAAACCCTTTTCCTTGTTGGTGGCCTGCCAATTTTTTCCCCTTTGTTTGCTAGTTTCTTCGTTAACTGGTTTTCGTTGTAAAGTACTTTTGAATGACAAAAAAAAGTTTTTGCTTCATTCTTTGGGTTTCTTGTTGTCAAAATAATTATGCTTTACATTTGAGTCCGATTTCTGTACAATCTTACCTTTCCGTCCTCTTTGTCTATCTGCCTGCCTGCCTGCTTGCCTGCTTGCCTGCCTGCCTGCCTGCCTGCCTGCCTGCCTGCCTGCCTGCCTCTCTCTCTCTCTCTCTCTCTCTCATTCGGGGGTGACGGGATAGCCTAGTGGTTAGAACATTGCGCTCGCAATCCGACGACCTGGGTTTGATTCCCGTTCAAGGGGATATTTTCTCCTGGGGTTAACATCAGTGCAGTCTCCACTCTTCCCCAAAAGTCCTTCGGATGAGACTATAAACCGAGGCCCCGTGTGCGAACACATGCAGAACATCGTGCGCACACGTTAATTCCTGTTCCGCTTTTCGTAAGAGTAGGCCTTTTTGTGCCGGTGGGAATAGATGACAGAATTTACAAAACCGCATACACATGGGACTGGATGTAAAAAGCACATAAGTGCTTATTCCATTATCCTCGATATAAAAGAATTAAAAATTTTTTAAATCACTCTCTCTCGTATTTTTCAAAAATTGTTCTTTTCCATTGCACTCCATCCAGTCCCTTTACATGCATTGTGGCTTAAGACCGATGTACTAATAACTAATAAACTGTTTCATAGTTCATATCTCTCTCTGTGTCTCTCTCTTCTTTTTCTCCTTCTTCCTCTTCTTCTCTTCGTGTTCTTTTCTCTCTCTCTCTGTCTATCTCTCTGTCCATCTCTCTCTCTTAGTCTTTGACTGTCTGTCTCTCTGTCTGTCTGTCTGTCTGTCTCTCTCTCTCTCTCTCTCTCTCTCTCTCTCTCTCTCTCTCTCTCTCTCTCTCTCTCCTCCCTCTCTCTCTCTCGCTCCCTCTCTCTCGCCTTATCCCTCCCCCGAACACTCCCCCCCCCCCCCCCCCACTTTCTGTTTCCTTTTCGCCATGTGCAAATTCTATTTGTTGCCTTCTGTCTCTCTCCGGTTTCTCTGTGTCATGTGCATCCAATCAAAGACTGGTTTCCTGAAGAAAGTGTTTATGCTCCCCTCCCCTCCCCTCCACTCCCTTCCACTGTTTGCCTCTCGTCAATCCTCCTTCAAACTTACGAGTATTATATAGATCAGCTGCAGAGAAGGAAGGTGGCAGGACGGTTAAGACGTTCATAATAATAATAATAATAATAATATATGGAATTTATATAGCGCTGAATCTTGTCATCGGCCTAACATGTAAACACTCAGGTTCTGGGTTCGATTCCCAGCCTTGCCCTTTCTTCCCACAAGAAAAAAAATCGAACTGACCATCAAAGTTCTTCGGATGAGGCTATTAACCCAGGCCCCGTGTGCGAACGCACGCAGAACATCTTGCGCGCACGTTAAAAAAAAAAAACTCCAAAAAAACCCGCTCCGCCTTTCAGAAGAGTAGTCCATCTTGTGCAGGTAGGGACAGTTGACAAAATTGTAAAAAGCGCATGCACACAGGTGTTGTGTTTAGACACGGTCCCCGAAGTCGGAATGCAGCTACCTAAATTGTGGGGGAGGGGGGGGGGGCCGAGGGGGGGGGGGGGGGGGGGGGAGGGCGAGGGAGGGCGGGGGGGGGGGGGGGGGGGGGGGGGGGGGGGGGGGCTGGTGGTCGCACACGCAAAAATCTGGACCATTGCTGACCTGGAAGCTGTAGCCGAAAAACGAACAAAAACTATCTTTGGCTGCTTGCTTGCTTCCTGTTTGCTAGTCTGGTATACATACATGCATGCGTAGTGTGTGTACGTGGTGTGCGTGCGCGCGTGTGTGTGTGTGTGTGTGTGTGTGTGCGTCTGTGTGTCTGTGTGTATGTGTGTGTGTGCGCGCGAGCGTGTTTGTATGTGAGTGTATGTGTGTGTATGTATGTGTCTGTGTGTGTGGCGCGCGCGCGCGGGTAGTGGTATGTGTTTGTATGTGTGTGTGGTGTTTTATATGTGTGTGTGCGAGCGCGTGTGGTGTGTATGGTGTGTGTGCATGTGTGTGTATGTGTCTATGTGTATGTGTGTGTGCGCGTGCGCGCGTGTGTGTGTGCATGTATGTGTGTGTGTGTGTGTGTGTGTGTGCCCTCTCGTGTTGTTCTTCAATTTAACGTCTATTCATGTGAACTGATAGTAGACATAAGATGGCAAACAACCACAACAATTATTGAAAAAACAACAACAACAACAACAACAACCCATGTGAGTGTGAGTGTATATGATGTATGTGTGTGTTTGTGTGAGTGAAAGTGTGTATGTGTTTGTGTGAGTGAAAGTGTGCGTGTGTGCGTGCGTGGGTGTGTGCGTGTGTGTGTGTGTGTATTTGAGTGTGCACGTGCAAATGGATGGTCACGCGCAGTATGTGTATACCTCTGGTTGCATGCGTGCGTGCGTGTGTGTGTGTGTGTGCGTGAGCGCGCGTGCCTGTGTGTGTATGCGTGTGTGTGCGTGTGTGTGAGATAGATATATAGATAGATAGATAGAGAGAGAGATAGAGAGATAGAGAGAGAGAGAGATACACAGACAGACAGACAGTGAGAGACAGAGACAGAGAGAAAGAGATAAAGATACAGTAAGGGGAGAGATACAGAGAGACAGAGACAGACACACAGACAGACACACACACACACACACACACACAAACAGACACACGAACAGATAGACAGACAGACACACACATGCACACACACAGACACACACACACACACAGACAAACAAACACACATACAGACATAGCCAGCCAGGCAGCCAGAGGCAGACGGAGAGACAGACAGACAGAGACAGAGTCAGACACTATTCTGAGTCGTCTCAGTCTAATAACGATCAAGATTCACCGCAGTATATATATATATATATATATATATATATATATATATATATATATATATATATATATATATATATATATTAGCTTGCAGCAACTGCTATGTCAGTGCCTCGTGCACAAACAAAAAAGATCTCTTTCCTATTGAACCCTGCCGAGCTTTCGCTGTAGACCTTCATTCACTCTGAGCAAGAAAATCTGCCTAAGGCCTCAGAAACCACGTCCACATTCCTCTCCACCCACTGCCACTGCCTGCGTCAAAGAAAGTACCTTCATCACAAGATTTCAGTCAACCACTGTGTCTGGGCAAAGGCTTTGACCAAGATAGCCAAGAAAAGTAAACACTCACATTCCTAAACTGACTCACGAGTACCGAACATATCTGTAGACCTGGGGTCTGTCTTTTCCTCATAGCCTGATTAAAGGTCGGTGTGGAGATGAAAACTGATTCCTTAAAAAAAGAAGCTAAGAACATAGAAAAGAGGAGAAATGAAAGAAAGAAAGAAAGTGAAAAGAAGGGGGAAATGGAATGAAGGAAAGGAAAAGAAAGGAAGATAAAAAAAGGGAATAAGAAAGATAGGCAAAGGAGAGACCAAGAGGAAGTTGAGAAAAATATGGAAACACAGAAAAAGGAGGGAGGGAGAAAGGAGAGAAATAAAGACAGGAAGAAGAAAGAAAGAAAGAACAATAAACACACAAACACGAAAGAAAGACAGAAAGTAAACAAAAGGAAGAAAGAAAGCACCAAAAAAATCGGAAAAAGACGGACAGAAAAAGAAAGCAGCAAAGACAAACAGACAGACAGAAAAGAAAAGTGATATTGCACTTCTGTTATGTGGACAAAATATGAACAGACTATGATTGTGTGAAAGTGAATGAAAGGAACAAAGAATGGAAAAGAGTAACGACAAAGAAGTACTTCAATATATATATAGCTTCCCATGCCCTCACCCACAATCCTGTCTCAGACC
>CM054149.1:13522289-13537289 GCA_028751875.1 Rapana venosa
CGTTCAAGGGGATATTTTCCCCTGGAGTTAACATCAGTGCCGACTCCACTCTCCCCAAAAGTTCTTCGGATGAGACTATAAACCCAGGCCCCGTGTGCGAACGCACGCAGAACATCTTGCGCACACATTAAATCCTGTTCCGCTTTTCGTAAGAGTAGGCCATTGTGTGCCGGTGGGAACAGATGTCAACATTTACAAAACCTCATACACACGGGGACTGGATGTAAAAAAGCACACGAGTGCTTATTCCATTATCCTCGATATAAAAAGAATAAATAAATAATTAAATAAACACGCACACACACACACACACACACACACACACACACACACACACACACACACACACACACACACACACACACACACACACACACACACACTACGAATGTCTGCACAGCAACGAGATGAAAATGAAGACAAAGAATCCACAAACAGATAGACAGACAGACAGACAGTCAGAAACAGACAGACAGACAGGAAAAGAGAGAGGGCGAAAGAGAGAGGCAGAGGTAGATAATGCTTTCCCTCTATCACACACAAATGAGAACATTCACCTTCCCTTGTGGGGTTATCGGAGGCCTGTACAAATAGCATCCCCAACTTTTGGAAATTCTGCGGCTAGAAATTTCCTCTTTTCTATCCCTCTCTTTGTTTCTACTTTGTTCCTTTTCTTTCTGTCACCCACTTCCTCGTCCTTTTCTTCTGCCTTCTTGGTCGATTCACCTGCCTTTTTCCAGAAAAGAAAACTTTAATGATTACAATTCTCTCTCATGTCGAAGCTGGGGGCGCCGGGCCTGACTTGTCAGGCGCTTAACGGCAGCACAACGCAATTTTCACTCAAATGACAGACAATAGTTGCTGTCTGAGCTTTTGACGACAACGACGACGACCAAGAAAGGGAACATTCACGTGTAAGTGCAAATCTGACTCACCCTTTTCAGAACATGTCTACACCCTGACATTCTTTCCAAAAAGGGAAGACAGCATAACAGATTTCTTTTCTAAGATTCCTCCCAAAATAGCTCTTTGCCCCCTCCCCTCCCCTCCGCCCACCTCCCTGTAGTTGCAGTAAGTCTACAACATCAAAGAAACATTTGCAGAGATCCAAACGTATTTCCACATTCCTCTCCAACCCACACCTCTCCTCACTGACAAAGCGTGGCATTGAACTGAAGGCGATATCGGTCAGTAAGGCCATCACAGCCAGCTAAGCTGAACAAGGGCAAAACCCGCTTTCTTTGAGAAGGGAATACTCTTTGCTAGCCTAGTACAACGTACGTGTGTACGACTCATGCAAGCTTATAAATAAATATCTTACTGCATGATAAGGATTGAATCTGATTGGTATTGCTTAGAAGAACGAGTTGATATCGAAGAGAGAGAGGAAGTGGGGAGAGGGAGAGAGAGGGGGGAGAGAGGGGGAGGGGGGGAGAGAGGGAGGGAGAAGGAGAGGGAGGAGGGTGGGAGAGAGAGAGAGGGAAGAGGGAAGGAGAGAGAGGGGGATAGAGAGAGGGGGAAGAGAGGGGGATAGAGGGAGAGAGAGAGGGAGAGAGAGGGGGAGAGGAGGGGGAGGGAGAAGGAAGGGAGAAAGAGGGGGAGGGAGAGAGAGAGAATTCAAAGGGGCGAAAGGTGTGGACAACAGAGGACAGGAACAAACCAAGAACAGAGAACACGAGGACTATAAAAACAAAGGCTGACCCACTTCACTTCGTGCCCATACAGTCTTCAGTCTTCGCATCTCCCATCATCCTTCCCATTATCGGAAGCAGCTTCCGCTTGGATGACGTCACGCGTCTTGAAGGGCTTGCTGGGGAGCAGAGGAGGGGGGGCCTTACTCCAGAACATAATGATGTCGGCTGTGTGTGATTGGAAGGAAATGCATATTTCTGCATCTGTCACCATCTGTTCTTCTTGTTGTTGTTGCTGTTGTTGTTTTATGGGCGTTTCCTAGGTTTATACCCAGCAGGATCGCCAAGAATACGCACGCACTCATGTCTCGCTCGCTCATGACACTGTACTTGGGAATCCCTGTGAGAATGTCTGCCAAGTACACACTGGATGAGACTGTGAGTGAACGGAATTGTATTCCACTTTTGAAGGCACAAGCAGACTTCTCTCTGTGTGTGAAGTCTAGGCTCTGCTCCCCAGGGAGAGTGCTGCGCCTCAAGAGCAATGTCACCCATCTCCTCCTCCTTCTTCTTCTTCTTCTTCTTCTTTTTCTTCTTCTTCTTCTTCTTCTTCTTCTTCCTCTTCTTCTTCTTCTTCTTCTTCTTCTTCTTCTTCTTTAGTTTCTTGATTCAAAGACTGTTTGATTTCCTATCAGAGTACCCTTTTTTTCCTAGAACATTTTGCCAGGAACAAACTCTCTGGTTGCCGTGGGTTCCTTTTACGTGCGCTGAATGTGTGATGCACACAGGACCTCGGTTTATCGTCTCATTCAAAAGAATCTCAGCCACACCACCACTCAAGATCATTCTAGTGGATGAGGGAAAAGTTCGGGCACATAACGAGGATCGAACGCGCGCTTCTCGCTTTCTACGAAGGTGCGTTACCTGTAGACCTGCGTGTATGCCTATTTTCAAGTACCTCCCCATATAGGCAGGCATACTCCAGCTTCAGAGAGCTGTTCTCCTTTAATGAAGAGTTCAGATTGCTTTGCTAAGAGCTTGCCATGGCTGAAGATGATATCAAAATAACGTTTTATAGCATAACAGCACTGCAATGCAGGGTTTGACGCTGTGCTGACATCAATAACTGACACAAGGAGGAAGGTGGCAGATTGGGTAAGACGTTCGCTTGCCAACAAACAAACCGTGAGGTTCTAAGTTCAATTCCCAACCTCACCCTTTCTTCCAAGTTTGACGAAAAAATTGAACTGAATGTCTCAGTCCTTCGGATGATACTATAAACCGTCGCCCCGTGTGCAAACACACACAGAACACCATGCACTCACGTTAAAACCCCGTTCCGCCTTTCGCAAGAGTAGGGCAATGTGTGCCAGTAGGAACGGATGACAGGAAAAACCCCAGCATGCACACAGGTGTTGTGTTTAGACACCATCCCCGAAGTCGGAATGCAGCTACCTAAATTTGGAGGGATAAAACGGTCGCATAATTATGCAAAAATCTCACCATTGGTCAACCTCGGAGCTCTCTAGCCAAAGAACAGGTAATATCTGACATAGATGTTGGCCTGAGCCAGTGCAGAAGAGTTGTAGTTTGGCTTTTCAATGTCAGCATATAAGCAGACGACCCCAAACTGGAAGGAAGCAGCCACAACCTAGACATCAAGACAGGACAAAACACTGGAGCAGGCTGCTTCTTCCTTACACACGCAGACCTGATAGTGCTGTATTGTAATGTATATCATTCTAAGTCACGGCAGATTTTTCTGCGTGAAATTCGGGCTGCTCTCCCAGGGAAGAGCGTGTCACCACAAGAGCAGCGCCACCCTTTATGTCTTTTTTTTCTTGTCCTGTCTGCAACTGTACTTGTTTCCCTATCAGAGTGGCTATTTTTTCTAAAGAATTTTGCCAGGGACAACTTTCTTGTTGCTGTGGGTTCTTTTACGTGAGCTAAATGTGTGTTGCACACGCGATCTTCGGTTTATGGTCTCATTTGAAAGACTAGCCCCCCACACCATCACTTACGGTGTAGTGTTTGGGCACAAACGGGGATCCAATCATCACGCACTTCCGACCCGGACTTTTCGCTATCTCGGCAGGTGCTTTACCTCTAGACCACCGATGCCCTAAGACCAGACAGACAGATTCAAGACAACAGTTGAGGAGTAGTGTTTGTCTGACTGCAGTTGAGGACATTTCATTGTTGAAGTACCAGCCTGTGCACGGCCCCCTGTGTCGCTCTGTCAGTCACTGAACGTCCTGACCCCATTAACCTGTCTGTTAGCTCTTGCAGAGAACTTGTAAACCACCTGCGATCACTTCATGGCACAAAGAAAAAGCAGTACAAAAGCCCCAAACAGCAAAAACTAAGCGGCGATCTTCTTTTGTCAGACAGCAACTACTATTGTTGTCTGTCATATGAGCGAAAAAATGCGTTGCGTTGCCGTTCAGCGCCTGACAAGTCAGGCCCAGCTAATCTGTCTACAGCATGATATGGCAATCTTAAGGGAAGCTGTGGTATGACAGAAAAACAGTAGAATGGTTAAAGGGCTTGATATCGAGTTATGATGGCTAATACCGTACGAGTTTATTAATAATAATAATAATAATAATAATAATAATAATAATAATGTATGGAATTTATATAGCGCTGAATCTTGTAAAGCAACAAATCAAAGCGCTCAGAAGACATGATTTATTATTATTATTTTTTTTTAATATCGAGGATAATGGAATAAGCACTCAGGTGCTTTTCTTTACATCCAGTCCTCGTGTGTATGCGGTTGTGTAAATTTTGTCATCTGTTCCCACCGGCACACAATGGCCTACTCTTTCGAAGGATTTAACGTGTGCGCAAGATGTTCTGCATGCGTTCGCACACGGGGCCTCGGTTTATAGTCTCATCCGAAGGACTAGCCCTGACCACCCCTGTATATCTCACCTGTCCCCTGTCTCCATCGCCGTGGACGTCGGTGGAAGCTGCACTGCCTGTGCTGAAGGATGGCCAGGCCACACTGCCGGTCTCTGCTCCCTCCCTCCCTCCCTCCCTGCCTCCTGTGTAGCAGGAGGAGGAAGTCTTGCAGCCTCCTCCCTCAGTGCTGCTGCTGCTGCTGCTGCCAGCATCAGTGATGATGCTGTTCATGAAGGAGGTGTGTTGCTACTGGCCTGCCTTGCTTCCTTTTTCTTTGCCTCCACTGTCCCCTGCAGGACTAGCGTCATCAAACTGGTTCTTGTGTTTCTGTTTATAGTGCCTGATACTTTTATTTTCTATTATTGATCTCTGGGAGCATTCTACGCTTGACGGTTTTAGCACGCTGTCCTTGGTTGGTTTCTGTTTTTAGTCTGTACATTATACTCTGAGAGGAAACTTGTAGAACCATATTTCTGCTGTCTTAATCTTACTTTGTCATCTCTTTTTCAAAGTCCAGGCTTCATATCCGTACATGACAGCAGGTGAAACTAAGCAGCGTAAAATACTTCTCCTCAGCTTTGCTGGTATGCCCCTGTCTTTCCATGTGCTGTTCAACTGGACCATTTTTGCTTGGCCCTGCCTGTTCTTCACTGGATGTCCTTGCTGCAAGATCCTGTGTTGGTTTTGACAGAGCCTCTTCAAGAACTGGAAGTCGTCCAGGTGCTCTCACCCTGTTCTAGCTGTAGAGTGCAATGCTCCATTGGGGCTGCTTAGCTCCCCCTTCTGTGTGCATTCATGACTGTGGTCCTCTGGGGACCCAGTCTCCGTCCTGCCTTGTTTCCTGCAGCATCTGCTCCTCCATGGAGAATTCTCTTCATCGTCCTGGTGTCTTCTGCTGATCGGGAAATGTCGTCAGCCTGTCTTTGGTTGGTGATGTTCCAACTTCCTTAGGTTGGTGATGTTCTTCCAGCAGTTTTTTTGTTTTTATTTCTTTCTTTCTTTCATTCTTTTATATCGAGGATAATGGAATAAGCACGTATGTACTTTTTTACATCTAGTCCCCGTGTATATAAATAATATAAATTCCATACATTATTATTATTATCATTATTATTATTATTATTATTATTATTATTATTATCATTATCATTATCATTATTATTATTATAATAATAATAATATGCGGTTTTGTGAATTATGTCATCCGTTCCCACCGGCACACAATGGCCTACTCTTACGAAAAGCGGAACAGGATTTAACGTGTGCGCAAGATGTCCTCGTTTATCCGAAGGACTTTTGGGGAGAGTGGAGTCTGCACTGATGTTAACTCCAGAGGAAAATATCGCACCATATGTACACTTTCGGCTGCAGTACATCAACGTACATTTAGGAGACTGTAAAGGGAAGCGCGTTTCATACACACACTGTCACTCGCACTTGTATACCTGTACGTATACACGTATGCCTGCTCATAATTATACGCACATGGGCAGACTGGAAGGGAAGAAAGAGGCACACAGAAGGGAAAAGAGACGATCTGCAGAGTGGGAATGTGTCGTCGGCATGTCCACATTGGTGCTCCCTACTTCCTCCACTCCTCAGTCACAGAGTGAGTGAGTGAGTGAGTAAGACAGACAGATAGAGAGAGAGAGCGAGAAATATTTTTATTTTATTTATTTATTTTATTCTTTTACTTCGAGTATAATCGAATAAGCACTCGTGTACTTTGTTACAACAAATCCCCGTGTGTATGCGGTTTTGTAAATTTTGTCATCTGTTCCCACCGGCACACAACGGCCTACTCTTACGAAAAGCGGAACAGGATTTAACGTGTGCGCAAGATGTTCTGCATGCGTTTGCACACGGGGCCTCGGTTTATAGTCTCATCCGAAGGACTTTTGGGGAGACAGACAGAAAGAGGTGAACGTGTGCCTGAGCGCTATGTCTATCTAACTATATCCCCTCTGTCTGGTTCTTGTTGTAAGAAAACCCGATCGTCCCTTGTCTTACGATGCTTGCATGCATGTATCAACATTGATGATGACTTTGGGGGACGGGATAGCCTAGTGGTCAGAACAGTGCGTTGGCAATCTGACGACCCGGGTTCGATTCCCGTTCAAGGGGATATTTTCCGCTTGAGTTAACATCAGTGCAGACTCCACTCTCCCCTAAAGTCCTTCGGATGAGACTATAAACCGAGGTCCCGTGTGCGAACGCACGCAGAACATCTTGCGCACACGTTAGATCCTGTTCCGCTTTTCGTAAGAGTAGGCCATTGTGTGCCGGTGGGAACAGATGACAGAATTTACAAAACCGCATACACACGGGGACTATGTGTAAAAAAGCACATAAATGCTTATTCCATTATCTTCGATATAAAACAGTAATTTTTTTTTGTAATGGTGTACGCACTCCCTTTCTTTCCCAGTTGTGTTGAACACTGCGTGGCACGGCTAATTTTGCATGACTCGCTTCTTGATTTAAGAAACTCGAAAAAGTTTTTTTTTTAAATCACTGAACCAAAGAAATCATTCAAAACCACACACACACACACACACACACACACACACACACACACACACACACACACACACACACACACACACACACTGTTCAGAATAACTTAGGAAAAAGCACGAAACATTTCACTGTACTCATTTGACACTCATTAACCGATTAATTGGAGAGAAAAACAATTAGATGGAACTTACTGACATGATCAATGTGTCACCCGATTTAGCAGAACTGAAGTCCAATAGTGATGACAATGATGACAATGAGAGTAATATTAATTACCCCGTTGGGATGTCGGGGGGGGGGGGGGGGGGGGGGGGGGCTGTCAGTAATAAACAGCATCCCCCTGGAAATTCCGGGCTACAAATTCTCTCCTTTCTATCCCCGTCCTAGTTTCTGCCTTGTTCCTTTTCTTCCTGTCGCCACATTCTTGTCTTTTTCCTGCCTACTTGGTCCATTCTCCTGCCTTTTTGCCCTTTGCCGAAGTGGGATGTGCTGGGCCTGATTTGTCAGGCGCTTAACGGCAGCGCAACGCGTCTTCGCTCATGTGACAGACACCAGTGAGGGGCTGTCTTGAGTGTTCGAGGAGGAAGAAGAAGAAGAAGAAATAATGATGGTGATCATGACAAAAATATTTAAAAGATGATAATGATAATAATGATAATATTCATACTACTGCTGCTGCTGCTGCTGCTGCTGCTGCTGCTGCTGCTGCTACTACTACTACTACTACTACTACAGTACTGCTACTACTACTACTTCTACTGCTACTACTTCTACTTCTACTGCTACTACTACTTCTACTGCTACTACTTCTACTTCTACTGCTACTACTACTACTACTCCTACTCCTACTACTACAGTACTACTACTACTAACTACTAACAACAACAACAACTACTACTACTACTACTACTACTACTACTACTACTACTACTACTACTACTACTACTACTACTACTACTACTACTAACTACTAACTACTACTACTACTACTACTTCTACTACTACTACTAATTATGAAAATAATGACGATGACGGCGACAATGATGGTGACAACGACGACGACGACGATGATGATGATGATGACGACGATGATGATGATGATGACGATGATGATGACGACGATGACGATGATGAAGATGGTGATGGAGGTATCAGCGTGCTTACCATTCATTTGACAACAGCCGGGCTCAACACTAACATAATACATAAAAACGACACAAAGTGAAGCAGACGTGAAGAGAGAAAAGGAGTGGAGGGTAGAGTGGAAAGGGGGAAGGGGGAGGGGCAGGAACAGACAGGCATGGGGGTGGGGGTGGGGTGTATCTGGTGGGAGAGAAAGAGGAGGGGCAGGTGGACAGGTCAGCCCCGGTCATCAGCAAGTGACCTCGGCGGTGGGCTGACCGCTGGAAACACGCTGATGTTGACGCGGCCTTCATGGACCGTGTTCCCAGGTGTGTTGTGACCACAGCCGTCATCCATCTGTGTTGTGTGTGTGTGTGTGTGTGTGTGTGTGTGTGTGTGTGTGGTGTGTGTGTGTGTTTGTGTGTGTGTTGGTGTGTGTGTGTGTGTGTGTTAAGTGTGTGTTGTGGGTGGGGATGGGTGGTGTGTGTGTGTGTTGTGGGTGTGAATGTATGTGTGTGTATGTGTGTGTGTTGGGGGATGGGGTGGGGTGGATGGGTGGTGGGTTGTGTGTGTGTGTGTGTGTGTTGTGGGTGGGTGGGTGGTGTGTGTGTGTGGGTGTGTGAGTGTGGTGTGTGTTGTGTGTGGTGTTGGGGGTGGTGGTGGGTGGGTGGGTGGTGGTGTGGTGGTGTGTGTGTTGTGTGTTGGGGTGGTGGGGAGGATGGGTGGTGTGTGGGTGTGTTGGGGTGGTGGTGGGGAGGATGGGTGGTGTGTGTGTGTGTGTGTTGGGGTGGTGGTGGGGAGGATGGGTGGTGTGTGGGTGTGTGTTGGGGTGGTGGTGGGGAGGATGGGTGGTGTGTGTGTGTGTGTGTGTGTGGGTGTGTGTTGGGGTGGTGGTGGGGAGGAAGGGTGGTGTGTGTGTGTGTGTGTGTGTGTTGGGGTAGTGGTGGGGAGGATGGGTGGTGTGTGTGTGGGTGGGAGTGTGTTTGGGGATGGGTGTGTGTGTGGGGGGGGGGTGTTGGGGTGGTGGTGGGGAGGATGGGTGGTGTGTGTTGGTGTGGATGTGTGTGTGTTTGTGTGTGTGTTTGTGTTGGGAGTGGGGTGGGAGTGGGGTGGGGATGGGTGGTGTGTGTGTTTGTGTGTGTTTGTGTGTGTGTTTGTGTGTTGGGGGTGGGGTGGGAGTGGGGTGGGGATGGGTGGTGTGTGTGTGTTTGCGTGTTGGGGGGTGGGGTGTGGATGGGAGGTGTGTGTGTGTGTTTGAGTGTGTTTGTGTGTTGGGGGTGGGGGTGGGGTGGGGATGGGTCGTGTGTGTGTGTTTGTGTGTGTTTGTGTGTTGGGGGGTGCGGTGGGGGATGGATGGTGTGTGTGTTTGTGTGTTGGTGTGGATGGGTGTGAGTTTGTGGTGTGGGGTGGGGGGTGGGGGTGGGTGGGGGTGTGTGTAGGGGGGGTTGTTTAGGGCTGGGTTGGGGTGAGTGTGTGTTTGTGTGAATGTGTGTTTATGTCTATGCAAGATATAGCGCTATATTATTATCATTATCATCATCGTCGCCATCATCATCATCATCATTATTATTACATTATCATTATTATTATTAAACGGAGGTAACACACCTACAGTAATAGCACATCAACAAACCGGGCCTTATACCTTTATAAGGAAAAACCGTCTGACAGACGTCATTCATACGTCGCAAACAATATCACCGTTTGCTACCTGTTTATAATGCACAGTTCAAAGAGGTCATCAATCACTGATAGAAATCAAAGCCACCGGCTTCAAAGTCCTCAGAGAGACAAGGAGAGAGAGGAGTACACAGAGCATTGTCCCACTGACTGGGGGGAAAGGAGAGCGCTTTAGGGAAAGGTAGACGACATCTTCGGGCTGGCTTCAATCGATGGCTTCGATGTTCTCGGTCATTTCTATTATTACAGAGGCCATTACATGCAGGAGAAACTGACAGTGGACACACAGGAAACTGGAGAGAAAAAAAATGAGACAAGATCACCAACCATCACCGCTCAGGGATTCATCAACCAAGATCCTCTCTCTCGCTCTCTCTCTCTCTCTCTCTCTCTCTCTCTCTCTCTCTCTCTCTCTCTCTCTCTCTCTCTCTCTCTCTCTCTCCAGCGAAGTTTTTTTTTATTGCCATTAAAGATATTAAATGGTTGAATTGTTGAAAATCTCTGTCTCTCTCTCTCTCTCTCTCTCTCTCTCTCTCTCTCTCTCTCTCTCTCAAGCACATATGTGCTTTTTTACATCCAGTCCCCGCCCGTTAGGGATACATCTTAATAATAATAACCCAATACTTATACAGTCTCACAATAAAAACAAGGGGAAATAACCCTTTTCAAAACAGCTCCCCCAAAACAACCACCCCCCAACCCCCCAAAGCAAGCAAATAAAAGAAAACCCTAAAATACCCACCCCCACCCCCCAAAAAAAACCCCTAACCAAAACAAACAAACAAACAAAAGAGAAAGAAAAACCAAACCAACAGAAGAAGATAAAAAAGAGAAAAAACAGACAAACAACAACAACAAGAACAACAACAGAGCCAAGAAAAATAACACAACCAAACTTAATAAGTCATAAAGATAAACATCTACACAATGTCAAATGGTACACATACTTGTTACACATAACTATAAGATATTGAAATAGGGCACTCATTAAAACTTATGTACAGAGGCAAGTCCAATAAAGTATTGAAAATATAAAAATATGAATCCTTCATCAGGATACACTATAACTATAAGCGAGACGATAAAAGGTGAGAAAGAGACAGAGAGACAGAGAGAGTGTGTGTGTGTATTTCAGAGATAATATCCAATATATAATTCCCAAAACAATATGCGATCCCATCAACACTCATTTTAGATTATATTCGTTTCAAATTATATGTCATGATAATGAAATAAATTTAATACCCATACATCCACACAATAAAAACAAGAAACAAAACAAAGAAGAAATCTAAACCTATACAGTCATTGAGGGAGAGAATATGAGTGAGTGAGTGAGTGAGTGAGTGAGTGTGTGTATGTATGTGTGTGTGTGTGTGTGTGTGTGTGTGTGTGTGTGTGTGTGTGTGTGTGTGTGAGTGTGTGTGTGTGTGGGGGGAATTCAGGGATAATACTAAATATGTAATACTCACATTAGCACACGATCAACACAAACACTTTTTAATTATACTCATACAAATTGAATGTCATGATAATAAAATAAGTGCAATACCCATACACTCACATAAAAAAGAGGGGGGAAAAAGCCAATAAAGTCATAAAAAGAACATCTACACATTGTAAATAATAGAAACAAATTCTTTTTTTCAGGATAATGAATAAGTACTCATGTGCTTTTTTACATGTGCTTATTCATTATCCTCAAAATAAAAGAATTTGTCATTGTCATTGTCATTGTCATTGTCTCCCCCCCCCCCCCCCCCCCCTCCTCTCTCTCTCTCTCTCTCTCTCTCTCTCTCTCTCTCTCTCTCTCTCCAGCGATTTTTTTTTTAATCTCTCTCTCTCTCTTACATACAGGCCTGATGTCAGCGTTGCTCTGACACACAATTGTTCCTGGCAACGTCCTGTAGGGGAGAAAAGCCACTCTGATAAAGAAACAAAACTACAGCCAGCCAGCAAAAGGAGACAGACTAAATAAACAAACGGGTGGCGCTGCTCTTGTAGCGAAAGCCCTCACCCCCCGTGAAGAGAGAGAGAGCAACCCGAATCTCCCACAAAGAACTGTACTGATAAAACGAACACGACACCTCGGAAAGGTAGCCTAACCATACCAAGTCTTGAGTCAGAACTGAGCGGAGGCTATGCACCATTCGGCACCACAACGGTGCCAGATAAGCATCAGCACACTCTACAGCGGTCACAGCCGGTGATCACAGGTAGGTCACGCTTGGCAGAGTGGCCAGGTACCTGGTACCTGGTAGAGACAGCGCTGAACAGCAGGCAGGCAGGCAGGCAGGCAGGCTATGTCATCAATGACCTGTGTTTTCCCACGCTGCGTCAATGTTGTTCCACTTCTCGAGGTTCCGGTTCCTTTTGTCCTTCTTTAGATGTACCCCGCTCTGTGTGTGTGTGTGTGTGTGTGTGTGTGTGTGTGTGTGTGTGTGTGTGTTGTGTGTGTGAGTGTGTGAGTGTGTTGTGTGTGTGTTGTGTGTGTGTGTGTGTGTGTGTGTGTGTGTGTGTGTTGTGTGTAAGTGTGTGTGAGTGTGGGTGTGTGTGAGTGTGGGTGTGGGTGTGTGTGTGTTGTGTGTGTGTTGTTGTGTGTGTGTTGTGTGTGTTGTGTGTGTGTTGGGTGTGTGTGTTGGGTGTGTGTGTGTGCGCGCGCGTGTGTGTGTGTGTGTGTGTCTGTGTGTATTGTATGTGTGCGTGAGTATGTGTGTGTGTGTGAAGGATCGTTGGTAAGCAATCAAGCAATCATTGTGTACACTCATACACACCCAGTCGGGTGCATGAAAGCATTGCATGTACAGACGCATGTACAGACGCGTGGCTTCCGTGCAGGCTTACTCACAGAGAGATCGCTTCAATATGTTTCTGTGTCTGTCTGTCTGTCTGTCTGTCTGTCTGTCTGTCTGTCTGTCTGTCTGTCTGTCTGTCTGTCTGTCTGTCTGTCTGTCTGTCTGTCTGTCTGTCTGTCTGTCTGTCTGTCTGTCTGTCTGTCTGTCTGTCTGTCTGTCTGTCTGTTTCTGTCTGTCTGTCTGTCTGTCTGTCTGTCTGTCTGTCTGTCGTCCGTCCGTCCGTCCGTCCGTCCGTCCGTCCGTCCGTCCGTCCGTCCGTCCGTCCGTCCGTCCGTCCGTCCGTCCGTCCGTCCGTCCGTCCGTCCGTCCGTCCGTCCGTCCGTCCGTCCGTCCGTCCGTCCGTCCGTCCGTCCGTCCGTCCGTCCGTCCGTCCGTCCGTCCGTCCGTCCGTCCGTCCGTCCGTCCGTCCGTCCGTCCGTCCGTCCGTCCGTCCGTCCGTCCGTCCGTCGTCCGTCCGTCCGTCCGTCCGTCCGTCCGTCTCTCTCTCTCTCTCTCTCTCTCTCTCTCTCTCTCTCTCTCTCTCTCTCTCTCTCTCTCTCTCTTCTCTCTCTCTCTCTTTTCCCTCTCTTTCACACACACAAACACACACACACACACACACAAACACACACACAAACTCACACACAGCACACACACAACAACATCACACAACCACACACACAAACATACACACAACACAACATAACACACACGCACACATGCTCACTAACTGAAGTCTAGTACGTGGAACTGAACAGTATTATAATTATGAAACCCATCGACAGCTGCTATAGAGGACATTTTCAGAAAAAGGTCGTTTCTCTGAAAGTCACCTGGAATACAACCTCATACAAAATAATTTTTCAAATACATAAACTATAATGTGCTTGTTTCTAGGCATAACCACCGAAATTATCACAGCAAAAATATAAAATAGCTAACAAGAAAGAACTAGAACACAGACGAGACAACGTTTGCTACCAGTAATACATAATATTAACAAAAAGCATACATTAAAACCCCCCAGATATTATGTGACTTTAGCGGTAATCCCTTTCTTTTTATATTTGATTTATTTCCAAAAATTGACTTTCCAAAGAGAGCTCCACCCACGCTTGTCGGGGTTTAACTGGAAGATTTACAGCTTGCTAAGCTCCTGTGAACATTGACTGCTTATGTGTGTGTGTGTGTGTGTGTGTGTGTGTGTGTGTGTGTGTGTGTGTGTGTGTGTGTGTGTGCGCGTGTCTGCATGTCTGATAGATATGCATGCTGTCTTTCAGCTCTCGGCGATAGATCATTGCGCACGAGTGCACTTGTAAAGGCGTTTTGTCAGCGTGTGTGGCACAAGGGGTGGTGGTGGTTTAGTGGTGCAGACAAGTTGCTAAGCGGTAAAGGAGCACCACAGCCATTCACACTAATCACTGAACAAAAACTCCACAAGGGCTTACTTCTGTCTAAAGCAGAGGAACGTAGCTGAAGCTACCGTTTCTTTAGATCTCCTGCTTTGTTAACATGCTCCTCCCTCCCCCCCCCCGTGGGGGTGTACACAGCATCCCCACCTTCTGGAAATTCTGGAAGGAGGTAACAGGAAGAAAAGGAACAAGGCAGAAACAAAGAGAGGGATAGAAAAGAGGGAAGTCTTAACACAACATTTTCAGGAGGTGGAGATTCTACATAAACTGACAGGCCCCCTGGAACCCCCACGGGGGAGGACGTGAAATGAAAGTGAGCTTATGAAGGCAGTTTCTTTTTTAAAATTTTTTTAATGTATATCACACACGACCATTGAAAAGCAGACGGCCACACGCTGCCATTCATGGCCAAGTGATAGGGAAGGGACAGGAGAAGGTGTCAGAACATGAGTCAGATGATTCATCCGTCCATTCAGCAGATTCGTGCTCTCCTAATACATACAGTGAACAGACGAGCACACAGACAGGCGGCCACCTGTAGATTGCCGCAGTCGCCTATCACTGACACACGGATATGCAGAAGCAGTTACCAGGTAGAAAGTAGCTGGTTAGTGTCAAGTCAGTGTGCCTACATAGGTTAAAAACAAATTAAATAAAGAAATGAAATACAGGGCGTGAACCATCTCTTAAACTGAGGTAACAAGAAATCGCAGGATATCTGCGCTGTGCATAAATCTTGTTAAGGAAGCTAAAATGGAAACTATCATATTCTCTTCCAGATAGATGTGACACTGACCCACTTTTCGGTGGGGGAAAGATGTATTGCGTTGGCAGAGGCTCATATTTTGGCACGTGACTAGCATACGTGGATGAATCTTCTTAACCGCTCTTTAG
>CM054149.1:13542289-13552289 GCA_028751875.1 Rapana venosa
GTTACGTTATGTTAAGTTACGTTATGTTAAGTTACGTTACGTTACGTTAAGTTACGTTACGTTTATTTACGTTACTTTAAGCTACGTTACGTTAATTTACGTTTCGTTACGTTAAGTTACGTTACGTTACGTTACGTTAAATTACGTTACGTTATGTTACGTTATGTTACGTTACGTTATGTTACGTTAAGTTTCGTCACGTTACGTTACGTTTCGTTACGTTTCGTTAAGTTACGTTACGTTACGTTACGTTAAGTTACGTTACGTTATGTTACGTTATGTTACGTTACGTTACGTTATGTTACGTTAAGTTACGTTACGTTACGTAACGTTTCGTTAAGTTACGTTACGTTACGTTACGTTACGTTACGTTAAGTTACGTTAAGTTACGTTTCGTTAAGTTACGTTACGTTCGTTACGTTACGTTGGTTTAAATAGTTTTTATTCAGAAATGAGTATAAGCATTGAAAACAAACAGCATTTTGGAATCATAGCAACAACAAGCTTGTAGCTTATGGTGTGCTCAATTAAACAATGAAGATTAACATGAACATAACGGCTGCTGAGCTGAAAAATGTAAACCAACAACAACAAACATTTTCATCAATTACAATCTTTGCTAATGTAAGAAAAAAGGAAAACAACACAAAGAAACATATCAATTTGTAGAATAAACACACATAAAAACAAACAAAAATAGTTGGAATAGGAAAAACCACAGAGAGAGAGAGCAATTTAGGAAAATAACATCCACAAGGCCAAGAATGCTATTAGTTAATATAATACCAAGGATATAATTTACATAAGCAGGACAATTATTAAAAAATAAATAAATCGTGTACTATGTCAGTAATCATTGCAAAAAATTTCTATTCACTACTACAAAATGTTTCTTGCTTTCTTTTCAACAATCACACATACATCAGGGGAGAGCAAGAAGAGTTAATTAAGTACCTCCAGCCTGAATGAAGACAACCTCAAACAGGCTACCATCCGACAAGAAACACTACAAAAATCTTTTTGAATCAGATATAAACTGGATGTTACGTTACGTTACGTTACGTTATGTTATGTTAAGTTACGTTACGTTAAGTTACGTTACGTTAAGTTATATTACATTACATAAAGTTGTGTTACGTTAAGTTACGTCACGTTTCGTTACGTTATGTTACGTTACGTTACGTTAAGTTACGTTATGTTAAGCTACGTTAAGTTACGTTACGTTATGTTACGTTACGTTATGTTAAGTTACGTTAAGTTACGTTAAGTTACGTCACGTTAAGTTACGTTACGTTACGTTAAATTACGTTACTTTAAGTTATGTTACGTTAAGTTACGTCACGTTAAGTTCTGTTACGTTTCGTTACGTTAAGTTAGGGTGAGGTGGGGTGAGATGAAGTGAGGTAAGGTAATGCAATGCAAGGCAAGGCGAGGCGAGAAGGAAATACAAAGCAAAGCGAGGCGAGGCGAGAAGGAAATACAAAGCAAAGCGAGGCGAGGCGAGAAGGAAATACAAAGCAAAGCGAGGCGAGGCGAGAAGGAAATACAAAGCAAAGCGAGGCGAGGCGAGAAGGAAATGCAAAGCAAAGCGAGGCGAGGCGAAAAGGTAATGCAAAGCAAAGCGAGGCGAGGCGAGGAAAGGCAAGGCGAGGCGAGGCGAGGCGAGGCGAGGCGAGGAAAGGCAAGGCGAGGCGAGGCGAGGAAAGGCAAGGCAAGGCGAGGCGAGGCGAGGCGAGGCGAGGCGAGGCGAGGCGAGGAAAGGCAAGGCGAGGCGAGGCGAGGCAAGGCGAGGCGAGGCGAGAAGGCGAGGCAAGGCAAGGCAAGGCGAGGCGAGAAGGAGAGGCGAGGCGAGGTAAGGCAAGGCGAGGCGAGGCGAGGCGAGGCAAGACAAGGCAAGGCAAGGCGAGGCAAGGCGAGGCAAGGCAAGGTGAGGCGAGAAGGCGATGCGAGGCGAGGTGAGGCGAGAAGGCGATGCGAGGCGAGGCGAGGCAAGGCAAGGCAAGGCAAGGCAAGGCGAGGCAAGGCAAGGCAAGGCGAGGCAAGGCAAGGCAAGGCGATGCGAGGCGAGGCGAGGCGAGGCAAGGCAAGGCAAGGCGAGGCAAGGCAAGGCGAGGCAAGGCAAGGCGATGCGAGGCGAGGTGAGGCGAGAAGGCGATGCGAGGCGAGGCGAGGCAAGGCAAGGCAAGGCAAGGCAAGGCAAGGCAAGGCAAGGCGAGGCAAGGCAAGGCGAGGCAAGGCAAGGCAAGGCGATGCGAGGCGAGGCGAGGCGAGGCAAGGCAAGGCAAGGCGAGGCAAGGCAAGGCGAGGCAAGGCAAGGCGAGGCGAGGCGAGGCGAGGCGAGAAGGCGAGGCGAGGCAATGCAAGGCAGGGCGAGGCGAGGAAAGGCGAGGCAAGGCGAGGCGAGGCGAGGCGAGGCGAGAAGGCGATGCGAGGCGAGGCGAGGCGAGGTGAGGCGAGGTGAGGCAAGGTGAGGCGAGAAGGCGATGCGAGGCTAGGCGAGGCGAGGCGAGGGGAGACAAGGCGAGGTGAGGCGAGGCGAGGGGAGGCAAGGTAAGGTAAGGTAAGGCAAGGCAAGGTAAGGTAAGGTAAGGTAAGGTAAGGCAAGGTAAGGTAATGTAAGGTAAGGCAAGGTAAGGCAAGATAACGTAATGTAAGGTAAGGCGAGGCGAGGTAAAGTAAGGCAAGGCAAGGTAACGTAAGTTAAGGTAAGGCAAGGCAAGGTAAGGTAAGGTAAGGTAAGGAAAGGTAAGGCAAGGTAATGTAAGGCAAGGTAAGGTAAGTCAGGCAAGGTAAGGTAAAGTAAGGTAAGGTAAGGTAAGGCAAGGCAAGGTAAGGTAAGGTAAGGCAATGTAAGCAAGATAAGGTAACGCAAAGTAAGGTAAGGTAAGGCAAGGTAAGGTAAGGTAAGGTAAGACAAAGCAAGGCAAGGTAAGGTAAGGTAAGGTACGGTACGGTAAGATAAGGTAAGGCAAGGTAAGGTAAGGTAGGGCAAGGTAAGGCAAGGTAGGGTAAGGCATGGTAAGGTAAGGTAAGGCAAGGTAAGGTAAGATTAGGTAAGATAAGGTAAGGCAAGGTAACGTAAGGTAAGGGAAGGTAAGGTAAGTTAAGGCAAGGTAAGGTAAGTTAAAGTAACGTAAGGCAAGGTAAGGTAAGGCAAGGTAAGGCAAGGCAAGGTAAGACAAGGCAAGGTAAGGTAAGGTAAGGCAAGGCAAGGCAAGGTTAGGCATGGTAAGGTAAGGTAAGGCAAGGCAAGATAAGGCAAGGTAAGGCAAGGGAAGGAAAGGCAAGGCAAGATAAGGCAAGGTAAGGTAAGGTAAGGTAAGGCAAGGCAAGGTAAGGTAAGTCATGGTAAGGCAGGGTAAGTTAAGGTGAGGCAAGGTAAGGTAAGTTAAGGTAAGGCAAGACACGGTAAGGTAAGGTAAGGTTAGTGAAGGTAAGGCAAGGCAAGGTAAGGTAAGGTAAGTTAAGGCAAGTCAAGGCAAGGTAAGGTAAGTTAAGGCAAGGTAAGGTAAGTTAAGGCAAGGCAAGGCAAGGCAAGGCAAGGTAAGGTAAGTTAAGGCAAGGCAAGGCAAGGCAAGGTAAAGTAACGAAAGGTAAGACAAGGCAAGGCAAGGTAAGGCAAGGTAAGGTAAGACAAAGGTAAGGTAAGGTCAGACAGAGGAAGGTAAGGTAAGGTACGGAAAGGTAAGGTAAGGCAAGGTAAGGTAAGACCAAGGCAAGGTAAGGTAAGGTAAGGCAAGGTAAGGCAAGGTAAGGTAAGGTAAGACCAAGGTAAGGTAAGGTAAGACCAAGATAAGGTAAGGCAAGGTAAGGTAAGGTAAGACCAAGGTAAGGTAAGGCAAGGTAAGGTAAGACCAAGGTAAGGTAAGGCAAGGTAAGGTAAGACCAAGGTAAGGCAAGGCAAGGTAAGGTAAGGTGAGGTAAGGTAAGTGGATGAGGGCGTGACCTGGATCCCCAGTCTTGCTGACAAGACACGGCTGTTTTCAGCTGCACACACACACACACACACACACACACACACACACACACACACACACACACACACACACACACACACACACACACACACACACACACACAGCTGATGCACGACACACAGGGAGATGACGGCCATGCATGCAAGTCAGTCAGCGTGAGAAACCAGCTGCAGTGGCTTCCCAAGGCCACCTGACCTACAAAGGCGCGGGATTGTGCTGTCTGGGGTTTGTTTATGAGAAAACAGTTGAATTACACCAAAACGATGTAGAAAGCCAAAGAAAGAAGAAAAGACCCTCTTCCCCCTCTATGTGGGGGGGGAGGGGGGGGGGAGGGAAGGGATAGCCTGGTGGTTAAAGCGATGCGCATTGCGCTCGTGACCTGCTGACCCAGGTTCGAATCCTGTTCAAGGAGATTTTTTTCCCCGATGGAGTTAACACCAATACCGACTCCACTCCCCATAAAAGTCCTCCAGGTGAGACCATAAACCGAGGTCCCGTGTGCGAACCCACACAGAACATCTTGTGCACATGTTAAAACCCGTTTCGCTTTTTTGGAAGAGTAGGCCATCGTGTGCCGGTAGGAAGTGGGTAACTAACTGATTGACCGACTAAACAGATGACTGACAACTAAGGTAAGTACATCACTGACTGACAGACTGACTGATTCTTTATCTTGTTCCTTGGCTACAGCTCCCAGATTCACCAACGGGGAGATTATTTGCGTATGCGACTGGTTTAGTCCACCACTAAGGAAGCCACTTTCCGACTACGTGGATGATGTACATAACACCAGTGTGCATGCGTTTTTTAAAGAAAGAATTGTCATTTATTCCTACAGGCACACAACAGCCTACTCTTTTGAAATGCAGAACGGATTTTAACACGTACACAAGATGTTCACATATGGGATTTTGGTTTATAGTCTTTTCTGAAGGACTTTTGGGGGAGCAGCGTCAGTACTGATGTTAACTCCAGGGGAAAAGTGTCCTCAAATGGGTGCTTTTGGTGGTGGCTTGACCCAGGCCGTCAGATAGCGAGTGACATGCTTAAACCACTGGGTTATCCTATTCTGCGCCCCCCCCCCCCCCCTCCCCCAATTGGCAAATTGTATTTACAAATAAGTTAATGGAAACAATTCACAAATGAGTTAAAAACTAAAGTACTCAGTAAGTAAGTGACTAGCTAACTATCTGACAGTCAGATTAACCAGCTGACCAACAAACTAACGGACGGAGCAAATGGCTGACCAGCACGTCAGTGGTGTACATGTCTGTTACAGAGATCAAACACTACCATGAATTCCTCAACCTCCTGCCCATGAGGCATTAGGCTACTGCAACTGTTCACGACAGAGTGAGTGAACAAGGTGGAATCCAACATCACCTTGGTAGTCAAATGCATAGACATGCTATCCAGGACTATCATCGTTAACTAAAGCAAGGTTGTTCAGTAAAGCGTCATAACATTACACTTCTTCTTCTTCTCCTTCTTCTTCTTCTTCTCCTTCTTCTTCTCCTCCTTCTTCTTTTCTTCTTGTTCTTCTTCTTCTTCTTCTTCTTCTCCTCCTCCTCCTCTTTTTCCTCCTCCTCCTCCTCCTCCTCCTTCTTCTCCTTCATCGAACACTCAGACAGCAACTACTGTTGCCTGTCACATGAGCGACAAAGCGTTTCACTGCCGTTAAGCGCCTGACAAGTCAGGCCCAGCGCATCCGACTTCAGCGTGGTTGGGAATTAGTATTTTCTAAGTCTTTCTGGGCAAAAAGGCAGGAGAATGGACCAAGAAGGCAGAAAATAGCCATGAAGGGGGTGATAGGAAGAAAAAAAGGAACAAGGCAGACACAAAGAGAGGGATAGAAAAGAGGGAATTCCTGGCACAGAATTTCCAGAAGGTGGGGATGTTACAGACCTCCCCCAGATTCTCCACCGTGGAACAACCACGTTCTTCTACTATATTTTCCTTTCTGATATTGACCTTGGCATTCAGACTGATTCCTCAACTATGTGATCACATTTTCTTTTTTTTTTCCATTTTCATTTTCATTTTCATACCACTTGAAGTCAAGGAAGATTTCTCTGCGTGAAATTCGGGGAGAGCACGTCGCCACAAGAGCAGCGCCATCCATTTTTTTTTCCTTTTTTCTGTCTGCAACTGTATTTGTTTCCCTATCAGAGTGGCTTTTTTTCCCTACAGAATTTTGCCAGGGACAACTCTCTTGTTGCCGTGGGTTCTTTTACGTGCGCTAAATAATTATGTGTAGCACACGGGACCTCGGTTTATCGCCTCATCAGAAAGACTACCACCCAGACCACCACTCATGATCTAATGGATGGGGAAACAGCTTCGGGCCCAAACGGGGATCGAACCACCGCACACTTCCGACCCGGACTTTTCGCTTTCTAGGCAGGCGCGTTACCTCTAGACCACCGATCTAATGTCAATTAATAATAATAATAATAAATGGAATTTATATAGCGCTATATCTTGCAGAGACAAATCAAAGCGCTTGCACTCAACTCATTCTTACACAGTCATACAACCAGTGACAAGCAATAGTTCCATCAAGTCCAAATGTGCACACACGCACACACACACACACACACACACACACACACACACACACACACACACACACACACACACACACACACACAGGTCACACACCCTGGCAGGGCAATAGAATCTTGGTTGTTGAAGGCAGGGAAAAAAAAACTATGACATGAGGCAGGAGAGGAAAATCTTAGGTTTGAAATAAATATGTCTTGAGACTGGATTTAAAAGTGTCATAAGAAGGCTTTTGGCGGAGAGAGAGAGGGAGATCATTCCACATCAATGGACCAGAAATAGAGAAAGAGCGACGAGGAATACCTGGGATGACGGTGGAGAGGTGAAGAGTGTGTGTATGTGTGTGTGTGGGGGGGGGGGGGGGGGGGAGGAGGAGGGCATATGAGTAGCTGTCAGCTGTCATCACTTAACAATGACAGAGTGCTTCTGTGTGGCTCCTTGAAGATGGCTGTATGCCCCTCAGCGGCGTCGTGTGAAGTGTGTGTGTGTGTGTGTGTGGGGGGGGGGGGGGGGGGGGGTAGGGGTTGAGGTCTGTTGGACTACCGTTGTGCCACACATGACTTGTGTGGTGCGGGAGGTACTAGACAGATGAGATGTGGAAATGTTAGGGTTGTCAAGTCAAGTCAAGTCAAGTCAAGTCAAAAACACTTTAATCATCCCATGAAAGGCAATTACAAGAGGGTTTGATTTTGTTGTTGTTAAATAAAGGAATAAGGCAAAAGTGTGAAGGTATTGAAGTGAAGTGAGATTGTGGAAAGTTGTGTAGGATTGATGGGGGAGGTGGGGGGAGTAGAGGAGGGGAGGAGGGGGGGGGAGAATTTAGGCGAGTGTGTGCGAATGTGTATGGTTGAGGAGAGTGGGGGGGGGGGGGGGGGGGGCGGGGTGAGTGAGTGAGTGTGTACTTGTGTGTGTGTGTGTGTGTGTGTGTGTGTGTGTGTGTGTGTGTGTGTGTGTGTGTGTGTGTGTGTGTGAAGGAGGCGGCTTTGTTTTCGTTATATTTACTCCATCTATCATGCAACAGAGAAATCAATTTTAAGGCACCAAAAACCAAAAAACCTAGAGGACAGTCTCTCTCTCTCTCTCTCTCTCTCTCTCTCTCTCTCTCTCTCTCTCCTGTGTCTGTCTCTCTCTCTTTGTCTGTCTCTGTCTGTCTCTCTGTCTCTGTCTGTCTGTCTCTCTGTCTCTGTCTGTCTGTCTCTCTGTCTCTGTCTGTCTGTCTGTCTGTCTGTCTGTCTGTCTGTCTTCTCTCTCTTCTCTCTCTCTCTCTCTCTCTCTCTCTCTCTCTTCTCTCTGTCTCTGGGACGAGATAGCCTGGCGGTTTGAGTGATGTTTTCGTGATCTGCTAACCCGAGTTCGATTCTCGTTCAAGAGGATTTTTCCTCTGGAGTTAACATCAGTGCCGACTCTACTCCCCTTCCCCCCAAAAGTCCTTCGGATGAGACTATAAACCAAGGTCCCGTGTGCGAACGCACGCAGAACATCTTGCGCACACGTTAAAACCCGTTCCGCTTTTCGGAAGAGTAGGCCATTATGTGCCGGTGGGAACGGATATGACAAAATTGACAAAACTTGCATATGCACGGGGGCTGGATGAAAAAAAAGTACATGGATGCTTACTCCATTATCCTCGAAATAAAAGAAAAATAAATGAATAGATATATTTCTAAATGTGCACACAGCTCATGGATTGTCCAAGAATCAATGTGATCATGTTATGTGCGGACGCATGCATGCGTTCTTGAGTATGTGCGGGTGTGGGTGTGTGGGTGTGTGTGTGTGTGTGTGTGTGTGTGTGTGTGTGTGTGTGTGTGTGTATGTGTGTGTGTGTGTTCCTATGAATTTGAATGTATTGTGACACAAGGAGTGCCGGGCTGAAAAGAAGACGATATTTGAAGACATGTCAACATGTTTAAGGAGTTCTACATACGTTTTCTTATGATCATGCGTGTTGGATGTCAGAGAAAAAGCAGAGGACCAGGGGGAGCGGAGGAAGCTGGTTGCAAAATCTTCATCGGTGCCCCCACGGTCTACAGAACTACGGGATGGGTGAAGGTGAAGGTTTGATGTCGTGTAGTGCAGTCGAGAGATTGTTTTCTTTCCATGTCTATGTGGACAATTTTAAAGGTTGTACCTTGTGTTCTTGTCTGTGTGAGTTTGAACTAGAACTATTTCCTCTCGTTGCCTTGCTTTGTTATCGCTGTTGTTATTGTTATTGATGTCACGGTTGTTGGTGCTCTTATTAGTAGTATAACATAATATAAGACAAACTGAATAATCTTCTGCCTAGTTACTGGTTAGATTTAAGGGAAGTTAAAACTTGCTGGGTTGTACGTTAGTGTCTCGGTGCAAGAACAGTTCTAATGCCTTGCTGCTTAAGTCAGAGTTGTTTTGTTTTCGCTTTGTGTTTTTGAGGGGTTTCTCTCTGCTTTGTTTTCAATGTTTCGTTTTTTGTTTTGCAGTTCTATTAATTTTCACCTTGTGTTAGCTTTTCACATTCTCTCTCTCTCTCTCTCTCTCTCTTCTCTCTCTCTCTCTCTCTCTCTCTCTCTCTCTCTCTCTCTCTCTCTCTCTCTCTCTGCCATCCATTCTTTCTTTCTTGTATTGCCGTGGTGTTATTACCGTTGTGGTTTGTTACTGATCTGTCCACTGTTTTCGCTGAAAAGGGCAACGAAGCAGAGTTGCATGATGGACTGCGATCATAGGGGAAGAATATACAAGACAACTAGCGAGCGAGCGAGAGAGGGAAGGAGCGAGCGAGCAAGATAAACGCAGACGCAGACGTTATTCATAAAGGCCACAGCCCCTTAGAAGGGGGATAAACATAACAATATGTTCATGACATAAAATGCAACAGTACAATATTTGCTACTCACGTTAACACTGTGTTTCTTATCTTAAATGCTTTCTGTAAGTACAATGCTAAATGCCTTATAGTTGTCTTGTTTGTTGTAGTCAGAAGCAATATCAGTTTAAACAGACAAGGTTGCGAGTAATACTTACATGGAATAAATTGTTTTCTTAGATCACTTAATCCAGGACAAGTCAGACCAACATGTACTTCATTTTCTTGTGACTCATGGCATAATGGGAAAATCAAGTTACAGTCAGGTACTCTTCTATCGCGAGCAAGACAGAGAGATAGAGAGAGGCAGAGATGGAGAGAGACAAAGCTATGGAGAGAGAGACAGACAGACAGAGAGACAGACAGAGCCAGAGACAGAGAGACAGACAGATAGAGAGAGAGAGGCAGAGACTGAGGTGAGACAGAAAGAGACAGACAGAGACAGACAGACACGGAGACAGAGATAAATGGACATTGAAATACAACTACACAAATAAAAACGACAAGTTACACATGACTAACACCTTCATAATCATTCTGGCTCTGCACCACCACCATCATCATCATCATCATCATCATCATCTTCTTCTTCTTCTTCTTCTTCTTCTTCTTCTTCTTC
>CM054149.1:13554789-13599789 GCA_028751875.1 Rapana venosa
CACAAGACAACACAAGATTCAAGATTTAATTCCTTTAATTCCTTTCACCCCTTTGGGTATAATTACAAACAAACTCAACAGGAGAATAAACCTAACCTAAAATAATATCGCAAAATGATACGCAAACAGTATCAAACACACCACACACACACACACACACACTCTCACACACACACACACACACACACACACACTGACACACACACACACACCACCACCACCACAACACACACACACACACACACAACACACACACACACCACCACAACACCACACACACACAACACTACCCTGTCTCCATCATCTCAACCCCCCCCCCCCCCCCTTTCCGCTCCTTCCCCACCCCCCTCCCCATCTTCCCTCCCTTCTCCACTTCACTGCCTTTCGCCATCAGCAGACCATTTGGCCTCATTAGCAGGTCAACTTGTCAGCCTTATCACTAGTAGTGCCTAGTATAGTACATCGGCACGCGCGTGCAACCCTCCACAAGACATGCAGAGAGAGAGAGAGAGATGCCAGAGACCGTGGAGGTAAGGCTCGGAGGGCATTCTTCTTCCTCGTCAAACGCTCAGACAGCAACCTCTGCCGTATGAGCGAAAAATTAATGCGCCACGCTGCCGTTAAGCGCCTGACAAGCCAGGCCTAGCGCAGCAGCGTCCGACTTCGGCATAAGAGAGAATTGTCACCTTGTAAGTCTTTCTTGGGGGGGAAAGAAAGGCAGGAGAATGGAACAAGAAGGCAGAAAACAGACAAGGAGGAAGTGTGACAAGAAGGAAAGGAACGAGGCAGAAATAAAGAGAGTGAAAGAAAAGAGGAAATTTTCTAGCACAGAATTTCCAGAAGGTGGGGATGTTGTTTATACTGACAGGCCCCCGGCATCCCCACGGGGGTGCTTGTCGGGAATGAAGACCATTGAAGGAGAAGAATAGGCATCCTTCAGTATCGCAAGACTATGGCGTTACGCCAGGTGTTCATTCTGAAAGTCTGCATTGTCAGCTAAAGGGGTATCGGGACATAATAAATGAGGGACATAATACCACGACAATGGACACCACCATCTTGCATTGTCTTCTGAAAGAAGATGTAAAGATAAGTCATTTTCGGAAAATTGCATGTCTGTTGATTTTTGTTGGTGCGTCTTGGAGCAGTTATTTTTGTTGACTAGGCCTGCGTATTTTTCGTAAAGAAACATATCTTTTCTTTTCTGTTGTAGGTTGAGTTCAGCTAGAAGTATCTTTGTCTTCAGGCTTCACTTTCACCTATCCCATAGTCTTGTACACCGTTTGGGTACCCCTGAAGATTTTGTGACCAGCTTCCTCCGCTTCATGCAGGTTTTCAGCTTTCCTTAGCAAATCGTTCCACTCAAAACCAGTCCACTCTCTGATGTTGTCTTCCCATCCTTTTCTTTGTCGTCTCCCTCCCTGTACTGTTCCCTGTAGTAGGACAGTCTTGGCCAGTCCACATGTTCGTGTGACCTACCTGTATGTAATACTTCAGCTTACGGGGTTTTTTTCTCCACTGAAGTCAGGAGCTGTTCATCATTCGTTATCAGTCTATTGCCTGTAAAAACTACACTTCTCCTCCTGTAGTGTGTTATGTTCCGTCAGAAACATCTATCGTTATCTGTCTGGTGCCTGATGCACTTATGCCCAGAAAAGAAACAAACTGAAAGAGCACTGCGCGCGCTCCATGTGCCAATGTGCTGGTCGCCATATTGAAGCATTGGCGAGAGAGAGAGAGAGAGAGAGAGAGAGAGAGACAGAGAGACAGACAGACAGACAGACAGACAGAGAGGCAGACAGACAGACAGACAGACAGAGAGGCAACAGACAGACAGACAGACAGAGAGGCATACAGACAGACAGAGAAAAGAGACAGCAGACATGGAGAAACACACACACGTACACCAGAGAGACAGAGACAGAGAGACAGACAGACGGAGAGACAGAGAGAAAATAGAACTCAACACAGCACAAGAGAGAGAGGAAGAGAGAGACAGACAGACAGACAGATAGCAGACAGACAGACAAAGACAAACAAGACAGAGACAAAGACAGAGAAAACATAATTCAACCAGCACAAAGAGTAAGAGAGAGAGAGAGAGAGAGAGAGAGAGAGAGAGAGAGAGACAGAGAGACAGAGAGACAGAGAGACAGAGAGACAGAGAAGACAGACAACAAATAGCATACAGACAAAACAGACAGACAAAGACAGAAAAAAACAAAACTCAATAGCACAAAGAGTAAGAGAGAGAGAGAGAGAGAGGGAGGGAGAGAGAGAGGGGGGGGGGAAAGAGAGAGAAGAAGAAGAAGAAGAAGAAGAAGAAGAAGAAGAAGGAGAGAGAGAGAGAGAGAGAGGAGAAGAGAAGAGAGAGAGAGAGAGAGAGAGAGAGAGAGAGAGAGAGAGAGAGAGAAGAGAGGACAGGGAGGGATAAACAGTGAAGAAGAAGAAGAAGAAGAAGAAGAAGGAGGAGAAGAAGAAGGAGAGAGAGAGAGAGAGAGAGAGAGAGAGAGAGAGAGAGAGAGAGAGAGAGAGAGAGAGAATAGAGAGAGAGAGAAGAGAGAGAGAAAAAAGAGGACAGGGAGGGATAAACAGTGAAGAAGAAGAAGAAGAAGACGAAGGAGAAGAAAGCCATCAACCAGGAGCACTGACAGGTAGGCAGGGGGTGAGCAGCAAAGTGGAAGTCTCCTGCTGGCCTCAGAATGAAGAGCAAAGAGGTCAAGAACCCCGGGGGGGGGGGGGGGGGGGGGGGGGGGGGGGGGAAGGGGCGGGCTGGGTACATCATTATACCCCCCTGTTCCCATCCCCCCTGTCAAGCTGTGCGACCTTTGTGGAAGGAGCATCACGCAGCTTCATGACCTGGTCAGGATTGTCGGTGTTATCACTGGCACTCCAGCGAGGCACGTGCAGCATGCCTCTAGCCAGCTGGGAGGCAATCTTCCTCCACAGCTGACAGGTGGCTGGGAACAGGGGTATGCGTGTACCCCCACCCTTCAATGTCTTCAGTGGGGCCCTTAAGGTCTATATGACTAGACACTCCGGGATAGGTTATGGGGAAAGGCGAGCTCTTCTTTACCATACAGTTAGGCTGTCAACTCTTGGGAGAATTGTTCCTGTCAAAAGTGATACTGATCACTCTATTGTGTTCACTGGCTGGGGGTTAAAATTTTCTTATGTAGGTGAGAGATCTGTGAGCACAACCCCCCCCCCCCCCCCCCCCCCCCCCCCCCATCCCCCCAGAAATCTCCTGAGTAACAGGAAGTGTGCGAGCTGAGCTGAGCTGAGCTAGAGAGTTCAAGATAAAGGGGCTTAACGCTGTCGTGTTATCAGAGTTATCCATCGTGGAGACATCACTTTCAAACCCGTCAGGAAAAGGGATCTTCAAGGTTTTCAGTGACACACACACACAAAAAGTCCTTTGATGTCGGACGGCGATAGCAGGAGAGTGTCATTCTGAGCAAAGGTGACTGACCACAAACTCGTGTCTGCAGTAAGCCAGGCCTGGCAGACATCTGTTCGACTCTCTTATGTACCAGTTCCCCTTCTTTGTGGTTCTGGCGAAGACATTGAGACTGTGTTACTCTTGAGATGAGTATCTGACTGTGATTTGGGGACAGAGTTGAAATTTCAAAATCACGCGCGCACGCACGCACGCACGCACGCTCACGCACACACACACTGTGCGATCTCGTTCAAGGGGATTTTCCCCGACCCCACTCCTCCAAAAGTCATTCGGAGGATCAGACTATAAACCGAGGCCCCCATGTGCGAACGCGCGCAGAATATATTTCGCACACGGTAAACAATTTTTCTGCTTCTGGGAAGAGTAGGCCATTGGTGCCGGTGGGAACGGATGACGAAATTTATTAAACCGCATGCACACGGGGACTAGAAGTAAAGTGAAGAAAATCACAGAGAGAGAGACAGACAGACAGACATACAAAAAGACAGACAGACGAGATATATTTTTCTTTATTTCGAGGATAATAGAATAAGCACTCGTGTTTTTACATATAGTACCCAAGTACATGCAGTTGTTGTACATTTCGTTACACCGGCACACAACGGCCTACTCTTCCGAAAGGAGGAACAGGTTTAAACGTGGTGCGCAAGAAAGACGCTCTGCGTGCGTTCACAGGCGAGACCTCGGCTTGTAGTCTCATGCGAAGGACAATGGGGGGAGTGGAGTGGGCACTGCTGTTGGTGGCTGGCTGGGTGGTGGAGGTGGTGGTGGTGGTGGTGGTGGTGGTGGTGGTGGCTGTGGTGGTGGTGGTGGTGTGTGGTGGCTGTGTGGATGTGTGGTAGTGGTGGTGGTGGTGTGTGGAGGTGGTGGTGGTGGTGGTGGTGGTGGTCTTGGTGGTGGTGGTAGTGGTGGTGGAGGTGGTGGTGGTGGTGGTGGTGGCTCCTCTCTGGTCTCGTGCCCGGGCCTTCACATGATGAATCTCTTTACTTTTGAACAGGTCCATCATAGCCTACCTGGGGATACTGTACCCGGACCCTGGGCTAAGTAGAGGAAGGGAGGACAACAAGAGTATCGACGGGTGTGGGGGCGGGTTGTTTGTTTGTTTGTTCCTCGGCTAGCAAGAGCTCCAAGGTTCACCAATGCTGCGATTTTGCTTATGCCACCACTTTTGCACCACCATGAAGGTAGCCGCATTCCGACTTGGGCATGTATGCTGCGTATGTTCGTGTTTTCCGTAACCCCAGTAAACGTTGGCGTGAACTACGGCATCTTTAACATGCAGATGTGATCTTCTGCGTGTGTATAGTCAGGGAAGGAGTTGTGGCACTGGCAGGTCTGCACTTGGAAGTTGACTTGTGAGAAGGTAAAAATCTCCCGCCCTTAATTCACCAGACGCTGCCGCCGAGATTCGAACCCACGACTTCATGGACCCATGGGATTGAAGTGGAACGGTCTTCACCACTCGTCAGTTATGACTTGAAGGCTGAGACCCTTACAGAGCTGTCTTGTAACAGGGCTGTCTTGTAACAGAGCTGTCTTCTAATAGAGCTGTCTTGTAACAGAGCTGTCTTGTAACAGAGCTGTCTTGTAACAGAGCTGCCTTCTAACAGCTGTCTTTTAACAGAGCTGTCTTCTAACAGCTGTCTTGTAACAGAGCTGCCTTCGAACAGCTGTCTTGTAACAGAGCTGTCTTGTAACAGAGCTGTCTTGTAACAGAGCTGTCTTGTAACATAGCTGCCTTCTAACAGCTGTCTTGTAACAGAGCTGTCTTCTAACAGAGCTGTCTTCTAACAGAGCTGTCTTCTAACACAGCTGTCTTCTAACTGAGCTGTCTTCTAACTGAGCTGTCTTCTAACAGAGCTGTCTTCTAACAGAGCTGTCTTGTAACAGAGCTGTCTTCTAACAGAGCTGTCTTCTAACAGAGCTGTCTTGTAACCGAGCTGTCTTGTAACCGAGCTGTCTTGTAACCGAGCTGTCTTGTAACACCTGTCTTGTAACACAGCTGTCTTGTAACACCTGTCTTGTAACACAGCTGTCTTCTAACACAGCTGTCTTGTAACAGAGCTGTCTTCTAACAGAGCTGTCTTCTAACAGAGCTGTCTTCTAACAGAGCTGTCTTCTAACAGACCTGTCTTGTAACACAGCTGTCTTGTAACACAGCTGTCTTGTAGCAGAGTTGTCTTGTAACCGAGCTGTCTTCTAACAGAGCTGTCTTCTAACAGAGCTGTCTTCTAACAGAGCTGCCTTGTAACAGAGCTGTCTTGTAACACTGCTGTCTTGTAACAGAGCTGTCTTGTATCAGAGCTGTCTTGTAACAGAGCTGTCTTGTAACACAGCTGTCTTCTAACAGAGCTGTCTTCTAACAGAGCTGTCTTCTAACAGAGCTGTCTTGTAACACAGCTGTCTTGTAACACAGCTGTCTTGTAACACAGCTGTCTTGTAGCAGAGTTGTCTTGTAACCGAGCTGTCTTCTAACAGAGCTGTCTTCTAACAGAGCTGTCTTGTAACAGAGATGTCTTGTAACACAGCTGTCTTGTATCAGAGCTGTCTTGTAACAGAGCTGTCTTGTAACACAGCTGTCTTGTAACACAGCTGCCTTCTAACACAGCTGTCTTCTAACACAGCTGCCTTCTAACAGAGCTGTCTTGTAACAGAGCTGTCTTGTAACAGAGCTGTCTTGTCTCTGACTAAAGGAGACCAGCAACGGACCAGCTGTACACATTATCCCAGCGCGTTGGGTTACACACACACACAGAGCAATGCCTGACGTCCTTAAAAGATGCTGGACGCTGTGAAAAGAGACAATTTGGAACGAGAAAAGGGGGTTTGGTTACAGTGTGACCTGGCGGCAATCCTCCCTTGTCAGCGATGCGCTACTATTACTATAATTCTGTCAACAGACCCCAAAGGCCCACCTGCAACAGCACAAAGACTTGCCTAAACTGATGAATGGGTACCTGACGTGACTGTGTGTTTGTTGGCGACAGGTAGGTCAGATGGTGGCGAAGTGAGGACTTGATCTATCTCTGGGGTGGGCTGGTCTGTGAACGAAACAGGTTTCTGCTTATCCAGGCAATCCAGTTTCGGTAAAAGATGGCTTCCGTCCAGTGATGACAGTGTTTCACCCTACATAGTTTTGTCAAATAAGAACACTGATTAGGATTGGATTTTATTCCTGACGCACTGTTTTGGAAGAGTTTCGATTCGGTTCATGATTATCAATACATTTATAGTTGATGTGTTCATCATCAACAATGTTTTCGTCTTTACAATAATCACATAAATAAAACATTGCAGGAAGAGTGTAACATAACATATATATGTATATATATATATATATATAATATATATATATATATATATATATATATAATATATATATATATGCATACATTCATACCATGATACCATACCCTTCACACCCATGTCCACTGTGAATGACTACATTTGACATTGATATTCTACTTCTGGTACCTCAGGGCACTTCTGGCACTTCGTGGTACTTGGTTTAAACAAGATTTTATACAAAGAAAATCATACATATACACACTTATACTAGAGCAGAAACAAGCTAAAAGCTTACAGTGTGCTCAACAACAACGACAAGTTCAGTTTTACATATGGCAGCTGTTAGGCATCAGTTAGTTCAAACTGTAAATGTGGAACTTCTGGCACTTCATGGCACTTCTTGGTACTTGGACTCTCAGATTCTAAGCACCGACACTCCTGAACATCTGCCTTCTCTCTTTACAAATATGGCCCACTGCTTTCAAGATATCCAAAATTGGATGATACAGAACAAATTACAGCTAAATGCAGATAAAACGGAAACCATGCTTGTAGGGACCAAACACAAACTCTCTTCCATCAAAACAGCTTCAATACAACTTGGCAATGCATCAGTCCCCTATCCACTGCTGTGAAGTATCTAGGGGTCATTATTGACAACACCTCTCTATGCAAAAATTCATCACCCAGACCTGCCAGTCCTGCTACTATCAATTACGGCGTATTAGTGCAATTCAAAAGTACCTGTCCACCGATGCAACATCCAAACTTGTTGCGTCTCTCATTCTTTCACGTCTGGACTTTTGCAATTCTCTGTTGGCTGGTCTGCCAGCATCATCAATCCAATCCCTTCAACGTATACAAAACTCTGAAGCTCGACTAATCCTCAGAAAGAAAAAATCTGAGCATATTACCCCTCTCTTGCAATCTCTCCACTGGCTGCCTGTGCCACAGAGAGTAAACTATAAGATCAGTACCCTCTGTTACAAATGTCTCCACAAAACAGCACCCGCCTACCTCTGTGAATGTCTTCACTTGTACACTCCTTCTCGTACTCTCCGCTCTGCAGCAGATACCTTGTCCTTACGAATACCTAGATTCAACCAATCCACAATCGGCCGTCGCTCTTTCTCAATTTCTGGTCCATTGATGTGGAATGATCTCCCTCTCTCTCTCCGCCAAAAGCCTTCTTATGACACTTTTAAATCCAGTCTCAAGACATATTTATTTCAAACCTAAGATTTTCCTCTCCTGCTTCATCTCATAGTTTTTTCCTGCCTTCAACAGCCAAGATTCTATTGCCCTACCAGGGTGTGTAACCTCTGTGTGTGTGTGTGTGTGTGTGTGTGTGCGTGCGTGCGTGCGTGCGTGCGTGCGTGCGTGCGTGTGTGCACATTTGGACTTGATGGAACTATTACTTGTTATTGGTTGTATGACTGTGTTAGAATGAGTTGAGTGCAAGCGCTTTGATTTGTCTCTGCAAGATATAGCGCTATATAAATTCCATTTATTATTATTATTATTATTATTATTATCATTATTACTTCTGGCACTCCATCGCACTTCTGGCACTTTATTGCACGTCTGCCACTTTATGGTACTTCTGCCGCTTCATGGTACTTCTGCCGCTTCATGGTACTTCTGGCACTTCATGGTACTTCTGGCACTTTATTGCACTTCATGGTACTTCTGGCACTTTATTGCACTTCATGGTACTTCTGGCACTTCATGGTACTTCTGGCACTTTATTGCACTTCATGGTACTTCTGGCACTTTATTGCACTTCATGGTACTTCTGGCACTTCATGGTACTTCTGGCACTTCATGGTACTTCTGCCACTTCATGGTACTTCTGGCACTTTATTGCACTTCATGGTACTTCTGGCACTTCATGGTACTTCTGGCACTTTATTGCACTTCATGGTACTTCTGGCACTTCATGGTACTTCTGGCACTTCATGGTACTTCTGGCACTTTATTGCACTTCATGGTACTTCTGGCACTTCATGGTACTTCTGGCACTTCATGGTACTTCTGCCACTTCATGGTACTTCTGGCACTTTATTGCACTTCATGGCACTTCTGGTACTTCATGGTACTTCTGGAACATCATGGCACTTCATGGTACTTCTGACACTTCATGGCACTTCTAGCACTTCATTGCACTTCTGGCACTTCTGACACTTCATTGCACTTCTGGCACTTTATTGCACTTCTGGTACTTCATGGCACTTCTGTCACTCCATGGCACTTCATTTCACACAGAACTCCTCCCTCATAATCCACGGAACCAACACACTGACTGCACTGACAGCCAGCCGACACAGGTTTCAGTGACGATGCCTCCAGACAGCCAAGCAGCCCCCACAACACACAGCAGCCATCCCTCAGTGCAGGGAGCCCCTCCACGGTATGGGTGGCATGGACGTGATGTATCAAAGTCACAACCATGGCGCATTAATGAGAACTGAAGTGTAGCATGCCCTCTGTTCAACCCAAGCACATATTATTGTGAGTAGTACATTTTTTTCAAACAGACCTCCAGTAGTAATAGACGTGATGACATACAGATCAACACATACTATTTACATTCCCGACTTTTGTTGTTGTTGTTGTTGTTGTTTAGAAAAAAGTTGTGGAATATTTTTGTCTGGAAAACTTGTAACCTTATCTGGCTTCAACATTCTGACAGACAAAACTGGTGACATACAGGACAGGAAGTGTGTGAGGTAAGTCTTCACTGTGGAGACTGTCGCATAATGGTGTGCCTTTTCCATCCATCAAAGGCTTCATAGGCTTCAGGCTTGACATTCAGCATGAAGATAAACATGTTTGTTTCCTTAGTTTCCGTTGACGCAAAAGCACTCATATCTCTCCCAAAAAGCCGGACGATTCCTTGTTTTTCAAACGTTCAAACAGCGACTATTGTTGTCTGTCACAGGAGCAAAAATGCCTTGCGCTGCCGTTAAGCGCCTGACAAGTCAGGCCCAGCGCATCCGACTTCGGCGTGGGAAAGAACTGCTATCGTTGAAGTCTCTTTTGGAAAAAAAAAAAAAGGCAGGAGAATGGACAAAGAAGGCAGAAAATAGTCAAGAAGAAGGTAACAGGAAGAAAAGAAAGAAGGTAAAGGTAAAGGAGTCCCATAACCTATAAGGTCGTAGGGGAGCGAGGCGTCAGAGACCTCACTTTTCTAGGGCCAGCATATTGAGGGCGGCGCCCATCTCCTCTCCCTCGCTGCTTTACCTTCCCTGACCCTAAAGAGGGCAGGTACCCATTTACAGCTGGGTGAACTGGGGGAACTGTACTGAAGCCAAGGCGCGCAAACGGTCACCCATCCAACTGGTAACCAGGCTCGACGCTGCTTAACTTGGCTGGGGGAAAGCGAGTGCTCCGACCACTGAGCTATAAGGCAGAAACAAAAAGATGGATAGAAAAGAGGGAATTCCAACACAACATTTCCAGAAGTTGGGGATGTGGTTTATACTGACGGGCCCCCGGCACCCTCCCAAGAGGCGGGGAGGGAGGGAGGGGGATGACTGAAGACAGATCACTGAACAAGAGAGATGAACTCTTGGTATTTGCCAACTTGACGCACCAAGGTGAAGGAGACTACCCTGGCCACAGTGTCTGCGGGTAGTAAGTCATCCATTCTCATCATCATTCCCTGACAGACAACAGCGTGTTGCTGAACCCTGGCAAACTTTCATTCAGTGGAGGACGGATGCTGTAGCGGATTGGTAGGACCTGGGAGATGGTTAAATAAACAACAACAAACCCACCGCTTAATTCACCAGACGCCGCCGACATTCGAACCCAACGACTTCATGGACCCGTGGGGTAAAAAGTCGACCGGTCTTAACCACTAGGCTAAGGCGTCTGTCGATAACAGCATATGGGAAATATATGTAGGAAACAAACTCAGTCCCTAATCTCCGCTCATCTCCTGCCCTCCGCTTTCCAAAACGTCGTTTCATCCAACTTCAACCCCGTGTTGTCAGGGTAGAGACAGAGACACCCAGTTACCGGATTAGGCAAGACGTGGGGACGACGTGGGTGGTGCTTGGCTAAGGGAACACCCAACTTGAACCAGGGAGAGAACATACCCCCACTGAAATAAATCACTGATGATGGTAGAAACCCTGGCCATTCCCTTCGTTCCAAATTATACGGCGCCCCTCCTCTCCCTCTGAATCCTTTTGTGCGGCTGAAAAACCTTGACGATGAGTACCATGAGTACCATGGACTCAAATTTCTGTTAAGATTGGAAGTCTGTCTGTCGTTGAGTGGAAAGAGGAACCCCAAAGTGTCGAATTCCATGGCTTAAACTTTCTTCAGATGACTGATATCTTTCCTGTCTCCCAGTGAAACATGGAAAGTTTGAATACACAAGTTTCCCCCCAAAATGTCCTGTCTCCTAGACGTAATTATTCAAGGTTGAAAGATGGTAGCCAGATAATTGTCAAAGCATTTCAGAGAAGACTTTTCATGCCCCCCCCCCCCCCTCTCTCTCTCTCTCTCTCTCTCTCTCTCTCTCTCTCTCTCTCTTCTCTCTCATTGGTTGTTTATATGATGTTCACAGTTGTTTTGCCCCCTTCCCCCATTTGCAATGGGCGAAATTGCTAGGCAGCAATTTATCTGAATCTTAATGTAAATCACTTCACCATGTCGTGGAGTCCATGCCATGCCGACCATTTGGGCTGTAGAAATCTATGCAATTTATTTCTGAAAATGCCTGTTTAGTGCCCGGTCCCCTTCTCGCTGTACCCTTATAAATGGGCTTAAAAAGCTTAACACAACAAATATTGTCATTCTCTTTCTCTCTCTCTCTCTCTCTCTCCCTCTCTCCCCTCTCTCTCGTTTCTGTCTGTCTCTCTCTGTCTTCTGTCTGTCCTGTCTGTCTGTCTGTCTGTCCTCTCTCTCTTCCCTCTCTCTCTCTCTCTCTCTCTCTCTCTGTGCTGTGTCATTGCCCTCAGCTCTTGTCTATCTTTCAAGCAGTCAGATATGAGATGGGGGCAGGGGGAGCGGGAGATAGACACTGTGCCGATTTATGTTGGTTTTGAGATCAAAAGTCACCCCAAATCTGCAGTAGTCTTTTTCCTGTCCCTTACCAAAAACAGTGGATAAAGCTGAAACTATGCGGTTTGTTAAAAAGAAAATTCCCTCCCCTCCCCTCCCCTCCCCCCCCCCCCCCCCAAGGGGGTGCAGGGAGCCTGCCAGTATAAATAGCATCCCCACCTTCTGGAAATTTTGTGCTAGAAATTCCCTCTTTTCTACACTGCTCTTTGTTTCTGTCTTGTTCCTTTTTTTCCTATCACCTTCTTCTTGTCTTTGTTTGCCTTCTTGGTTCATTTTTCTGACTTTTTTCCCAGAAAGACTTAAAAGACAAGCATTCTCACCCATGCCGAAGTGGTTGCCTTGGGCCTGGCTTCTCAGGCGCTTAACGGCAGTGCAATGCATTTTCGCTCATATGAGACATTAGTTGCTGTCTGAGCATTCGGCGAAGACGAAATTTAAAATATCGTCAGCACATCTGTTAAACGACTTCTTTCTTAAGGCCTTAAGAATCGACTGGAATACTGAAGTTTTCATGCTGTGGTGTTTTTTCGGTGGTTTTTTTGCAAGGGGGGGGGGGGGGTGGAGGAGACGGGAAGGAGACGGGGGGGAGGGGGAGGAGACGGGGGGGGGAGGGGCTTAGGTTGCGCCAGGTAAAGCCCATCCCTGTCCAGGTCTCAGATTCCATGCTGGACATATTTGTGTCATCTATGCTGTGATCTATCAGTCATAGCTGGTCTCCTTTTTTTCGCTACAAGCGCGCGCGCGCGCGCGCGCGTGTGTGTATGTGTGCGTGTGCGCGCGCGTGCGTGCGTGCGTGTATATTTTTTAAATTTTAATTTATTTATATATATATATATATATGTATACACAAAGAGAGACAGAGAGGGACAGAGAGATAGACAGATAGATAGATATAGATATAGACATATATATAATTATATAGATAGATATCTGTGTGTATGACAAGCGCGCGCGTGTGTGTGTGTGTATGTGTGTATGACAAGGAAAAATTTGACAGGCAGGCAGACAGACAGACAGACAGGCAGGCAGGCAGACAAAAAAGAGCACTGGTTCGTGGATTCAAATGACAACAGGAGCCTTCGTTTGAAAGAGTTTATTTTGATTCTACTGTAGCGAGTCCTACTGATAGCTAGCTGACTTTGCTGTAGGCAAGAACCTCTGATTACTGCAGGAGTGTCATCATTTGGGCAAAACTCTGAGGTACTTTCAGAAAAAGGAGACATATTAGTGGTCTTTCTTTAGGCGGGGGGGGGGGGGGGGGGGGGGGGGGGGAGGGGGGGGGGGGGAGGGAGGGTGCGGGGGAGATGTTCTTCGGCTCGAGCTACAAAGGTTCACCAGTGGTGAGACTTTGCGTAAGCGACCATTTTTACCTACCAGGAAGGTAGCCGCATTCGATTGGGGAGATGCATGCTGGGTATGTTCGTGTTTCCGAACGCCCACCGAACGCCGACAGGAATGAGATCTTTAACGTGCATAATATTCGATCTTCTGCATGTGTATCTACACGACTGGAATGAAGACACTTGCAGGTGTGCACTTGAAGCTGATCTGCGAGATGGTCAAAATTCCCCGCCTTTACTTTACCAGGTGCTGCCCAGATTGGAAGCCCCGACCTCATGGAACCATGGAATTGAAGTCAAACGGTCTGAACCACTCGGCTATGGCGTCCGTCCTTTCGAGGTCTGATGTCTGTGCAACTGTCTGCCAGCAGTGGCAGGTCTTCAACGCCTCTGTGGCTATGCGTATACCGACAGTTATAAAGGCTGCACACCGGTATTAATTTAGGGGTCATGTAATGTCTTCTATAGAGTACGAGTGGGGAAAAAATTGTTGGTGATTTTCAAATATTTTTTTAAGCATGAAAAAATGGACTGTGCGCTTGTTTTTTGTATTGAGGACATACAGCAATACCAGGTAGTCACGAGAAAGTTGGAAATAATCATCAAATCAGGATTGCCTGTATTTCTACAGCGTTGACCCCGCGCATGCATATTGCGGTAAGGAAGCTAGCAGACGACAAAGGACTGAGGGGGTACAGTGTTTGCTGAAAAATTAAAAATTTCAAATATACCCAAGTTGTTCAAAATTACATGAGTTTTGAGTCAGAGGCTAGTCTTTCACAAAAAGGGTTTTTTATTTCTGTGGATGCCTTAGTACGTGCGGTATGAATATAAGAGTCACATAGAAAAACAGAAGGAAAAGAGTGATTTTGTTAATACCGGTGTGCAGCCAAAGTGCCCACCAGAAACCTACCCAGCATGAAATCATATGTCCGCGACTCGTGAGGTGGTCACGTCATTAGAATTTGGCCCAGGTGTTCTCAACACACTGTAGGTACTTCTTTGGGGGAGTCAAGTTTTGTGCAGAAAGACTCAAAAGGTAACAAGGTTCTCCCACGCCGGAATCGGACGCGCTGGGCCTGACTTGTCAGGCGCTTAACGGCAGCACAACAAGGCATTTTTGGTCCTATGACAGACACTAGTTGCTGTCTGACTGTTAGAAGAAGAAGAAGAAGAAGAACAAGAAAAACAAGAAAAAGAACAAGAGTAAGAAAGGCAAGAGCAAGAACAAGAAGAACAAGAGCAAGAAGAACAACAACAACAAAAACAACAACAACAACAACAAGAAGTGGAGTTTTTGTACTCTCATGGGTGACATTTAGGTAGTGTGAACAACAAAACCCACAGCACAAACTGCACTCTGTATACTTTTCACAAGAAAATAAGGATCGCTGAGTCTGCTTCACTCAGTCTGATGCGTACTTGTGGGCCTTTTGTTTTGTTTTGTTTTGTTTTGCTTTGCTTTGTTTTGCTTTGCTTTGCTTTGTGTTTTTTTTTTGGGGGGGGGGTTGTTTTGTTTGTTTTGCTTTGTTTTGTTTTTTGTTTTACTTTGTTTTTTGTTTGTTTTGTTTTTTGTTTTGCTTTGTTTTGCTTTGGTTTTTGTTTTGCTTTGGTTTTTTGCTTTGCTTTGCTTTGCTTTGCTTTGCTTTGCTTTGCTTTGCTTTGCTTTGCTTTGCTTTGCTTTGCTTTGCTTTGCTTTTTGTTTTGTTTTGTTTTGCTCCTTGGCTAGAGTTCCGAGATTCAACAGTGGTAAGATTTTGCGTATGCGACTGGGTTTTTTCCGATCCTGAAGGCAGCCACATTGCGACCTCGGCAATACTGGCCTCTTTGCTCGGGAGTCTGAGCGGAGCTACTCAGAGGCAGCACGCATTGGGTTAACTGCCTTCCGTACACTCTGGCCCAGTATCTTCGCTGTCGTATTGGTGGTTGTGTTGTTGTTATGGGGTTTTCCTTTTAAACTCTTTCTCTGTCAGCAAGACCAAGAACAAGTTTTGTACATTTGGAATGTATGTAGTAGGGGGGGGGGGGGGGTGTTCAGTGTAAAACTGTGATTGTTTTAGCTTCTTTCTTCGTCAAACGCTCAGACAGCAACTATTATTGTCTGTCGTATGAGCGAAAATGCGTCGCGTTGCCGTTAAGTGCCTGACAAGTCAGGCCCAGCGCACCTGACTTCGGCGTGAATTTTTTTTTAGCTTAAAATCATAGTTTCACGACGACATGGCCCATAACTTACACAAGTACTTGTATTTCGAGGGAAAACCAAGTACTGAATGTTGTCATATATAAGCACCCCCCAAAATCAGTACGTTATATATTAGTACACAAAATAAATCAATAACGTACCATATCCTTAAGGCATCCTTTTGCCCTTTACAGTAGTATATATATCTATGCATATATACATCACCAGAACGGATTGCCTGCAATTGGTACTGTAGCTAATCTCCTTTGATCAAATGATCCCTTTCGCAGCATCTAGTCTTTCCATCTGGCGCCAGCAGTAGTTTTGCGCAACCCAAGCCTGGGGGAAATAGGCCACTGTCTGTCTAGACTGGGGATGAGGCGGTGAGCTTGTCAGGGCTGAACCCGGTAATCAGAGTCAGTCACTTCTGCTACACACAGTGACGCTTCCACCGTTCATTGGCTGTCTGATATCACAGTCTCCTCCTACTCCTACCTACCTACCTCAATCACCACCTCCACACAAAAAACACATATCCTAACACAAAAACCACAACGCACTCCACTCCTCCCTTTAAAAATAATAACCCCAAAACAAAACAACACCCCTGAAAAGAACCCAACCATCCAATCCAAATCAATATTGTTTATAGCCCCGCCGACCACAGAGGCCATATCAGGGTTGTCACCTCGTAAAACAAATAAAACAGAATAAAACAGAACAGAACAGAATGGAATAAAACTGTGCAACTATTTACAAATGAAAACAGGTTATAAAAACCAACTCTGCTGTCGTTCCTTGTAGCAACGCCCTGGCCAACCCTAAGGGTCAACCCAGGACGGGCACCGCATTGTGGGAAAAAAACTACATCAACCACACATAAAATGAGATAAAACCCAAACCAGATTCCTGAAAACAACCTTGTTCCTAGTGACTATGACACTGTCACTCACTTCAGACGGGAAAAGCCCGATTCTCTCAGGAAGTTAACAATATTATCCATCACGAAGAAGGATCTTTAAGGGAGTCTGCAGTAAAACGCTTCCAACCAACCAACCAGACCCAACAACAAACTGCACATACCAGAACCTTTCCCTAATGAATTGAGTCATCTAATAATAATAATAATAATAATAATAATAATGATGATGATGATGATGATAATGATAATAATGCATGGAATTTATATAGCGCTGAATCTTGTAAAGCAACAAATCAAAGCGCTCAGATGAATTTTTTATGATTTTTTTTTTATATGCGTGTGTATGCGGTTTTTTTAAATTTTGTCATCTGTTCCTACCGGCACACAATGGCCTACTCTTTCGAACAGCGGAACAGGATTTAACGTGTGCGCAAGATGTTCTGCATGCGTTCGCACACGGGGCCTCGGTTTATAGTCTCATCCGAAGGACTTTGACGTTCAGTTCGATTTTTTTTTTCGATTCTTAAGTGCCTGCACTTTAGATACATATAGGGAGATGGACGTTCCACTGTTACGTGAATGAAGTGAACATACCCCTTTAAAGCTTCTCCTTCTTCGTCGAACCCTCCGACAGCAACAACTGCCATCTGTCAAATGAGCGAAAATACTTTGTCCTGCCGTTAAGCGCCTGACAAGTCAGGCCCTGCGCGTCCGACTTCGGCATGAGGAAAGAATTGTGGTTTTTTTTTTAAGTCTTTCTGGAAAAAAAAAGTGTAGGAGAATGGACCACGAAGGCAGAAAATAGACAAGAAGAACAGGAAAAAGACATAAACAAAGAGGAACAGAGCAGAGGGAATTCCCAGTACAGAATTTCCAGAAGGTGGGGGATGCTATTTATACCAAAATGAAGCAAATGAACGTTCTGCTGTTACGTACATGTAGTGAACATACATCTCTTGATAATACAAGAAGAGACTGATCACTGAAGATATAAATAGCACTGAAATTTCCTTAAATCAGATGTTCGTTGGTAAGAAAATAACGATCACTTTCACCGTGTTTAAGACTGCTTATGTACAGAAGAGTCGCTACAAAAATGCATTAATTTGGGGGGAAAGAATGTTTATAAACCATTTTCATTCATTTTTATTCTATCATACATTATAATATATATTCATAAAGATATGATACTTTATTTAGAAAAACAAGAAAAGAATACACAAAGAGGGGAGTGGGAAAACAACAAAACACACACACAAAAGTGAAGAACACACATACAGACACGGAGACAGACAGACAGAACAGAGACAGAGAAGTAAAGGATAGAAAGGGAAGGAGGATGAGACAGCGAGACAGCTAGGCAGACAGACACGTAGACAGACGTAAACCAGGGGTCATAGTAGAAACAGTATGTTTCACATGGGGGGTTCAAATACATTTTGTTCTTCAATTTAACGTCTATTCACATTAAGTGATATTAGACACAAATACATTTCTTGCTATGAGCGTTCATATATGATTAGTTATACATGGCTGTTATGCAACATAAAACACGATCGTAGTGCAACATCAGACCTGCGCTTTGATTTGTCTTTGCAAGATATAAAGCTATATAAGTTTCATTTATTATTATTATTCAATAGTTATTCAGACTTTTAATTTTCATCGGTAAACAAAGCCTCACATGGGAAAAGGATCTCACATAGGGCATACCCCAGCCAATAAAGGTGACAAGCGGCACGACCATATTTATGACGAAAAAGGATTTAAAGTAAACACTAAAAGGGACTGGCACATACACACCCAACTCTCTCTCATAGCATTTTGCATACCAGTCTGGCTGATTGAATTTGTCTCTCTCCCCCTCATATGACAGACAATAAATGGTGTGTAAGCGTTTAACAAACGAAGAAGAATTATATTGCTACAACACTAGCATTTTTTTCTGACTGTATATCATTTTTTTTATGGGGACGGGATAGCTCTGTGGTCGGAGCACTCGCTTTCCCCCAGCCAAGTTAAGCAGCGTCGAGCGTGGTTACCAGTTGGATGGGTGACCGTTTGCGCGCCTTGGCTTCAGTACAGTTCCCCCAGCTGTAAATGGGTACCTGCCCTCTTTAGGGTCAGGGAAGGTAAAGCAGCGAGGGAGAGGAGATGGGCGCCGCCCTCAATATGCTGGCCCTAGAGAAGTGAGGTCTCTGACGCCTCGCTCCCCTACGACCTTATAGGTTATGGGACTCCTTTACCTTCCTCCTTCCTATATCATTTTTTTAATTCTAATATAATTTTTAGAACAAACTTCTCATGGGAACAATTGATTGGTCATCTTTCCCACCGATATATTAGTTCTATGTTCACCGCGTAATTGCACTGTATGCGAACCACCACACAAGGAAACACAGCCTCCCACAATTTGCTGGTGTGTCCCGATTTAGAAACACAAAGGTGCGACAGGCTGCCGGTCGTATGGGAGGTAATCTTGTTACTGCCCGTCGCATCACAGTACCTCAAACTTAAGACAAAAGAATATTCCGTGACGCTATAGTATGCAGTGACAAAGTTCATTGAAATATAAAATGGATCAATCTGTCTTCTAGTTCCCCCTCACTCTCAGACCCTCCCCCACCCCCACACCCTCTTCCCTATGTTAATTATGCTGAATATTTTAAAGGCATTCAACATATAATTATGTCTGAGTGTTTGCCTAGGGGAAAAAATGAATTAAGCGACCAGAATGTTCTGATGAGCAACTGTGCAAACTGAACTGACGATGAAATTGCATGCTATAAGCTACATATCGGATTACAGCGAGCAACAACCAATCATCTCTGAGAGAGAGAGAGAGAGAGAGAGAGAGAGAGAGATGAGAGAAAAGAGAGAGAGAGAGAGAGAGAGAGAGAGAGAAGAATAGATATATTTTATTTATAGAGGGTTGTAGAAAAGTAAAGTATCTTTTATTTCACATCCAGCCCTCTGGGTAAAAAAAAAGCTAAAAGAAACAAGTGTAGTTAACTTGCAATACATGGCAGAAAGAACAATCTAAAGAATATATGTGTGTGTGATGGACATCCCATGCACGCTCACCCCAACATAAATTTTACACATGTAGACAAAGTTGACAAAAATTGAAAATATACCTCAACTGTCAGGAATAAGTCAATATGTGAAGAGAGAGAGAGAGAGGGAGAGAGAGAGAGGGAGAGAGAGAGAGAGAGAGAGAGAGAGAGAGAGACAGACAGACAGACAGACAGACAGACAGAGAGAGACACAGAGAGAGAGAGAGAGAGAGAGAGAGAGAAGAGAGAGAAGAGAGAGAGAGAGAGAGAGAGAGAGAGAGAGAGAGAGAGAGAGAGAGCAAAGCAAGGCAAGGCTAGGCACGACAAATTCATTTTCATCATGTCTGTGGGAATTTTTTAAAAAGCTCAAGAATCCTGTACACGACCCGCAGTTAGAGCGACATGATAGAGGAACAACATTCAAAACCTGCATGCAAACACACAATACCTCACAGTCAAATATGAAAACCAATATGCCAGGTGAACTATATTATAAATAAAATATAGAGGATAGGTGTGCAAGGCCGTCTATAGACATACGCTGAGAGAGAGAGGCAGACAGACAGAGAGACAGAGACAAAGACAGAGAGACAGAGAGAAAGACAGACATACAGACAGAATTAGCAGCTTCATTTAAAGGTCATTACCTAAGAAAATTTTTTTTTATCAAGGTGGCTGTAGCAGACTGACTTTATAACAGCAAGAGAAACACTATCTTTATCTTATCTTTCTCATGATCAATGCGTGTAAAACACCTGGAACCTGTAGTAAGGAAAAGTGTATGATGTGTCTGATGCACATGTGTAACACGAATAAATGTGTACCATTTTTTCTTTAAAGTTTAACAAAACTAAAAGTGGGCAATTTTCTCCTATTAATTGAATGCCTGTCATTTTAGTACAGGACCCAGAGATTAGTCAAAGCTATCATTCTCCATCATGCAAAATTTGAAGGCTCTAGCCTAAAAATTAAAGACATTATGGTGTAAAAAGAGACCACCAACTTGGTGCTTTCAGAGATAATCCGCATGCAGAAATTAACAAGTCAGCCTACCTTACAGTCTAATGGCCACCAGCTTGGTAGGGAAATCCTTCTTGTTCAGCCTGCTCCTCATCTCTGCCAAACCTCCTGAGTCCTCTTCTTCCTGTACTCCTTGGTCTGTCTTTGTGCTGTGATTATGCGCAAAGCATATCTGTCGGCGAAGAATGAAGCCAAGGAATGTCCAACATTAATGGTCTTATTGCGCATAATATCACCCCGTCTGAAATAACCATCACTGAAGAAAATAAAGTGCTACAGCCACATTAGTTTAACAACACTCTTGCCATGGTGTTTTGCTTTAGGGCAACATTTTTAGGTAAAGTTGTTGATGCTCTCGTTGGCATTCTGGGTATATCCTTTCAGGCATTTACGCAGAAGTTCAGTTCTGGTCAAGTCTTAGAAATTTGGCTTGATCTCCCCCCAAAATGCTTCTGGTGAATTGTTGGTATGTTCGTAGCCCTTGACACTGAATAGATACTCACATTTCCCTCTGATATATCTTGACATGAGCGAAAAACTCTTATCACATTTTTTTAAATTTGCGCACTTGAAAGCAAATTTGCTACCCAGCCCTTTCCTTTCAACATCATAAAGTTTCACATCACTATGGCAGAACTTACAAGACAACGGCGACATAATGTTGCGGTTGACTAAAAAACATCATCTTCGTTTGGTTCAGAGTCAGTCTCACTGCTGTAATCATCACTACATGCACTACCTTCTTTACTGCTCTCACATGAATCATCAGGTACAGTATATAGATTCAACAGTTTTCTTTCACTTTGTATGGGCGTGGTACTTGAGTATTCACCGGATCTAACTTCATCTGAACATTGTGTTTATTCACTGTCAATTTGACCATTATCCACAAAACTCTCTTCGTCAAATCGCAGTTGCTTTGTGCACCTGTTGCCTTGCAACTTTCCCTTACGAGATTTGTTACCTCTTCTCTTTTTACCTGAAGGCATGATTGCGTGCATCACGGGACACAGACTTCAGAAACGTATTTATTTTGAATTAAAACTGGCACAGAAAAAGCCACAGCATGGGCTCAGCCATTTGCAAAGAAGGGAAGTAACTCAGGCAAAACAGATTTGAAGGGAACGGTTCGTTTTTTCTACACAATTGTAAGGAACCCAAATAGTCGAGGTTAGACTCTAAATCCCTATTTTATTCTGTGAGTTAGCACTCACCTACTTTGATCCCCATTACCTCCACTGTGGTGTTGAATTGAACTATAATTCAAAATGTGGGTGAAAATAGACATACTTGTATAAGCAAAATCGTACTCAAGTGGTAGGTGTGGGAGGTGGGGAAATCACACAACACACATACATACACTCTCCCCACACACACTCACACACACTTACATACACACACACACACACACACAACAACACACACACACAAAACGGAGGTCAGCAAGTTTTGTCTACCCAAACCAGACTTCATAATGCAGAATGCAAACAACCGACCCACCCCCTCCTGAGTTACTGATGGAGCACAGTTCTAAACACTGTAAACTGTGTCTCTGCCTGCAGCGGGTCCCGGAGGGGGGTGGGTGGGGGGGGGCGGAGAGACTAGACCATCTTAAGTCAAGCCAAAAACATCCTACCCCCCTTCCGTCTCTGCTCCTGGGGTCCTGTCAGTATAAACAGCATCCCCACCTTCTGGAAAGTCTGTGCTAGGAATTCCCTTTTTCATCCCTCATTGCTTCTGCCTTGTTCCTTTTCTTCCTGTCACCTCCTTCTTGTCTATTTTCTGCCTTCTTGGTCCATTCTCCTGCCTTTTTTTTTTTTAATTCTAGAAAGACTTAAAAGATAACAATTATTTCAAACGCTGAAGTCGGATGCGCTGGATCCGACTTGCCAGGCGCTTAACGGCAGCACAATGCATTTTCTTTCATGTGGCAGAAAAATAAGAATACTTGTCTGAGTGTACGACGACGACGAAGAAAAAGAAGAAAAAGGAGGACAGGGAGAAGGAGGAGAAGAGGGAGAAGGAGAAGAAGAAGAAGGAGAAGAGAAGAAGAAGAAGGAGAAGAAGAAGAAGAAGAAGGGAAGAAGAGGAAGAAGAAGGAGGAGGAGGAGGAGGACAGGGGGAACAAGAAGCAGAAACCCAGAAACCCTCAGCCTCACAGCTGGCATGTCCAGAAGCAATGCTGCAAGTCCAGTCTTGTTTATTGCCCCGCCGACCACAGAGGCATACTGCACGTGCCTCACTGGGGTACCGGTACCTGTGATCACTCTGACCTGACAATCCTGACCAGGTCAGGGGGACGGCATAGCCTGGTGGTTAGAGTGATGTGCATTGCGCTCATGGTCTGCTGACCCGGGTTCGAATCCTGTTCAAATGGATATTTTCCCCTGGAGTTAACATCAGTGCCGACTCCACTCTCCCCAAAAGTCCTTGGGATGAGACTATAAACCGAGGCCCCGTGTGCGAACGCAGGCAGAACATCTTCCGCACACGTTAAATAATGTTCCTCTTTTTGGAAGAGTAGGTCATTGTGTGCCGGTGGGAACGGATGACAAAATTTACAAAAACTGCATACACACGGGGACTGGATGTTAAAAAACCGCACACGACTGTTTGTTCTATAATCCTTAAAATAAAAAAAAAAACAAATAAATGAATAAACTACACAAGAAGGAAGGTGGCAGGATGGTTAAGACGATCACCTGCCTAACAAGTCAACCGTGAGGTTCTGAGTTTGATTCCCGGCCTCGCCCCCCTGGGGATAAAAACCCAGTTCGATGAAAAAAATCAAACTGAATGTTAAAGTCCTTGCGATGAGACTATAAACCTAGGCCCTGTGTGCGAACGCACGCAGAACATGTTGCGCACACGTTGAAAACGTCTGTCGGAAGAGGAGGCCATCCGGTAGCAACGAATGACCAAAAAACCCACACCCACCCCAACCTTACAAACACACAAGTGTCGTGTTTAGACACCATCCATGAAGTTGGAATGCGGATACCTAAATGGGGGGGGGGGGGGGGGGGGGGGGAGGGGGGGCAGGGGGGAACGGTCGCATACGCAACAGTCTTACCATTGGTGAACTTCGGAGCTGTAGCCGAGGATCGGGGGAAAAGGACATAAAAATTGGACATCAAAAAGGACATAAAAAGGACGTTAAAAGGACATCAAAAAGGACATTAAAAGGACATCAAAAAGGACATAAAAAGGACATTAAAAGGACATCAAAAAGGACATTAAAAGGACATTAAAAGGACATAAAAAGGACATTAAAAGGACATTAAAAGGACATAAAAAGGACATTAAAAGGACATCAAAAAGGACATTAAAAGGACATTAAAAGGACATAAAAAGGACATTAAAAGGGACAGAAAAGGACATCAAAAAGGACATCAAAAAGGACATAAAAGGACATTAAAAGGACATTAAAAAGGACACCAAAAAGGACATCAAAAAGGACACCAAAAAGGACAAAGCAATAGACCGCAATATGATGCTCCTTCCACAAATGTCGTACAGTTGACAGGGAGGATAGGAACAGGGGTGTGTACCCCCCCACCCCTCCCCCTTCTCCAGGGTGTTCCTTCCTTCACCCTCACCTATCCCGTAGTCCCATGGACGGTGGGGGCACCAATGAAGATTTTGCAACCAGCTTCCTCCACTCCCCGCTGTCCTCTTGCTTTCAGTAGCAAGTTGTTCCACTCAAGGCCAGTAGTCCACTCTCTGATGTTGTCTTCCCATCGTTTTCTCTGTCTGTCTCTCCGTCTCCCTCCTTGTACTGTTCCCTGTAAGGACAGTCTTGGCCGCCTCCTTGCTATATATTCTGACTTCAGCAGGAGACTTCCACTTTGCCGCTCACCGCCTACCTGTCAGTCAGTGCTCATGGCTGATGACTGTCTTCTCCTCAGTCTTGTTTCCTTCTTCGCTGCCCTGGGGGCTGGTTGGCCTTTGGAGAACATCTCCAACGCTGACTGTCCTTATGCCCACTTGGCCGAGAGAGGGGGGATGTACTGTGGGCAAGGCATCTCCACTATAATCAAATTTCTGCCCAATTTCCGAAACAGCAGCTGCCTCCTCTGGTGTTTTGGAGGTCATCGTCGAACACGACGGACTAATAAACTGTGTGACTTTGTGCTGTTGTCTTCTTCTTTCTTCGTCCTTAGCCTTGTCTGTCTGTCTCTCTATGACTCTGTCTGTTTCTCTGTGTCTCTGTCTGTCTGTCTAATCTATCTGCCTGTATGTCTTCGTCTCTGTCTGTCTGTTTTCTCTCTCTCTCTCTCTCTCTCTCTCTCCTTTCTTCTTCTTCTCTTCTTCTCTTCTTCTCTCTCTCTGTCTGTCTCCTGTATCTGTCTGTCTGTTTGTCTCTCTTTCTCTGTCTGCCTGTATCGTTGTCTGTCTGTCTGTCTGTCTGTCTGTCTGTCTGTCTCTCTCTCTCTCTCTCTCTCTCTCTCTCTCTCCCCTCTGCGCGCGCGCTCCTCCCCCCGCCCTCCACCCACCTCAATAATAAAACAACTTCCCTCACTTAAATTTCAGATGCCACCTTTAGACTCCTGACAACCTACCTGATTCTAGAAGCCCCAATGAATAATTTGCAAGAATACGTCTATCTGTGTCTGTGTGTGTGTGTCTTCCCTGCACTGTAGACACTACATTTGCCTTTTCATACCTACATCTCTCTCTCTATCGTCTCCGTCTCTCTCTCTTTCTCCTTCCTACTCCTCTCTCTTTTCCTCCCTCACTCCTCTCTCTTTCTCTACCCCTCTCTCCCATCTCTGCCCCCTCCCTCTTCTGTCACTATCCCCCTCCTTTTTCTTCCATTCTTTCTCCCATCCTCTTCTCTCTCTCTCTTGTCTCTCTTCTCTCTTCTGGTCTTTTCTCTCTCTCTCTCCCTTCTCTCTCTCTCTCTCTTTCTCTTCTTCTCTTCTTCTCTTCTTCTCTCTTCTTCCCTCTCCTCTCTCTCTCTCTCTCTCTTCTCTCTCTCTCTTCTCTTCTCTCTCTCTCTTCCCCCTCTCTCTTCTCTTTCCTGCTCTCTCTCTCTCCCCTTCCTTTCTCTCTCTTCCTATCCTCCCCTCTCTCTCTCTCTTCCCCCCTTCTCTCTCTCTCTTTCTCCCCTCTCCTCTCTCTCTCTCTCTCCCCTCTCCCCTCTCCTCTCTTCTTTCCCCCTCTCTCTCTCTCTCTTCCCCTCCTCTCTTCCCTCTCCTCTCTCTCTCTCTTCCCTCTCCTCCTCCCCTCTCTCTCTTCCCCCTCTCCTCTCTCTCTTCCCCTCTCCTTCCCCTATCCTCTCTCTCTCTCTTCCCCTCTCCTCCCCCCTCTCTCTCTTCTCCCTCTCTCTCTCTCTCTTCCCTCTCCTCCCCTCTCTCTCTCTCTCTCTCTCTCCCCCTTCTTCCATCTCCCCCCTCTCCTCTCTCTCTCTCCCCCTCTCCTCTCTCTCCCCCTCCCCCCTCTCTCTCTCTCTCTCTCTCACTCTCTTCTGAGTCAGTGCCTCCAGGTTAATGCACACTGTCAAATACTATGTGATTTTTTTCAAATACTATATACCATCCATGGAGGCAGGCAGGCAGGCAGGCAGGCAGGCAGGTATTGGCTTATCCATTCTGCTAGATATCATACTGTTGCTAGGAGTGTGGAGGAGTGAAGAAGGAAGGTGTGAGGGTGTGCAGATGGAAGGAAGGAAGGAAGGAAGGAAGGAAGGAAGGAAGGATGGGCAAGATTCCCACGAGGTACCAGATTAATTTTTATGTCTGCTCAGGTATTCTGCCTCTTGCGTCAGCTGCTGCTGCGCTCCAGTTTTTGTTCAGTAAAATACCGAGAGGATGAGAATGCAGAATCAGCATTTGTGTTCTTGATAGTTCTTCTTGTTCTTGTTGTTGTTCTTCTTCTTGTTCTTCTTGATGTTGCTCTTCTTGTTCTTGTTGTTGTTGTTGCTGTTGTTGTCGTTCTTGTTCTTGTTCTTGTTCTTGTTCTTGTTCTTCTTCTTGTTTTCTTCTTCTTCTTCTTCTTCTTCTTCTTCTTCTTCTTCTTGTTCTTCTTCTTGTTCTTCTTCTTCTTTCTTCTTCTTCTTCTTCTTCTTCTTCTTCTTCTTCTTCTTCTTCTTCTTCAGAATTCTTCTTCAGAATTCTTCTTCAGAATTCTTCTTCTTCTTCAGAATTCTTCTTCTTCTTCAGAATTCTTCTTTTCTTCTTCTTCTTCTTCTTCCTTTCTTCTTCTTCTTCTTGTTCTTCTTCTTCTTTCTTCTTCTTCTTCTTCTTCTTCTTCTTCTTCTTCTCTTCTTCTTCTTCTTTCTTCTTCTTCTTCAGAATTCTTCTTCAGAATTCTTCTTCAGAATTCTTCTTCTTCTTCAGAATTCTTCTTCAGAATTCTTCTTCAGAATTCTTCTTCTTCTTCAGAATTCTTCTTCAGAATTCTTCTTCTTCTTCAGAATTCTTCTTCAGAATTCTTCTTCTTCTTCAGAATTCTTCTTCAGAATTCTTCTTCAGAATTCTTCTTCTTCTTCAGAATTCTTCTTCTTCTTCAGAATTCTTCTTCTTTCTCCTTCTCCTCCTCGTCCTTATTTTAGTGACTAATGGCTTTTTTTTTTTAAAGAGTAGGTTTGATATGGTGATGTGTTTCTTGATGCTTTGAGATGTTCAGATTGTATTGAGGTTTTTGTTTGTTTGTTTTTTGTTTGTTTGTTTTTTGTTTGTTTGTTTGTTTTGTTCTTTATTTCTCGTCTAGAGCTCCGAGGTTCACGAATGATGGGATTAAAGCACGCAACCGGATTTTCGTCACTTTGTGTGTGAAATTTAAAATACACAAAACAAACACATCGTGATCTGTATGCTATGAATAGATTCGCTGTGAACTATCTATCTCCACAGTCAAATGAATCACTTCATATGTATTCACACACACATGCTGTTAAATCCACAACTGTAAGATATATTTATTTAGTAAACAACTCTTCAAACAAAATAAAGAATGACTATGCCTGAGAGCAAAAAGATCAAACATAGCAAGGTTTCATATGCATTCTCCTTCTTCTTCTTCTTCTTCTTGTCATCGATTGTTCAAACAGCAACTATTGCTATCAACCATGTGAGAGAAAATATGTCTCGCTGCCGTTAAGCACCTGACGAGTCAGACCCAGCGCATCCGACTTAAACGTGGGAGAGAATCGCTGTCTTTTTTAAGTCTTTCTGGGGTAAAACAGGCAGGAGAATGAAGCAAGAAGTCAGAAAATAGACAAAGAAGGAGAGGCGACAGAAAGAACATGAACAAGGCAGACATAAAGAAGAGGGACAGAAAAGAATTCCTAGCACAGAATATCCACAAGGCGAGGATGCTATCTATACTGACAGGTCCCCGGCAAGCAAGCAAGCAAGCAAGTTACCCCTGTCTCAACAACAACCAACCAACCAACCAAACAAACATACACAAGCGTGCACCAGCTAGTAATGTCGTCATAGTGAAAGATCACACAGTTGCCCCTTTAAGAGTGGCATGTAAAGCACACCCCCCCCCCCCCCCCCCACCCCCCTAACAGCATGTACGTATGTCTGTATGTAGGTAGAGTAGGGTATGTAGGTAGGGTAGGGTAGGGTAGGGTAGGGTGGAGTGACTGAACTTGATAGCGGCAGACCTCTTTCACTGCTGACCCGAAGCAGTAGTGTCACCACTGCTGCAGGGCAGAACTAAACGAGCGAGGCGTCAGGGTGAACACTGGATCTGGGGATAAAAGATTAGAGTAGGATCCATAGCCCTCTGATGATGGTGGCTCTGTGTGTGTGTGTGAGAGAGAGAGAGAGATTTGAGGAGGTCAAGTTTAAAATCTAAAACCATGATGTGTACGCTGCTCTGCACGCATGCAATAATGAGCGTATGATACCCTTGCCATAATGCTATCCATATCACTGCTCCACAAACAGTTTTCAACCCTCAAATTCAATCCCATGCCTACCCCTGTGGGATTCCTGGGGTGGGGGTGGGGGTGGGGGAAGTCGGAGATCTGTCAGTATAAATAGCATACCCCCCTTCTGGAAACTCTTTCCTAGGAATTCCCTCTATCCTACCCCTCTATTTGTTTCCGCTTTGTTCCTTTTCTTCCTGTCACCTTCTTTTTTGGGTCTATTTTCTACCTTCTTGGTCCATTCTCCTTCCTTTTTTTCCCAAAAGATTTACAAGAAAACAATTCCCCCCATGCCGAACTTGGATATACGCTGGGCCTGACTTGTCAGGCACTTAATTGCAGTGCAACGCATTTTCGCTCCTATGACTTGCTGTCTGAGCGTTGGACAAAGAAGAAGAATCCCATGACAAAAACACCCCTGGAAAGAAAAGAAAATAACCTGAACCAAAAACCTGTTTGGGGTTTTTATTCTCCTTTTATTCAGTTTTAGATCTGTCTGAACTACCAGGATTCCTTTTAAGCTAGCTGGAAGTGGCAGCGGAGTAAAGGACATTGCTTGTACCAGGTGACACTCTGGTTGTGGCTGGTTATGAGCTCTTTAACCAACACATAATTATCTTCTTGATGATCAAGAGTTAGACAACATTTACTTTAAAGTACTGGGTACCCAAATTTAATAGTCTTTGACTTGGAGGATGTTGTATTGTGTTGTGTTGCATTGTATTTATTGTATTGTATTGTATTATATTGTATACCACTTTAAGTCACGGTAGATTTCCCTGCGTGGAATTCGGGCTGCTCTCCCCGGGGAGAGCGCGTCGCCACAAGAGAAGCGCCACCCATGGGTTTTTTTTTTTCTTTTCCTGTCTGCATGTATTTTTGTTTTCCTACCAGAGTTCTACAGAACTAAAGTTGAAGTAAACGATTCTTTGTTATAAGACTGTCAAAAATGTCAACGTCTCCCCCTTTTTCTTACTTCAAGTTCTACATAATTTTGCCAGGGGTAACTCTCTTGCTGCCGTGTTGTTGTTGTTTTAAAAAAAGGTAAAGGTAAAGGAGTCCCATAACCTATAAGGTCGTAGGGGAGCGAGGCGTCAGAGACCTCACTTCTCTAGGGCCAGCATATTGAGGGCGGCGCCCATCTCCTCTCCCTCGCTGCTTTACCTTCCCTGACCCTAAAGAGGACAGGTACCCATTTACAGCTGGGTGAACTGGGGGAACTGTACTGAAGCCAAGGCGCGCAAACGGTCACCCATCCAACTGGTAACCACGCTCGACGCTGCTTAACTTGGCTGGGGGAAAGCGAGTGCTCCGACCACTGAGCTATCCCGTCCCCCTGTTTCTTGTTGTTTTTTTGCGTGTGCTAAATGCTGTGTTACGCACAGGACCTGGGCTATTGTTGTCTCATAGGAAAGACTAGTGCAAAGACTGCCAATGAATTTTTTTTAATGACTTCTCTACGTATATTTTTGCATGACATCATAGACATATCCCATAATCCTCTCGGTGGTAGGAGGCGCTACGGACGACTTGACAACCTTTACCTACCAAGTTCACAACATGAACAATTACATTATAATAATTATAAGCAAACTATCTCTTTACCGATGGACTTTTTAAAGTACATAATTCTTGCTTAGTATGAATGCCCCTATGAAAAACTTTCTGCAATCCTAGACCTCTCCTTACTTGGTGTCATCTTTACTCATTTCCCCACAAGTAGACGATTTGGGTTGTAAAAAAGGGGGGGGGGGAGGGGAGGGGGAGACATTGACAGTTTTGACAGTCTGATAACACAGAATCGTTTACTTCAACATAGAGCATAATGACGAGAACACGACCCAGAACAGCATTTCTGGATACCAACAATGAATCCCACCCGTCGATTTTTCATTTCCGCAAGTGTGGGACCCGCTGGGTATTGGCGAACATGTCGTGTGGAAGAGTTGTTGAACTGTCTCAGAAATGAGTCACTGGGTCTTTTAGGCTTATGCTTTCGTTTCGGTTGAAGAAAGTATATGAATGCTGAAAATTTCGGTTATGAAAACAAGCAAGTCTTTGTAGCTGTAATATACGTGATACACACACACACACACACACGGAGGAGACTATAACCAAAAATTCCGTGTGCGACCCCACACACGTTAAAACCTATTTTGCTCTTTGGAAGAGTAGGCCATTGAGAAAGGATGACGAATTGTATACTCAGGAGAACTGGAAGTAAAAATCAACAACAACGCTGCTGTTTCCATTATTCTTAAAATAAATAAAATAGACAAATTATAAAATTATATAGCCACACACTGTGTGTATTAACAATCAGAGTATATATACATACAAACATACATAGAGAGAGAGAGAGAGAGAGAACAAGTGCATGTAAACAGCTACGCATTCGTTCTCATCATAAAAAGGATTTTTGTCAAAACTCGAGGAAAGCAAAATTATTCACTACAAAATAAAAAAAAAATCTTTAAAGGAAGTATTTTTGGAATATATTGAAAAGAGACCATGCCTTAGGCCTGACCTGAGTCCTGGTTGAACACTCTTCAGAGGTCCCTGTGATAATTGACATTTCACTCACCCTCTGTGGTACCAAACAGCAAGACACTCTCCAAACTTTAGGAGTGCCTACTGCAGCCCTAAGAATAAATAGATGTTCTTGTGGGCTACCGCTGCTGCCAGCAAAAGATGAAATAGAAAGAGTAGGAAAATATGCTCCAAATATTTTTTTAAATTCTTTTGAAGTTTTAATTATCTTTTATCCCCCGTAAATTTTTCCTGGTCATCCAGGAGTTAGAACGTCAGTCAGGTCTGACAAATCAGCTGATCCTTGCTGTAAATATGGCTTCCAATGCTGTCACTAAACCTTTACATCTTTTAAAGCGTTGTCTTGTTTTTCTATCTAAATATTTGGAAGCATACTTGCAATAATGAAGGAGTGATAATGGTCCTGTTTCCCTTCACTACTCTTTGTAGTTGATATAATAATAATAATAATAATAATAATAATAATAATAATAATAATAATAATAATAATAATAATAATACATGGAATTTATATAGTGCTGTACCTTGCAAAGACAAATCAAAGCACTTGCACTCAACTCATTCTTACACAGTCATGCAACCAATAGCAAGTAATAGTTCTAACTAGTCCAAATGCACACACACACACACACACACACACACACAACACACCACACAACACACACACACACACACACACACACACACACACTCAGAGGTTATACACTTTGGCAGGGTGATGGAATTTTTGGCTGTTGAAAAGCAGGGATAGCTATGAAATGAAACAGGAGAGGAAAATCTTAGGTTTGAAACAAATAATGATGTCTTGAGGCCAGATTTTAAAGTGTCACAAGAAGGCCTTTGGCGAAGAGAGATAGGGAGGCCATTCCAAATCGATGGACCAGAAACAGAGAAAGAGCGACGGCCGACGGTGGACTGGCTGAATCTAGGTATTTGTAAGCACCAGGAATCTGCAGCAGAGCGAAGGGAACGAGAAGGAGTGTACAGGTGAAGACATTCACAGAGGTAGGAGGGTGCTGTTTTGTGGAGACATTTGTAACAGAGTGTACTGATCTTATAGTTTATTCTTTGTGGCACAGACAGCCAGTGGAGAGATCGCAAGAGAGGAGTAATGTGCTCAGATATTTGTCTTTCTGAGGACTAGTCGAGCTGCAGAGTTTTGAATACGTTGAAGGGAGTGGATAGATGATGCTGGCAGACCAGGCAAAAGAGAATTGCAATAGTCCAGACAAGAAAGAATGAGAGACGCCACGAGTTTGAATGTTGCATCTGTGGACAGGTACTTTCGAATTGCACTAATACGCCGTAATTGATAGTAGCACGACTGGAAGGTCTGGGTGACGAATTTTTGCATAGAGAGTGTATTGTCGATAATGACCCCTAGATACTTCACAGCAGTGGATAGAGGGCCTGATGCATTGCCGAGTTCTATTGAAGCTGTGTAATGAAAGAGAGTTTGTGTTTGAAGCATGGCTTCAGTTTTATCAGCGTTTAGTTGTAGCTATATATATGTAACTATATGTGTATAATATATAAACATATATCTGTATCTATCTCTCTACAGACGTCAAGAGAAATTTACTGATGACAACTTAAGACAAGCTTGCTTTTTCACAACGAACATTTTCAGCACTTATTTTGCTATATTCAGTGGAAACTTATATATATATATCATTATATATATATATAATATATATATATATATATATATATATATATATATATATATATATATATATCAAAGCAATCACACAACACACACACACACACACATATATATATACATATACATATATATAGTAGATAGATAGATAGATAGATAGATAGATATAGATAGATAGATATAGATAAGAGAGAGAGATATAGACCGAGAGAAGAGAGAAGAGAGAGAGAGATAGATGATAGATAGAAAGAGAGAGAGAGAGAGAGATGAGAGAGAGCATGAGAGAGTGAGAGATGCAGAAGAGAGAGAGAGAAGAGATCCCGAGTGGTTAAAACCGTTCAACTTCAATTCCATGGGTCCTTGAAGTCGTGGTTTCGAATCTCGGCAGTGTCTGGCGAATCAAGGATAGGCATTTTCACCATCTCCCAGGTCAACATCAAGAGCAGACCTGCCAGTGCCTTCATTCCTGTGTCATATACACATGCAGAAGATCGCATACACAGCCATGCAAGATTCTGCAATGCATGACAGCGTTCGTTGGAACAGGAACATACCCAGCACACATCCCCAGAGTCAGAAAGCGGGTACACTCATAGTGAGCAACAAAAGGTCGCATACGCAAAATTGCCCCATTGGTGAACCTGGGACCTCTCAACATCCAGCAGCACTGACCAAAGCACTGGCCCCTTGGCCGCACGCTTGACTGCAGGTGGCCGGTGTAAACTCGGTGAGGCGAGAGGCCAGACGGGACAATTCCTGCCCCAATCACCATCCACCCGTGTCGCCATTGCCCATATCCACCCGTGAACCAGGCAAAGTGCAAGCTAAGCTTTCATTGCATGCAGGCCTCCAGTGCAAGATTGCGAGAAGCTCTTCCTGTGACTGGGGATGGAGATGAAAGGGGGGAGGGGGGGGGTGTTGAGGGGAGGGGGAGGGTGGTGGATAGGGGTGGGGGTGGGGGGAGGGGGGCAGAGTGGAAAGGAGTACGTTTGACGGGTCGTCGATTTCGCTTTTGGTCAGTGTGTGTGTGTGTGTGTGTGTGTGTGTGTGTGTGTGTGTGTGTGTGTGAGTGTGTGTGTGTGTTGTGTGTGTGTGAGCGAGAGAGAGAGACAGACAGACAGAGAGACAGAGAGACAAAAGCAGACAGACAGACAAACAGACAGATGAGGGGGAAAAGGGTTCAGGGGTTCTTCATCTGGTTGATGCTGTGAAGCTACCATCCGCACACCTGTCGCATTCCCAAGCCGTCACCCCAACAACACGCAATCAGAGGTGGAGCACCGTCAGGCTACCCACTGGAGAAGACTTAGCTCTGCACGTTCGAGTGTGCACACGCCTACACACACACGCACACTCACTCACTCACGCACGCTTTCTCCCTCTCTCCTCGCTCTCTCTCTCCTCTCCCTTCCCCTCCCCTACCCCCGTTACGCCAGATACAGCATATGAATATTGAAAACCACAAGCACACAGTCATAGCAAAGTCAATTAAAATCTTGTTTCTCATTTCCAATCAATAATCACTAGTTTCAGAGTCAACTGAAGACGATATCATCAGTTTTTTAAAGAGAGAAACATCAGTTGCACCAAGAACCAGTAGTGCGCGACATAGTAATACGGAGAGAATGGAACTCAAGCCTTACTCGTGGGTTGATGGTCCAGTGGCCACACGCCCCACCTGGAGAGTTGACAGTCTCAGGGTTTGAATCCCAACTGTTCCCCCATAACATTGCCATTTAGGGCTTGTAAAAGTTCGGACTGCGTGTAACAAGAGTGTTGCCCCTAAATTCTGTTTTGTTTTGTTTTTAATTGAAAAGCAGCGGTATAGAAAAAAAAACCCAGAGAAGAGAGGAAATCAAACACAAAATCAAAGGAAGACAATGGTTGGCGCTGGTCTGGTGGAGATGTGCTATTCCCGGAGATAAAAAAGGGGGGGGGGGGGGGGGGGGGGGGGGGGGGGGGGGGAGTGGGGGGGGGGGGGGGGAGGTGTGAAGCCCATCACATTTGAACAATGCAAAATGAGGGAGAACACACTGTGACAGAGACGTGACCTGTTCTCACCCCCACCACCCCTATCTGTCATCCCCTCAGCCCTTATGGTACAGAGATACTATGAAACACAACTTCAAGAATGGTTAGTTTGTGTGTTTGAGGTTTTCTGTGTTGCAGGTAACTACTGAAACTTGTCTACTTTCATTTCTGCATGATCACAGCCTTCTACATTTCACCCAACAATATTTATTTGTCTAAGTCAGGACCTAACTAATGTCAGGAAAACGATATAATTATATGCATGATTTTACAATGTTCATACCAACAAGAGGCTTTTTTTTTTTGAGGGGGGGGGTGGGAGCAGTCACATTTGAACGATGCAAAAGTAAGGAGGAAGCACTGTCATAGAGACTTGTTCTCATCCCTCCCCCCTCACCTTCCCCCCACCCCCATCTGCCATCCCCTCAACCATTATGATACAGAGATAGCATGAACACAAATTCAAAATCGTTACCTGACTTCTATTCAAACGTAGACAGATGTTGTGGTACCAAAAATAAACCTCAGATGACCCCCAAAGCTGCTGTATAAATTTATTTCTGATTGGCTGATGTTTGACGAGACATAGAGCAGAGGCTTTTTTTGCAACAGCCAATCAGAGCGCGTGTTTTAAAGCTGCCCTGCACCGAGGTTTCTTTCAAAATGTCTGCCTTCGGTGCTGATTACAAGTAGCTGAGCGAATTTTTCAGTGTGCAGTGCTGTTTATCATGGGAAAGAAGAAAGAAAGGCGGGTGTGTTCATCTAGAGAGCGAAAGTGTCATGGTAATCAATATTCAAGTGGGGATATATGGATCAAAAGACACAGGACTAGTGAATTAGAGATGGAATCATGGAGTGTGGAAAACACTGGGAATGAGACTGTAAACAGTGAAATTGATTCGACACTGTCGTCACCTCAGCACACCGTTCTTATCTGCTTCAGGTGAGAAACTAACATTTGGTAAGGAGGAAGAGCTAATGTTTGATAAGGATGTTCATGTGACTGGATTCAGGTTTGCTATTGATCTCGAACTTTTGACTGACTTTGAGCAAAAGTTGCTGTGTCTAGAATCAACCAGAGCAAAACATTAGACTAGCTCATGTCACAGAGAACAGAACAAATCAGGCATCAAGCTGGTGTTTACATGCCAGTGTCAGCATAAGACAACTCAGCAGACATTTTCCAGAATATAGAACCTGGGCATAAGTTAGACAAGGAAGTGTTTCTCAGACTTGGATGGAAACAAAGAGTTGTGAGGGCCTGTGCAGAGGAATATATCTGCGAACCAAATGCAACAGCAGTGAGCACTTCACAGTACTGAGTTGGGCATGGATGCTGAAGATCTTACCTTTCTGGAGCACATGAGTGGCAGAAGGTCAGTTATTTTGGTTTGTACTATTACTGTGTTTCCATTAACATTAACTTTGAACATTCTGAATGCTACAGTCTTTGCAATACTGATACTAATGTTATACTTTGGCGGCCGATTTTCCGAAAATCGTGATTTTCGCTACTGTACTCACTGTTACAAGGATGTCTTCAAAACTATTCAAGTGATTGTCATGAAATTGTGCCCGAAAGTTCTGAATACATAGAAGACCAACTTGAACCTCAAAACTAAGCTCCAGGTGGCATTTACTAATACTGCCCACTATAGTGAAACCAAATTAATCAAAGTCACTTTAAAAAAACAACAACATAACCTGGGGATTAAAAAACCACCATAACATGGGTTTTAGAGGTTCAAGTCAGAAAGTGACCCTTCATAAGCAGTTCAACAAAGTTTCAAGAAAATAAGATGAGTATTTTGGGCACTATTAGTGTAATACCACGGCACACGTTTTACTGAACTTATTTCTTTTAAATTGTTTTTCATATACTTACACTTTATCTGTCTTAAACTTTCCAATTTTACTTAACACTGCCTGAAGTATGCCCAACTCAACTTTGCTGGCAAAACGTTGATATCTTGGGCACTTTGTTCTTACCTTTCCACTACCAAATGTCTGTGCAGTGACTTTTGAAGGGATGATTTAAACCAATATGTCATGTTGTCAATGGTGTTAAAGAATCCACTTTCACAGTTTGAGTAATTTGATGCCTGCCAGCTACCAAATTTCAAACCGAACTTGTTATTGTTGTTGAGCATTTTACAAGCTGTTTGCTTGTTGCTGCTCTGTTATAAGTGTGTACATGTATGATTTTCTTTGAATACAATTTTGTTTAAACCATAATTAAGGTAATACTGATAAAGAAAAAAATCATGATTTTAGGGGCAATTTTTCATGGTATCTCTTGTAGCTACCTCACCCACCCTCTCCCTCTCCCCGTCCCCCTTCACCCCCTCTTCTCTTCCAAGCTGCCTGGAGTTGTCAGACTTCACAGAGTGTGTGAGGCTTCCGACTCGGATGGAGGCAGACCAGGCTGAACCTGCCTACAGCTAATTAACAAGAGCTTGCAGCAAGAAAGCCCTGCAACAGCAGCCTTCCCTCGTCCCTTTTATTTCGTGCTGCGCCTAATCAAAAACCACAATAATTTGGGTTACGATTTGACACATGTCCCCGAATTAATATTTTTTTTCTTTTTCGTTCCTCGGCTAGATTTCTAAGGTTTCCCAATGGTGAGATTTGGGGTACATGCGACCGTATTTGCCCACCATGAAGGTGTGCAGCTGTATTCCGACTTCGGGGATGTATGCAGCGGTATGTTCGTGTTTCCCTAACCCTCAGACATGAATGACTGGATATTTTAGATGCCTGTTATTTGATCTTGTGTATGTGTATATACTCGAAGGCAATGAAGGCTCTGGCAGGCCTGCGCTTGAAGTTGACCTGGGAGATCTTAAAAATCCCCACACCAGACGCCGCCGAGATTCGAAGCCAGGACTTCGTGGATTCAAGGGATTGAAGTCGAACGGTCTTAACCACTCGGCTATAGCGTCCGTCGTCCCCGAAATCGAAAGCGGTGGCCTTTAGGCACAATCTCACCAGTGGTGAACTCTGGAGCTCTAACGGAGAAACGAAAGGGAGAAGTTACACAAATTAACAGTTATTTATTTATTTATTTATTCTTTTATATCGAGGATAATGGAATAAGCACTCATGTGCTTTTTTTACATCCAGTCCCCGTGTGTATGCGTTTTTGTAAAATTTGTCATCTGTTCCCACCGGCACACAATGGCCTACTCTTCGAAAAAGCGGAACAGGATTTAACGTGTGCGCAAGATGTTCTGCATGCGTTCGCACAAGGGGCCTCGGTTTATAGTCTCATCCGAAGGACTTTGACATTCAGTTTGATTTTTTTGTCAAACTGGGAAGAAAGGGCGAGGCTGGGAATCGAACCCAGAACCTCACGGTTAACTTGTTGGCAGGCGAACGTCTTAACCATCCTGCCACCTTCCTTCTTTCGTTTCGTTTCTCTCGTGAAGTGTACGATTTAATTGGTTGTTGTTGAATACTGTGAGGTTATGTGTCACAGTGTGTGTATGTGTATTATGTCTGGACTATTTTAAGTTTATTCTCTCTATATATGTATGTATGTATGTATGTATGTTAAGATTGCGCTTCTGCGTTTGTGACTCCTTTTCTCCAGTGAAATAGTATATATAATTAAACCATATTAGGAACACATGCAGACAGGAAAAGTAACAACAACAACAAAAAGTGCCACTGGTCTTGTGGCAACGCTCTCTCCCCGGGGACAGCAGCCTGAATTTCATGCCAGAGCAATCTGCTGAGAGTTTAAATGGTATATAAATACGAATATGAATACAAATAATTATAAATGACACATACCGTGATGTAGTCAGAAGATTGTAACTGAGCAGTGGTAGGCGGCTGGTCGCTGGATTAGATATGGACATATTGACTTGTAGGCCCTAAATCGATGTATATCTCCGCTAAGATCCGAATACTATCACCCACCAGAAAGAGATTTCGAGAGAGAAGGGGCATCGACTTGTTTTACACGAACGCGCGCGCGTGTGAGTGTGTGTGTGTGCGTGCGTGCGTGCGGGTGTGTGTGTGTGTGTGCGTGCGGGGTGTGTGTGTGTGTGAGAAAAGAGAGAGAGATACAGAAGAAAGAGAGAGAGAGAGAGACAGACAGACAGACAGACAGACAGACGCAAATGCTCTTTTATCTTTTATTTCACGAGGGTAATAGATTAAGCTACAAAGACTTTTTTCATCCATCCCTGAGAGGGAGAGAGAGAGAGAGAGAGAGAGAGAGAGAGAGAGAGAGAGAGAGAGAGAGAGAGAGAGAGAGAGAGAGAAATAAAAACCCAACCAACCACACCCAACTCAGCCATTGCCGGTCCCAAGCCCGGATGAGAAAGGAGGAGGGTTGGGCGTGGGGCTAGCAACCCCACCCCGTGAAAACAAAGTTTGCTACAGAAACGCCAACAACAGACCAAGAGACTACTGCCCTGGGAGAGGAAGGGTCCTCGCCAAGAGGATGTATGACGCCATGTGGTGAAAGCCGTGAGTCTACGGAAGCCACAAGGCCGACCCCCCTTTATCGACCAGGACCATCAACGTCGGAACATGGAATGTGAGGACCATGTATGAGACGGGAAAAACAACACAAGTAGCAGCAGAGATGAAAAGCTACAACCTCACATTGCTTGGCATCAGCGAGACCCATTGGACACAGTCAGGACAAAGGAGACTGCTCACTGGAGAGATGCTGCTTATTCTGGCCATGAAAAGACAAACGCTCCACAACCAGAAGGCCCCACCCGTAGCGCTCATTTGTCAAACCTGCGCAGCAAGCACTGATAGGATGGGAAGCACACCGGATCAAAATCCATGCGGCATCCCCATCAGGACTAAGAAAAGAAGATCAAATGAACATCGTCCAGTGTTATGCTCCAACTAATGACCGGAGATGAAGAAGCCAAAGATCAATTCTACCTACAACTGCAGAACGTCATTGCCAAGTACCCAGAAAAAGATATAAACATCCTCAATGTGTGTTTCAATGCCATGATCGACAATAACAACACTGGATGCGAGGAAGTGGATGGGAAGACACGGATTAGGAGAGATGAATGAGAATGGCGAGAGATTTGCAGACTTCTTGCTATCACAATCTGGTATCGGTGGCAGCATTTTCCCCCACAGAAGAGTACATAAGGCCACCTGGTATCACATATCATGTGACTGAGAACCAGATCGCCCATATCTGCATGCCAAGAAATTAGGTGGGAGATCACTACAGGATGTAAGGGTTAAAAGAGTAGCAGACGTTGCATCTGACCAACCACCTTTTGGTAGCCTAGGCTGAAGCTAAAGCTGAAGAGGAACTGGAAATCAAAGTAACAACAAAGAGGAGAAGTACAACACCAAGCCTGCTGAAAGACTCAAAGATAAATGAGAATTCAAGCTGATCCCCCTCACACAACAAGTACCATACTACAAGAACTGCTTGAAGAAGAGACTGACATCGAGAGCAGTGGAAGAAATGAAAGAGACACTGACATCAACTTGTCAGAAGTAGTGCCCCAAAGACAGAAGAATGGATATCGCAGTCACAATGGCAGATTGAAAAGAGAAAGCAGAATAAAGCAGCAGTAAACAACAGCCGGCCAGAGCAGCATAGGCCGAAGGCACAAGCAACTTCAACAGAAGCCACAGAGAAGTCAAGAGGAGAGCGCAAGAACAGACAACGCAAGTACATCGACAGCCTGGCAGAGGAAGCCGAAGGAAGCAGCACCAGAACAACAGGAAGCTGCTGTATGACACCCACTAAGAAACTCTTCAGGGAATACAGCAGGCTGAGCGACCAGTCAAAGACAATAAGGAAACACCATCCTGGAACAGAGGGCACTGAACAATGGGCAGAGCACATTTGAGGACTCCTAACAGACCCGGTCCCTTCAAACCAACCCCCCGACATCGACCCTGCTGATAGAGACCTAGAACATCAACTGAGTTGAGCAACCAACCAGAGATCAGGAAAGCCATCAAAATGCTGAGAAATGGCAAGGCAGCAGGACCAGACAACATCCCAGCAGAACACTCAAGGGCAGCCTGGAGAGCCACAGTAGAGATCTGGTATACCCTCTCACTTTGGGAAGATTTGGGAAGAGAGGAAGTACCATCAGACTGAAGGAGGGCTTATACCTTCATCAAGCTACCAGAAAGGAACCTCAGCAACTGTGCCAACTATAGAGGGATAATGCTTCTGTCGGTGCTCAGGAAAAGTCTTTAACAGATCCTCCACGAGAGAATGAAAAATGCAGTCGAACCCTCTCCCCTCCGAGACCAACACTAGCCGGCTTTCCGTTCCGCCAACAGATCATGCATAGAACAAATTGCCACCTTAGCGCATCATCGGTTGAGCAATCTTTAGAGTTTAACTCATCTTTAATACATCAACTTTGTTATTATGAGAAAGCATTTCAGAGTGGATCCGCAACAAACCCTCTGGAAATTGCGTCGCCCACGCATGAGTGCCAACACAAACTGGTCAACTATCAAAAACACCTATGAAAGAATACCTCAACCGGGTGGTCCCATGGAGGACAACTCACAAAACAGCTTTGAGGTGAAGACCGGAGTCCAACAAGGCTGTCTCCTGTCACCTTTCCTCTTTCCCTCCTGGCGATCATTGAGCATGAAGAATTCATTCCAACGCATACCTGAAGAAATGGAATCCCAGTTGACCCTGTGGGAACCGCAGGATGATCTCGACTATGCAGACGACCTGGCCCCTGCTTTCCCACAGCTCGCCAACAGATCAGGACAAGACCTACAGAACTAGCAGCCACCTCATTTCAAGTTGGTCTCAAGATCCATGAAGGCAAAAACTAAGATTCTCAAGATCACGCAGCGAGTGAGGACCCCAGTCCACACTAGAATGGAAGGAGCTGGGAAATAAGTGGAGACCAATTCACGTAACCTGGGTAGCATCAATTAAACATGCAGGGGCGGCACAGAGCAACGCCCAGAAGCATAATTGGCAAGGCGAAGGGCAGGCGTACTGCAGCTGAAGAACATCTGGAGCTCCAAGGTTGTGTCGACCGCACAAAGAGCAGGCTGTTCAACTCCAACGTCAAGTCATTCCTACTGTAATAAGAGCGAGACATGGATGACAACAAAGAACCACCATCAAGAAAGTGCAGCCTTCATACAGCTGCTGAGACGAATCCTCCAGATCCACTGGCCCGACACCATCCAGCAAATTGCAGACATGTGGCAACGTACCAACCAGCTGCCATGCCGAAAATCAATCCCGGCGCAGGAGATGGGGAATGGATTGGGCACACCCTGAGAAGCCAGCCATCAACATCACAAGCAGGCACTATCATGGAACCCCCAGGGAAAACGAAAAAGAGGAAGGCAAGAAACACCTGGCGACGCGGAACCTTTGATACAGAAACCAGAAAGAAGGGCTATACCTGGAGACAGCGGAGAGAATCCCAGACAGAGGACTTTTGGCGGACTGTTTCGCGGCCTATCCCAGGGGAGTGATGGGCCTAAGTAAGTAAAGAACCCAACACACCACCCACCCACCCCCCAAAAAAACCCACAAAAAAAAACCCAACCTAATACCAACAATGAGAGAGTGTTAGAGAGATAATGACAATCTGACATATTCTTTATTACGAGGATAATGAATAAGCACCCATGTGCTTTCTTTTACATCAAGTCCCCGTGAGAGAGACAGACAGGCAGGCAGACAGACAGACAGGCAGATTGACGAACGGACGGACGGACGGACGGACAGAGAGTGAGAGAACTCGAACTCGAACTCGAATGTTTTAATGAGGATAATTGGATAAGCCAGGGGCTTCTTTACACCAGGTCCCGCAAAAACAACAACAACAACATAAAAACCAAAGACAAAACAAAAGGCAAACAACATGAATGAAATGCATATAATTAATAAATGACAAAGAAGCTGACAAAAAATAGTTTATCCTTTGTCAATCAACAACTCACAATTAATATTCAATTATGTACTAAAACCAGCCAATCAATACAAATTGACTAATTTCAAGTCTACACACATCAAATTTCCCTCTCAACAGAGAGAGAGAGAGCGAGGAGAGAGAGAGAAGAGAGAAGAGAGAGAGAGAGAGAGAGAGAGAGAGAGACAGACGGATAGACAGACAGCCAGACACAGACAGCCAGCAAATAGCCAGACACTAGGCTGTCAGCCGTGTGTTGCACACATTGGCCTAGCGTTTTCCAGCGTAGTGGTAGAGGGGCCACAGTATCTAAAATGCGCTGTTCAAGCAGTAGGCCTAGCCTAGTACTATGCGGGCATCAGAGTAGGCTAGTGAGTGAGTAGTAGGCCTAAGTGAATTTGCTCTTTGCCTGCCTGCCTGCTGGGTCCTCAAGCGCGCGCACACACGTATGCACGCGTACTGATAGGCCTAGAGAAACACTAGCGCGCGCAAGTATGCATCGCGCGCGCGAAACGTGCGTGCGCGCGCACCAACTGACACACTCGCTCACGCGCATGCGCAAACACACCGCACTGCAAAAAACACCACGCGCTGAGTATGCAGCGCTAGCGCATGCGCACCCCCCCCCCCCCCCCCCCCATCACCGGCCAAAAAACATCTCAAACACAGACACAGACACAAACACACACACTGCAAAGAATAACCGAACACGCTTGAGCACTGATAGCGCGCGTGCCCACACCACATACAAACAACACACACACACACACGCACGCGCGCGAATGAAAAAATCAAACGAGCCTGGGTGTAAAAAAAAAAAAAGCTCACACGGAATATCCATTTTCTTTTAAATAAAAGACGAATAATTTTTTCACACACACACACACACACACACAGATCCTTCACTCATCATATACCTCCCCACACCCACCCCCAACCCCAATAAGGTAAAGGGAAGGTAAAGGATCCCAAACTATAAGGTCGTAGGGGAGCGAGGCGTCAGAGACCTCACTTTTCTAGGGCCTAGCATATTGAGGGCGGCGCCCATCTCCTCTCCCAGCCTGCTTTACCTTCCCTGACCCTAAAAGGCTGGACCCATTTACGCTGGGTGAACAGAGGAACTGTACGAAGCCCAGGGCGCCGCAAAACGGTCACCCATCCAACTGGTAACCACGCTCGACGCGTGCTTAACTTGGCTGGGGGAAAGCGAAGTGCTAACTTCCGACCCACGACTATCCCGTCCCCCCAACCCATACGCCACAGACGACTATGACGAGAGAGAGACCTGTCGTTCTCTTATACCTGGCGCGCAAACAAGGAATGACTGAAGCCGTGAATCGGTCTCACTCTTTCACAGACAGACACACGCGTTCACGCACACTCTCTTACACATGCTGGCTGGGAAAGAGTGAGAGAGAGAGCGAGAGAGAGGAAAAAAAGAGAGGGAAAACAGGTTGCTGACAATGTGATCAGTTTTTGTTTTATCAATCAGTCAGTCAATCATTCCTCTCCGCCTTTTTTTTCCCCTTTCTTTCTCGTTTCCTTTTTCTTCCTTAGTGAGGCGTGGCTTGTGTTTTGGTTCTGACAGCAAAAACAAATGACTGTGTGAGTGCAACGGATCTTTTGTTGTGTTTGTGTTTCGGCAGCTGTGCAAGTTTTTGTGTGTGTGGAGTGTTTTGCTTTTGGTTTTGTTTTTTTTCTCTCTCGACCTGCTTTCGCCTACTTTGGATCTCGGGCTTGTCGCACGCCTGTGTGTGTGTGTGTGTTCATTCATGTTTCCTTTTGCTGAATAGTCACATTGAAATGTTGAGGGATTTTCGGTAGTAATTAATGAACAGGGTGCGAGAAGGAATGGAACTAGTGTCTAGCCTCCTGGTGATTTTCGTTTTCTAAGGATTTAGACTGATTGAAAAGCACTGATCATTGTGAAGTAACGTTATCGAAAAAAACAAGGAACAGACGACATATTCAATTTCTTTATGCACGAAAACTGGAATTTTATTTTGTTTATAAAAAAGAACGTTGTCGATTAAAGTAATTCAGAGTTTTTCTTTGGTTGAAAGATAGAGAGAGAGAAGTAACTAACAGAAAAGTTTGGAATAGTGTTTGAAACAGTTTGAGGGGAAAACAAAATGAGATGAAAACAAATTGAACACTTCTGTCACATTTCTTAGAGAGAGAGATTCCATATCAAATCTGGGGATATTTATTTTCACTTATTAAAAAAAAAGCCCTACAAGGCTTGGGACTCCAAATTCTTTTTGAGTGTGATATACACATGTACAATTGCACGTAAATAGAGAGAAAAAAATACCCCCCCCAAAAAAAAAAAAAGAAAAAAGAAAAAAAGACACTAAACAGAAACAAACCAAAACAAACAAGTTGAAAAGAGAAAAAGAATCTTCGCATACGGACTAGAACTATCAGTTTGGTGTGCCCGGTCAGTGATGCTGCCGCCTTATTACCCAACTTCAGTCATCGTTGTTCCAGTGCACTGAGTGTTAACAAACCAGCCCACCCACTTCCCTGCTCCCCCTGCCCTCCTTCCCTCAGTGGTTCCAGAAGGCTGCTGCTGCTGCTAGCTGCCAGTCACTGCAGGCAGGCAGGCCTT
>CM054149.1:13604789-13629789 GCA_028751875.1 Rapana venosa
TGTGTCTCTATTTCTGTCCGCCTGTCTGTCTGTCTGTCTGTCTGTCTCTCTTCTCTCTCTCTCTCTTTCTCTCTCTCTCTCTCTCTCTCTCTCTCCTCTCTCTCTCTCTCTCTCTCTCTCTCTCCACTGACTCCAGGAAATGCGTGAAGTCAGGACAATCTGTTTGTTTTACTTACTCGTAGTTTATCCCCTACATGCCTTCACCACACACACCACACACACAGTGACACACGAAGACCTGATAGTTGTTGATAGAGTCCAGCAGAAAAATAAGCAAATGGAGACAGAAAACTGCTCGCCACATCTCCACATGTTATTAAAGTTTAGGATCATTTTACGGAGAAAGAGAGAGAGAGAAGAAGACAGACAAGACGAGAGAGAGAAAGATAGACAAGGGAAGAAACAACAGAGCAAGACACGAAGACAGACATAAGAAGAAGGAGGTAGAGGAGGAGGGGGGGGGGGGGGGGGGGGGGGGGGGGGGGGGGGGGGGGGGGGGGGGGGAGAGAGACAGACAGACAGGCAGACTCAGACAGAATGAGAGAGACAGACAGGCAGGCAGATTCAAGATTCAAGACTTAATTCCTTTTGCCCCTTTTGGGCTGTGGAGGATTACAAACAAATTGAACGGGAGAATAAACCTAACAGCAATAAACCCCAAAATAATATGAATACTAACAGTAACTGAAAAGCAAGAGTTCATCGCATAATGATAAGTAAACAGTATTAATGACTTAAACTACTTTTAAGTATACACAGTTTCTTTAAAAGACATAATCTACAATGTGAAAGCAATTGAAATTTCAAGAAATACCCGCAAACCTTATGAATTTTGAGAGCGACAGGAGAACTTTTCGAGATTTGCATTCCATTAGCCTACATAAATTATAACTGGACATGGGTTGAAGACAGACACAGATACACACAGAGACAGACAGTCAGAGACAGACAGACAGAGACCCAGACAGACAGACAGAGACAAGAGCATTATTTCTGTTGACGGTCAACAACGGAAAGGTTTCAGTTTAACAGCACGAACGTGCTTCTTCTGTCAATTCTGGGGCTTGAGCGCGCGTGACCCCTGTCCGAGGGTGTAGATTGCTGTCAATCAGGCTAAGGGGGACACTCTTCATCCTTTTGTTATCTTTTCATCTCCTCCTCCTCCTCCTCCTCTTCATTCTCTTTAGCTTTAGCCCTCCTTGTCCTCGCAGTGAGTAGCCGGCCCTGCTGTTTGTGTTTGTGCTTGGGATGAAAGCCAGGAGAGGAGGAGGAGGAGGAGGAAGAAGTTGTTGTTTTGTCAGATGAAGAAGATGGATCCACTCATAGTCACAGTTCACATCTGCGCTGTATTGCTGTCAGTGTGAAGGTTGAGAGAGAGAGAGAGAGGGGGGAGGGGGGGGGGGGGGGGGGGGGGGGGGGGGGAGGGAGGGAAGAGAGAGGGAAGGGATGGGGGAGAGAGAGAGAGAGGAGGGGAGAGAGGAGGAGAGAGGAGGGGAAGAAGGGAGGGGGGGAAAGAGAGGGGGGGGGGAGAGAGATGGAGAGAGAGGCAGGCAGGGCAGGCAAGGAAGGCAGGCAGAGAGGGCATTTGAAAGGTTGATTCATTTTCGTTGTCATCTGGTTATTGGTTTGAATGCTGGGTGGTGGTTTCTTGTTTTTTGTTTTTTTCTTTGGTTGGGTTTGTATTTTTTTGTTTTTCTGTCTCATCTTGTGTGAACCGCAGAATCAGAAACAATTCTTTTTTTATATTGCAGGATGATCAATGAGTATGAGAATGATGTAATGATGCTGCTCTGGAAATGCATTTGCTTTGAGACTACTTGGCAGGGCTGTACTCTACGCTTCCTATCAAGATGTATCCCGGCGTCGACCGGGCCCGAGAGATACAGACACCTGCAGTGCTGGTCAGATAAGTTGAGCAACACTCTAAAAATCGCATCCGTTTAATCGATGAAGCTCGACTGTGTGATCCCAGTCTTCCCACTGAGCCCACAGCACACTCACTCTGGGTAGGAGCCGGCCGGAGTCCGAAAAAAACCCTATGACTCTTACAGGATTCGAACCCGCGACCTTCCAGTCCGTAACCCAAGGCGCTAACCACTGCGCCAAGTCGGCAGGCCTGGTTTGATGCTTGAGTTGTCTGCCTTCTTATTGCTGGATGTGCTTGTGCGTGAGAGGAATGTTTAAAAATTATATCCCTTGTTTATCCCCGAAGTCAGAATGCAGCTGCCTTCATGATGAGATGGGCGAAAACCTCGCATAGGCAAAATAGGCAAAAACCTCGCAATAGGCAAAAACCTCGCCATGAAGGTAGCCGCGCCGCACTCCGTCTTCTGAATGTATACTGGGTATGTTCGTGTTTCCGTAACCCACCCAACACAGACATGAACTACAGGATCTGTAACGCGCATATGTGATCATCTGCATGCTATATATGATATATATATATATATATATATATATATATATATATATATATATATATATATATATATTATATATATATATATATATACACGAAAGGAATTAAAACACTGGCAGGTCTGCACTTGAAGTTGATGTAGAAGAACCGTTAACCCAAAAATTCAACCCATGAATTGACCTGACGCCGCCGAGATTCGAACCCTCGACTTCATGGACCCGTGGGACTGATGTCGAAGGGTGTTAACCACTCGGCTATAGCGTCGGTCAGTGTCCGCTATCGTCACACTTCATCATGCTAGCTTTGTCTGAAGCTGAGAAACTGGGACAGAAACAAAACTGAATGCCCCCAAAATTGTACGTCTAGCCCTATCTTAACATACGAGGTCAATTTCAGCAGGTTTTTGTGTCAACATCGTATAGATTTTTGCTCTCTACTCTTTGTCCTATAGTTCCTCCTTTTCGTCATTTCCCCGGTAATGATGCTGGGAGCCTGTCAGTACAACTAGCATCCCCACCTTCTGGAAATTCTGTGCTGGGAATTCCATCTCTTCTATCTCTTCTCTTTGTTTCTGCCTTGTTCCTTTTCTTCCTGTCACCTCCTTCTTGTCTACTTTCTGCTTTCTTGGTCCATTCTCCTGCATTCTCCCCCCCCCCCCCCCTTCCACCCCCACCCCCCACCCCCCCCCCCCCCCCCCCCTTCCACCCCCACCCCCCCCCTCCCCCCCCCCCCCCCCCTCCCCACCCCCTCACCCCCCTCCCCTCCCCCCCCCCCTTCCACCCTCCACCCCCCTCCCAGAAAGCACTTTACAAAATACCACACTCTCTCCTCCCCATGCCGAATCGTGCCTGCCTGACTGTCAGCCCTTAACGACAGCCCGCAAGCATTTCTCTGATACATCTGTCTTGTACAACACTGTCATTTCTGCTGAGCCGTTCGACTAGACGAAGAAGAGTTCATCATTTAAATTTATTTCTCTTCAGAATATTCTTGCTCGGGATTTTTTTCTTCAGACTCCTCTCTCTCCTCTCTCTCTCTCTCTCTCTCCTCTCCTCTCTCATCTCTCTCTCTCTCTCTCTCTCTCTCTCTCTCTCTCTCCTCTACCACTTGAAGACAGGAGAGAAAGTACGTGGTTGGCGTGGCGGTGTAGACTTATCATTATCTCCTATGTGTGCGAGTCACTCTCTCTCTGTGTGCGGCAGCCCTGCGGGGAAGTCCTTCATTTGTAAATAATGATATTGGTCTGATCTCTGTCTGTCTGTCTCTGTCTGTGTTTCTGTCTGTCTCTGTCTGTTTGTCTTGTCTGTCTGTCTGTCTTCTTGTCTCTCTCTCTCTCTCTCTCTCTCTCTCTCTCTCTCTCTCTCTCTCTCTCTCTCTCTCCTCTTCTGTCAGTCTACCTGTATGTGTGTGTGTGTGTTTGCGTGTGTGTGTGTGTGTTTCTTTGTGTGTGTTGTGTGAGTGTGTGTGAGAGAGAGGGAGCGTGCGTGTGTGTGTGTGTGTGGTGTGTGCGTGTGTGTGTGCGTGCGCATGCGTGTGTATATGTGTGTGTGTGTGGTCTATAAGAGAGGTTTTATCTCTTTTTTTTAATTTTGGCTAAAGAATCTTGCCATGCAAGAAGAATGAACTTTTTCTTGGGTTCCTGGACGATCGCAAAATGTGTTTTTTGAACAGGACCTCAGTCTGTCTTTGTCATTGTCTGTCTCTTTCTCTGTCTATCTCTGTCTCTGTCTGTCTGTCTGTCTGTCTTTGTCTGTCTCTCTCTTTGCCTCTGTCTTTGTCTCTCCGTCTCTCTCTATACCTATCTCTTTGTACCTCTCTCTCTATACCTCTCTCTCTTCTTTTTTCTTTATTTACTGCGTTTGGAGGAGGGTTTTTTTTTTTTGTTTTTGGTTGTTTTTAGTTGGTTTTGTTGGGTTGTTGTTGGTTGTGTTGGTTGTGTTTTTTTTTTTTGGGGGGAGGGGGTTGGGGGGGGGGGGGGGGGGGGGGTTGAGGGGGAGGTGTTTTTTCTTGTACCTAATCAGGGCAAAGGCCGGATTAAAAAAAGTATGTGAGTGCTTATCTGTCACCCTTGAAAAATAAAGATTGTTGATTCATTCGTTCGTTCGTTCATTCTCTCTCTGTCTCTCTCTCTCTCTGTCTCTCTGTTTGTCGTCATGAGCTGTGCACCAGGCTGACCCCAGAGGCAAAGAGGGGAGGGGAGGGGAGGGGAGGGGAGGGGAAGTTTTATGATGTGCGTTCACTATTACATCTGTGGGAGGCTGTGGCTGCGCTGACTGTAATTGGCCCTTATCGTACAGCTCTGTCTCCTGCCATTAGCTTCACTTTACCTTAACTTAAGCAAGCCTTCGTCGGCCTTCTTGCGCATGCCCGCACGCGCGCGCGCGCGCGCACACACACACACACGCACACACATACAGACTGAGGTCCTGTTCAAAAAGAACATTATTTTTGCAAACGTACACGAACCCAAGAAAATAGTCAGAGTTAATTCTCCTTGGCAAGATTCTTTAGCCAAAATGAAAAAGAAGAAAGAAAAGGAGGGGGGAAAACCCACCCACACCTCTCATATATATAACACCAAGTTCCAGCCCCCCTCCCCCTCCCCTCCCGTCCCAGAACAAAGAGAGAGAGGGAGAGGGTGGAGAGGTTAGTAAACTATTATCTTAAGATGTGTGTAAGCACAAGAGAGAGAGAGCGAGAGAGAGAGGGAGCCTTGGTTAAGGTGAGCCATTTTGTGTAAGCTTACTGTAGTCAATCGCGATCACAGAAAAACCCCTCAAACCCTACTCTTCAAACCATAAAAACTATGGTACAACACACAACTCTCTCCCCCCCCCCCCCTCCTCCGCTAGTGCTTTATATATACATACCCAGGGTTTGATGTTAAAAAAAAAAAGTCTTGTACTTATTCTATTACCCTCAGGAACTAAAATCTTGTCGTTATTGCTATCCCCTCTGTCCTCTTTCTGGCTGCCCCCCCCCCCCCCCCCCCCTCCTCCCTCCCTCTCTCTCCTCCTCTTCTGGCGTGAAAAGTATCCCATTATCTTTTGCTGTAGATCTTTGTTTTCTTTATGCTATGTTTTTGGTGGTGGTTTTATTATTTCTACACAGTCCTTTTCATTCGCATGCAGTCGCGCTTGTTACCGACCGACTCACTGCTTGAAAACAGGCATCAGCTCACACACCTGAGTGACAGACAATGCGGTGTAGCAACAGCCGTATAAACACCAGTAACGAAAACATCCCATCAGACCTCGTTGTGGGCGCAAAGGAATTCGCATGGCGTAAAAACCATGTTGCCCAAAAGCACAATCATCAGGTCAAGGATGGCTTGTACTTGAAGCTTGACTAGCGATTCCCAGTACACACAAAGGGGCACGGGGCGAAAGCCTACCCACCCAGCTGTGAGAGTGTACCATCAACACCCAGACCATGGCCACAGTGGTCATAATTATTAGCGGAAGTTAGGATACAGTACGTGTTGTCGTCCCCTGTGGGGATGCCAGGGACCCTGTCAGTGTAAATTGTATCCCCACTTCCTGGAAATTCAGCGCACGTAAAAGAACCCACGGCAACAAGAGAGTTGTCCCTGGCAAAATTTTTAGAAAAAAGACACTCTGATAGGGAAACAAATACAGTTGAAGACCAAAAGAAAAAAAAAGGTGGCGCTGCTCTTGTGGCGACGCGCTCTCCCCGGGGAGAGCAGCCCGAATTTCACGCAGAGAAATCTCGTGACTTAAAATGGTATAAACTAAAATAAATAAAAATAAATAAAAAATAAAATAAAATAATAAATAAAGATAAAATAAAATTCTGTGCTAGGAATTCCCTCTTTTCTGTCCCTCTCTTTCTTTCTGCCATTTTTCGTTTTTGCCTATCGCCTCCTCCTTGTCTATTTTCTGCCTTCTTGGTTCCATTCTCCTGTCTGTGTTTTCCCCCAGGAAGACTTAAAAGGTAACAGTTCTCTCCATGCTGAAGACGGATGCGCTGGCCTTGACTTGGCAAGCGCTTAACAACAGGGCAAGGCATTGTAGATCATGTGACAGACCGTAGTTGCTGTCTGAGCGTTCAGCGAAGAAGAAGGATGTGTTAACTTCGCTGAGGCGAAACTCTAAAAACATTATGATAGACGTGGTTGAGTTGTGTGGAATTGTAGTCTTTTCTATTGTGTTGTTCTATTTAATGGTATTGTATTTGTATTGTATTGCATTGCATTGTCTTGTGTTGCATTGCATTGCTATTGTATATCACTTACAGTCACAGTCCATTTCTCTGCATGAAATTCGGGCTGCCCTCAACGAGAAGAACTCGTTGTCTGCCACAAGGGCAGCGCCACCCAATCCAAAATAAAGGCTCTGTTTGATTATATACATACCTGTTTCCCCTTAGCTATGAAAGGTGTTTTTTCCTATAGAACTTCGTCAGGGACAACTCTCTTTTTGCCATTTTTTTGGCGTGCGCTAAATGTGTGTCGCCGCGCCCAACGACACTGACATGATCCTCCTTCTCTAGCTGCTCCGATCTTCGCTGTACTGCCCTGCTGACTTAATGGATGCTCATGCCACAGGATTCGGTGATGTTGCCAAAGAGACGTTTGTGGTCTTCTTCCTTTTCTTCCTTTTTCTTCGGTCTTGCCTTGAAAGACAGTGTTCATGAGGTCCGTATCGTGGTTTCGTAGCGCATGGTCTACATATCTCATTTTCCGTTCATTTATTAAAGAAAGAAGTTTTCTTGTTGTTCTCATTTCGTGTAGTATGATTTCATTTGTTGTTTTGTCTGTCCAACTGACTGAGTAGTCTTCTAAAACATCGTAATCTCAGCTGACTCGATTCTTTTCTCGTCGTCTTTTCTCTGTGTCCAGGATTCATAGTCATAATTATAGCATGACGGGCCATACTAAGCATTTCATTATTTTCATTTTCGGCTCGTAACGAATGGTGCGATCTTTTCTGAATGTGTTTCAGTTGGACCATTCTACTTTTAGTTATGCTTGTTCTTGTGTTTATGTCCTGGTATATGATCCGTGATCTGTTTTGACTAAACAGAGATATCTGATGTCTTTGACATTTTCCAGTGTCAGCGCCAGTAAGGTGAGATCAGGTGGGCCTCGTCAGATGCTGGTGGTTGCTCCAGTACAACCCTGTTGTTTATAGCCCTGCCCACCACAGAGGCCATGTCAGGGCTGTCACCTCGTAGTAGTTTAAATCTGAGATGGTGATTGCTCAAAGCCATGTCTGCAAGAATATTGCACCTCCTTTTCCCAACCCAGCCAACTCGAACAAGAAACACCACATCATTCAACACGGTTTTTGTGGTTGTTGTTGTTTTTTCTTGTGTGTGTGTGTGTGGTTTTTTTCCATTTCTGTGCATGCGTGGCGTCAACACTTACAAAGTTGAGTCAGCACCGCACCACAGGTGTTGTGCATAATAAAGATGACGAGGGACACAATAACAAAGAACCCCAAACTTTAACAAAGAACCCCCGACTTTAACAAAGAACCCCCAACGTTAACAAAGAATCCTCAACTTTAATCCACCATAGGAAACCACATCCTGTATCATCGAGGTTTATTGTTGTTGTTTTGTTGCTGTTGTTTTGTTGCTGTTGTTTTGTTGCTGGTGTTTTGTTGCTGGTGTTTTGTTGCTGTTGTTTTGTTGCTGTTGTTTTGTTTGTTGTTGTTTTTTTTGTCTCGGTGGCCAGTGATTTTCCTCTGTATGCGCACATTGTTTTACAGCAGGCTGTTGCTTTGCTGTTGGTTGTTGGAGAGCATGACATCAGCTTTCGCTTCAGGGAGCCTTGGTGAGGAAAACTAGCATAAAGACAATGGCGTCAGCGTGCAGGAATTTGCGGTTCACATAGGAAATCTCATGCCGAGGCGGCGAACCACACACCACAAAACCACACACACACACACACACACATCACACACACACACACACACACACACACACATACACACACACACACACACAACAACAACAACAACAACAACAACAGGAAACGGAGGTGCGTGTTGATTGGTCAGTGATATTCATCTCTTGGTTTAAACGGATGTTTATGCAGAAAAGAAGAAACGCGTTGTACACAAAGACAATTAACAAGTTAATAGCTTATAATGCACTTCACCATTAAACACAATGAAATGTGTATGGGAGGACGGGATAGCCTAGTGGTTAGAACATTGCGCTCGCAATCTGACAACCCGGGTTCGATTCCCGTTCAAGGGGATATTTTCCCCTGGAGTTAACATCAGTGCAGACTCCACTTTCCCCAAAAGTCCTTCGGATGAGACTTAAAACCGAGGCCCCGCGTGCGAACGCACGCAGATCATCTTGCGCACACGTTCAATCCTGTTCCGCTTTTAGTAAGAGTAGGCCATTGCGTGCCGGTGGGATCAGATGACAGAATTTACAAAACCGCATACACACGGGGACTGGATGTAAAAAGGAAACATAAGTGCTTATTCCATTATCCTCGATATAAAAGAGAAAAAAGTATTTCCAAGAAAGCTGGGAAATAACACCTCGCTGTCACAAGTGATCATTTCTTTTGAAATAGGTGAAATTGATAAATTAAAGGTATCGTTTTAAAACTTTCTACTTTTACGCCTATAAAAAAGAAACTTCGAAGCAAGACAGTTTGCATATTAATATTACATTTTTAAGTCGGGAGAAAAAAGAAAAAGAATTTGCTGATTTATAAATAGTTTTTATGTCGTAAGAAAAAAGAAAAAGAAGACTAGAGAGAGAGAGAGAGAGAGAGAGAGAGAGAGAGAGAGAGAGAGAGGAGAGAGAGAGGAGAGAGAGAGAGAGAGAGAGAGCACAGAACAGAAAAAGGTAAAATCGACAGACACCAGTAATCAGCTTGTCACAGGTATTATGACTTCTTCAAATGGTAATACAGCGTATGATATCATACTCTGAAATTAGCCCTTGATGTCTACATCAAGTCTCGCCTCTAACAGATCCAACTTTGTAAGGAGTTTTGGGTTTTTTGGTGTTTAAAAAAAATTCTTTTATATCGAGGATAGTGGAATAAGCACTTATGTAAGACACCAAGAGACATTTGTTTGGAAACAAAGTATTTACATCTTCCTGCGTACTATCACATATTTGTTACATGTCTTGGGCTATGTGAATGGCTGACTTCTTCAGCTTGCAGTGTTTACTGTAGTTATTTTACTAAAATAAGCTGGTGCTGGTTGTGGTCAGAAGTCGAGATTGTCCGAAAGCACCATGAACACACAGGTACACACACATACACACGCATGCACGCACACAGGTACGCGCACGCACGCACGCGCACGCGCGCAAAACACACACACTCTCACACACACACGTGCATTGCTTATTCAATGTGCCATCGAAAAATAAAAAGTTTGACTTGACTACACACACACACACCACAACACAACACACACACCACACCACACCACACACACCACAAACACACACACACACTTTACACACACACACCCCACACACACACACACACACACACACACAACACCACACACACTCACACACACACCACACTTCACACACACATACACACACACCCACACTTCACCCCACCCCCACCCCCCACCACATACACACACCACAACCTTCTCACTCCCCCCTTTCATAACCGCACCAGGCCCTCCCTCCCTCATCCCCAGTCCCGCCCCCCCCCCCTCTCCCCCCTCCCCCCCCTCCCCCCCCCCCAAAGGTCAGTCCACCTGTTGCTCTGCCCCCAGGTTTAAAACCTTTCCAGTCAGCACTTCACAGGCATTCCGCGGCCCAGTGGCCTGACGGAGGCAGGGAGAAGGCAGCCCAGCCAGGCGTGGCGTGATTAAAAGGTGATTGAGGTGGGCGGCGGCAAAGGGACTTGTTCCTTTCCTTTTCTTTCTTTCTTTCTTTCTTTCTTTTTTAGTTTTTCGTTCTTTCTTCTCACGTAACTTCCGCTCCAGTGGCCATTTCGCCTAGGTCGTTTCGTTGCTGCCCTTGAAGTGGTAAGGTGTAGTCCGTCCGTCTACAGTGTAGTAGTCCGTCTACAGTATAGTAGTCCGTCTTCAGTAGTCCATCTATAGTAGTCCGTCTACAGTATAGTAGTCTGTCTACAGTATAGTAGTCCGTCTACAGTGTAGTAGTCTGTCTACAGTATATTAGTCCGTCTTCAGTAGTCTGTCTACAGTGTAGTAGTCTGTCTACAGTGCAGTAGTCCGTCTACAGTATAGTAGTCCGTCTACGGTAGTCCGTCTACAGTATAGTAGTCCGTCTACAGTAGTCCGTCTACAGTATAGTAGTCCGTCTATAGTGTAGTAGTCCGTCTACAGTGTAATAGTCCATCTACAGTATAGTAGTCCGTCTACGGTAGTCCGTCTACAGTATAGTAGTCCGTCTACAGTATAATAGTCCGTCTACAGTAGTCCGTCTACAGTATAGTGGTCTGTCTACAGTAGTCCGTCTACAGTAGTCCGTCTACAGTATAGTAGTCCGTCTACAGTATAGTGGTCCTCTACAGTATAGTGGTCCGTCTACAGTGTAGTAGTCCGTCTACAGTATAGTAGTCCGTCTACAGTATAGTAGTCCGTCTACAGTATAGTAGTCCGTCTACAGTATAGTAGTCCGTCTACAGTAGTCCGTCTACAGTAGTCCATCTACAGTAGTCCGTTTACAGTATAGTAGTCCGTCTACAGTATAGTAGTCCGTCTACAGTGGTCCGTATACAGTATAGTAGTCCGTCTACAGTATAGTAGTCCGTCTACAGTATAGTAGTCTGTCTACAGTATAGTAGTCCGTCTACAGTAGTCCGTCTACAGTATAGTGGTCCGTCTACAGTATAGTGGTCCGTCTACAGTGTAGTAGTCCGTCTACAGTATAGTAGTCCGTCTACAGTATAATAGTCCGTCTACAGTAGTCCGTCTACAGTATAGTGGTCTGTCTACAGTAGTCCGTCTACAGTATAGTAGTCCGTCTACAGTATAGTAGTCCGTCTACAGTATAGTGGTCCTCTACAGTATAGTGGTCCGTCTACAGTGTAGTAGTCCGTCTACAGTATAGTAGTCCGTCTACAGTATAGTAGTCCGTCTACAGTATAGTAGTCCGTCTACAGTATAGTAGTCCGTCTACAGTAGTCCATCTATAGTAGTCCGTCTACAGTAGTCCATCTACAGTAGTCCGTTTACAGTATAGTAGTCCGTCTACAGTATAGTAGTCCGTCTACAGTGGTCCGTCTACAGTATAGTAGTCCGTCTACAGTATAGTAGTCCGTCTACAGTATAGTAGTCTGTCTACAGTATAGTAGTCCGTCTACAGTAGTCCGTCTACAGTATAGTGGTCCGTCTACAGTATAGTAGTCCGTCTACAGTGTAGTAGTCCGTCTACAGTATAGTAGTCCGTCTACAGTAGACCATCTACAGTATAGTAGTCTGTCTACAGTATAGTAGTCCGTCTGCAGTATAGTGGTCCGTCTACAGTATAGTAGTCCGTCTACAGTATAGTAGTCCGTCTACAGTATAGTAGTCCGTCTACAGTATAGTAGTCCGTCTACTCTAGTCCGAGTCCAATATACCGGGTCTGCTGGGATTTCAAGGTGATGCCAAGTTCATTTGCTCCTCAAGTTCATTTGGTGTGCAGACTACACACAATGACATGGTTGACACTCCTAAAACAGGGGCTATTAGTAAAAATCCATGAAACAATATGATGTAATGCAAGAAAATGATTTGGGGAGGGGGGGACAACGAAAAATGATGACAGAAAAATCAACCACCAACCAGTCACCCAACCAACCCAACAAACAAGAAAAAAACTCAAACTACTACTTCTTTCTCGAACGGTCAGACAGACTAAAAAGATAACAATTCTCTCCTACGCCGAAGTCGGATGTGCTGGGCCTGACTTGCCAGGTGCCTAATGGCGGCACAATGCATTTTTAGCCCATATGACAGACGACACTAGTTGCTGTCTGAACGGTCCGCGAAGAAGGCTGGTGCAGGCTGTGAGCTTGCTGACTGTTGTTTCTGTCTAAGGCTGTCCATGGACACGCCATGAAAGCCTGCTCTTTTCAACCCATCACAATTCGTCTCCATGGGCAGCACCAGAAATTGCTCCAGTGTGAAATCTGACATGCGTTCTCTATATTCATATATACACATATTCATATGTTTCTGTGGCTGCTTACAAAACTTGTCAGGGTTTCTTAATGCGCTAGTAAATGCTGATGGCTGCGTTGCTGTACCACAGACTGCGTGATCATCTTGTCTGGGTTCGTACTAGCTCTAGTGTGTCATGCAGTGTTGCAGGGTTGTTCTTTCAGGCAGCTTAATTAACGTGATCCATTATTCTTCATGGTTCAAACACATTTCCAAAACGGATCTGATAAAGGTTGTACTCTCCTGTCAGACCCTCTATTTCTCTATCAAGATTGGATGTGTCCTTGCGTTCTCTAGCTGGTGGTCAACAAACGCATTCTTTGATATCGATTGATTGATTGATACATTCCCCTGTGTTTTGGGACACATTTTTTGTTATGTTGAAAGTGGAAAGAAATGTGTAAAGTTATGTAAAAATGGTAAAGGCTGTGTAAAATTATGTTTAAAAAATTGCAAAGGATGTGTTAAGTAATGTTAAAAAAAAAGGCAAAGGATGTATAAAGTTATGTAGAAAATTGCAAAGGATGTGTAATGTTATGCAAAATTGGCAAAGGATGTGTAATGCTATGTAAAATGTGACAAAGGATGTGTAAAGTTATGTAGAAATGGGCAAAGGATGTGTAAAGTTATGTAGAAATTGGCAAAGGATGTGTAAAGTTCTGTGAAAAATGGCAAAGAATGTGCAAAGCTATGGCAAAACAATGGCAAAGGATATATGTAAAGTTCTGGAAAACAAAACTGGTAAACGAGTCTAAAATCGTCGCGTTGCAGCACGTCTTCAGGTCCTGTTCTGGCAGCGTCCACAGATTGGACGTCTCTCCTCTACTGTACCCCCACCAGCCAAACTAAGAGCCCGGCCCAGAAAAAAAACAAAACCTAGTGAAGAAGTTCACCAAGTGCCTCCCTGTGTGTTTGTCTATCTGTCTGACTACTGATCCTTCCTGGCTACCAACCCCCACTCCCCCCCCCCCCCCCCCCCCCCCCCTTCTCCCTCTTGTCCAACCCACCGGCGCGTCACAATCTTACAGTCCCCTTGCAGCAGACAAAAGGCCACTTTGTCTTGCAAAGCCAGGGCTGCGGGAGTAAAGGAGCGGGTTGTCTGGCCAGACAGACAGACAGACAGACAGACAGGTACAGCCCTACTGTATACTACTACCGTGTCGTAGTTGTGCATTTGTGGCTGGGGGCTTGCATAACCCTCAGTCACCCTAGAGGAACTCGCTCACTGCAATCCCCGCTGACTATACTATGATTACTGTGTAGGCAGCCTTCAGTCTCGGAAGACTGTGGAGTTGAGCTCTAGGCGTTTATTCTGGTACAGGGTCGGCTGTGGCTGGCCAGTCCCACACGGGAATGACAGACAGTGCCTATGGCAGAGGGTACAGATGAAGTCTGACAATGCTGGTCTGTCTGTCTTGTCTTGTCTGTCTGCCTGGGCTGCAGCCTTTCTTCTCATTATACCTATGGTTACACACCACCTTTATAATTTTTGCCACTTTTCTTTCTGTTTTTCCCATATTACTACTCTTGTGTTCATACTAAGGCATCCACAGAAATGAAAACAACTTTTTGTTAAAGACTAGCCTTTGACTCAAAACTCGTGTGATTTGCACAAATTTAATTTTGATTTTTTATTATTTTGCAGCAAACGCTATACTCCTCAGTCATTTGCCATCTGCTGCTAGCTTCCTAACCACAATATGCATGCGCGGTGGTCAGCACTAAGGAACACAAGCGATCCTCATTTGATGGTCATTTCCAACTTTCTCGTGACCACCTGTTAGGCCTATTGCTCTACGTCCTCAATAATTTTTTTTAAAAACAAACCAAACAAGCACACAGAGCTTTTTTTTATGCTTAATCGGTGAAAATCACCTGAAATTTTTGTTTTCCCGACTAGCACTCTATAGAAGATACTACAGCACACCCAAGCTACAGCAGAAGTGTAGCCTGTGCCTGTCAGGTTGTAGGCCTAGCCTGTTGGGGATCACAGCAGCCTGGTCACTTTCTGCTGCTAGCCTACTGCTGCCTGCTGCTGTACCTGCCTGTTGTGTCAGCTGTGGGGCAGACAGGGAATCACCTTCCTTTGATTAGATCGAGTACAACTTCGAAAAACAAATCATGGACTTTCTTTCTTATCTCATACTGCTACACCCTTCCCTCCTCAACTCTCTTCTCTCTCTCTCTCTCTCTCTCTCTCTCTGGCTGGCTGGCTGGCTGCTGGCTGGCTGTTTGTCTCATCTCTTTTGTTTCTGTCTGTCTGTCTTCATCTCTCCATTTACCTCATTAACACAGTTCGAGTTCGAGTTCTCTGTCTCTTTTCTGTCCATCTGTCTCTGTCTGTGTGTATCTGTCTCTGTCTCCGTGTGTCTCTGTCTCCGTGTGTTCTGTCTCTCTGTGTCTGTCTCTGTATCTCTAGTCTCTGTCTCTCTCTCGCTCGCTCTCCTATTTCCATGCATTTTCCTTTCTCCTCCTTCCTTCTTCGTTGTCTCTCAAGCACGAGGTCAGGGTGGGGGTTGGGGGGGGGGGGGGGGGGGGGGGGAGGGGGGGGGGGGGGGGGGGGGGGGGGGAGAGATTTGTGACAGTAGGAAAGACACTGCCGTGTAAGGGTGGAAAACAAAGCATACTCCGCACTCGTGGCCAACATTGTCAGGTCCTCACGTTTAGCTTTGTTCCCTTCAGTTTTGGTGGCCGTTTCCCCGTTGTTGTTGTTTTGGTTGCTGTTCGTGGTTCTTCTTGTTGTTCTTCTTCATCATCATCTTCTTCGTCGTCATCATCATCATCGTCATCATCTTCTTCTTCTTCTGCTGCTGCTGCTGCTGCTTATTCTCCTCCACCTCCTTTTTGTTCTTCAGATGGTGTTCCTCCCCATTCTACAATGTCGATGGTCCTCTTTTTTTTTGCCACTGTCTGCCCCTTCATCTCTAGCTTCACAGCTCCAGGCAGATCTGGTTTTAAGCAAGGCCGTTGGATCTCGTTACGTGGTCTCAACACAACACACACACACACACACACACACACCACCACCACCACCACACCGCCACCACCACCACCTCCTTCTCTTCCTCCTCACCTCACTTACTTCCTAACTGCACGTCCTCACCAATGTTCCCATTCCCCCCCCCCCCCCCCCCCCTTTAGTAAGGTAACTAACTCCCCATAGAAACTCCACCCCATCCCCAACCCCCCTTTCTTTTCTCTCCCCCCACCCCTCCACCACTACCAACCCTCCCCCCCCCCCCTCACATCCCTCTCCCCTTTTCTTTTAACGTCAATCGAAGTTTATCAGCCAACTCATAACCAACCCTACTTAACAAGGTCTGAAGCCCCGCTCTTCAACTGTCATCAGAGCAGATGTCAAAATGAAGTAATGATATTCAACAAGCCATAAGGGACAAAGGGTACACACCCCAAGCCACCCCCCCTCCCCCCCCAGGGGTGTTAGGCTACTTTGAACACCCACTAACACCCCCCCCCCCCCATCCTTCCTTCACCCCCTGGGGCTGTGTCCATAGCCAGTGACCAGGGTGGGGTTAACGATCCGTGGGGTCAGAGACCTCTTGGAGAGCATTGACACATTGTTTGGTCAAGATACTTCTGACATCTGTCAGACAGTGTGTGTGTGATGAGAGGGGTGGGGTGAGGAGGGGGGGGGTTGGAGGGGAGAGGGGGTGGGTTAGGTGGTAGTTGTGGTGGTGATGGTGTGGGTGTGGGGGGTTGGGAGTAGTTGTATGTGTGTGTGTCTGTCTGTGAGAGAGAGAGAGAGAGAAAGAGAGACAGACAGACAGAAAGACAGGCAGAGACAGATATGCAGGTAGGTATGTGTTCCTATAACCTATGTGGTCGTTGGGGAGTGAGGTTTCAAAAGTCCTGAACTACTCCAGGGGCCAGCATATTGAGGGCGGCGCCCATCTCCTCTCCCTCGCTGCTTTACCTTCCCTGGCCCTGAAGAGGGCAGGTATCCATTTTTACAGCTGGGTAGACTGAGAGACTGTACTGAAACCAAGGTGCGCAACTTGTCGCCAATCCACTTGGTAACCACACTCTATGCTGCTTACCCTTAGTTTGGGGAGAATGAGCACTGAGCTATCCATTCCCTGCCGCAGGCAGACAGATGGCAATTATTATGCTAACATAAAAAGAAGCTGATACAGCAAGAAGTAAGGCCTCAACGGCTGACCTACTTTATATTCACTTTTTTTTTTTAAGCGGTAGTAGCCTCAAGCCTTTTGCGTCAGTCCAAGGGAAAGTCGCACGTGGGACACGTCCCCAAGCCGACTGTGGGGCAGACAGACTGTCATTAGGAAGAAGCCAAGCTTTGAAACGGGGAGTAATCATTCGGAAAGGGGACCGGGCCTCTCCCCTAGGCACTACTCGTTTGTAACCGAGTACATCTTTGATGTTGAAAACCTCCCACTTTGACTTAAAAGCGCGCGCTGACTCGCTGAGGCTTGAAGCCAGTCTTGACCGACCACCGGACCGTGGTGGTGGTGGCGGTGGACATTGGCGCCGTGACCTTGACAGTGACGCACGTACGCACGTGTGTCGAAGGTTTCTGTCAACCTGAGGGTTGAAGTTGTCTTCTGGTCAGCTCGTTTGCTGACGCAGGTGTGTTTGTGGGTGTGCATGCTTTGGTGGCTGGCTTAATGGGGCGTAGCGCGTATGGGGCTGCCCTGGCCTGGCGATGCCGCTTGGCTTTCTCGGGGGAACCATCGTCATTAAAGATGACAGACCCAGAAGGGATGCTTCACGCCTTTGCTTTGGTGTTTTTTGTCGCTCGGAAATGGAAAGTGACAGGTTAATGACATAAAAGGTGTCAGCTGAAGTCTCTCTTCACGCCTGGTTTGTCCTAGGGTTAAGTTAAAGCGTGGAAAAGAGCACAGAGGTGTGTGTCTTCTCTCTATCTCTGTGTCTATCTGCCTGTCTGCCTGTCTCTCTCTGTCTCTCTGTCTCTGTCTCTATATGTGCTGTTTTGCCTTCTTTTCTTCAGTTTCAAACAGCTTTCATTCACGGACGGGGGAATGCTGAGGAGCATGTCAGTATTGATAACGTCCCCCACCTTCTGGAAATGTGTTTCGAACTTCTTTTCTATCCCTCTCTTTCTGCTTTGTTCCTCTTCTTCCTGTCACCTCCTTCTCGGCTATTTTCTGCCTTCATGGTCCATTCTCCTGCCTTTTCTCCAGAAAGACTTAAAAAGACAACAATTCTTCCCCGCACCGAAGTCGAATGTGCTGGGCCTGACTTGTCAGGCGCTTAACAGCAGCACAACGCATTTATCGCTTATACGACAGACAACGATGGTTGCTTCTTGAGAATTCGACGGCGACGAGACAACGATGGTTGCTTCTTGAGAATTCGACGGCGACGACGACGACGACGACGAAGAAGAAGAAGAAGAAGAAGAAACAGCTTTTATTCTTTAGGTAGTTTCTGTTTGCATCGTTAGTTTTTAAACATATTTTTAAAGGTAGACATAGGACTAACCAATTCTAAGTTCCAGTACGTTTTCTGATCAATGTTTTTCTTGTTTCTGTTTGTAAGGGTTTTTAGTTTTAGAGCAGAAATTGTTTAGAGACAATACTTCCTAAATTTGAAATAATATAAATGAGTATTTGTGGCATATATTAATGATCTTGAATCATTAGCTTGCATCGCAATGCGTTGCATGATGTTGTATCATATTGATATTATTGTGTTGTGTCCTATCGCGTTGTTGTGTGGTGGGGTTTATTTGGTGCTGTACTGTATGGCGCTGGTAAGGCTCCTTCGTTTAGTTTGGGGGAACGAAGATAAAGGGAATGGGTTTTGTTCACTGTTCAAAAACATCAGCTTCATCTACAGGTCTTCACTTATTGTTGCCCCTTCCCTTTCCCCGAGAGAGAGAGAGAGAGAGAGAGAGAGAGAGAGAGACAGACAGACAGACAGACAGACAGACAGACAGACAGACGTACGTACTCGTAAAAAAACAGGAGGCATGATCCATCGCGTAATCATAAAGCAGGCTGACCGACGGACCGACAGGGCTTGACGTTGATATGAGTTCCCTGTATATATATCCGACCCTGATGATGTCACACGACAAACTCGGGCACAGGTGGAGCGGAGAGGTCTGTCGACATGAGCGCCGTGGGAGCAGCATGACAAAAGAGCCTGACAGGCAGGAAACGTTTTGTTGAGTTGGACAGCAGACAACAGAGCCAATGAGACTGATCAGACGAGAACGTCAACATTCTTGCCTTCCCTCAAAGGCGCCAGACGTGCCGAGATTCGAAACCAAGCAAAACTTTCAGCATGGGATGTCAAGAGATAAACTACCCACTGAGCTACCACTGCCACGGCCAAGATTGATGATTGGAAGACCCCGCAGAGGACAAGTTTCCCATGAGAACTGTGCAGAGCAGTCTTGTAGATGAGAGTCTTGCGGCTTGATACACCCACCCCCGGGGGTATGTAAGGGGAATGTGGGTTTTGTTGCTGGGTATCTGGGGAGTTAGTTGGTAATGACCGTGTAAGAATGGTCGGCGCGTGGATCGCGTCTTGTGTGTGCAGGTTTGTGTGGTGGAGATGAGGTGCGACAGACCTGGCAGGGTGGCGTCGTTTCTCTGGCACCTATTACGTGGAAGGAGAGAGAAGAGAGAGAGAGAGAGAGAGAGAGAGAGAGAGAGAGAGAGAGAGAGAGAGAGGGGAGGGGAGAGGTGTGTGTGTGTGTGTGTGTGTATGTGTGTGTGTGTGAAGAATGAGAGGGTGTGTGTGTGTGTAGAATGAGAGGGTGTGTGTGTGTGTGTAGAATGAGAGGGTGTGTGTGGTAGAATGAGAGGGGGTGTGTTTGTGTGTGTGTGTAGAATGAGAGGGTATGTGTGTTGTGTGAGTGTGTGTGTGGTGTGTAAAATGAGAGGGTGTGTGTTGTGTGTATCTGTGAGAGAGAAGGCGGTAGAGAGAGAGAGAGAGAGAGAGAGAGAGAGAGAGAGAGAGTGCGGGTGTGTGTATGTATATGTGAGAGAGACAGAGAGGTTTATAGGCAAAAGACCGCCAGTGCACACACGATGCAAAAGCATACGCTATGCATTAAAAAAAAAAAAGCAAATGATTAAAACACCAACCAAACCTGTCAATCTTCTCCAACAACTGCAAACTCATCAATGTCTTAACAGCAAACGAGTGCTTGTGTTGCACATCATGTTCATACACCGGCATACACTGAACAAGCGAGTTTGAAGGAAGTGACGTCATTTGTGATAACGGTGAGGAGAGGCGGAAGCGTCATGGTGCTCGACCCCCAGTCCATGTTATCAGGCGACAGACAGACAGACAGACAGGTCCTCCTTGACACAAGGCATTACCCCCCTCCCCCCCCCCCCCCCCCCCCCCCCTTCCGCCATCGAAAGTATTTTAAGTAGGCCAACATGTGACAAACTTGCCCTTCTCTCTAAACTTTTCCTCTCCCTCTCTCCCTCTCTCAACCTCGCCCCTTCTCTCCTCTCTTTTCTGACCCCGGGGCAGCGTGCTTTGGTTTAAAAAAGCGGAAAATTCTGAGGGGTTTTTTTGTTTTTTTGGGGTTTGTTTTTTTTTTTTTTTTTTTGGGGGGGGGGGGGGAAAAAATTGGGAAGTTTACAACTTGTTTAAAAAAAAATTTTTTTTGGTTTTAATTTTTTTGGGGGTCTATTTCTTTTCGAGTTATATAATAAAATGATAGATAGAAGAAAAGAAGATAAAATTAAAATTAATAGATAGATAAGACAATAGGTTTACCTTAGTCCCCACAAGTTGTGGCATTATAGTTTTCGACGTATTTTGAACACGGGGATGCCGTGTCTCACAGCCCCAAAGCAAAACCCCGGGTATAACCATTCTGTTTCCCCAACAGGGGTATAAACTTTCCACACACACACACACACACACACACACACACAACCCACACACACACACACACCACACAACCTTCAAGCCTTTCGAATCGGGAAGAGGATAGGGGATAAACCGACACGAAAGTATAAATTTTTTCCATTCCCCCTTTTTGCAGGGAAAGGGAAAGAACTTTTTTTTTTCCCTCGTCGAGAGTCTACCACAACAAGAACGGTAGAAGGGTGGAAAGAAGGGGATGGGATAGCCTGGGGATTTTGGGGGGCGTTGTCGATAAATTTTGCCGGGGGGGTTTTGTGAGCGAGACAGCATCTTTTTAAACAGAAGGGGTAACAGTAACCCCCCAAAAAAAAAAAAAAAAGGGTGGAGGAATTTTACAAGCTCGCAGAAGGCTTATGCCAGCATCAGCAGCCCGCAGGGAGCAGCGGGACTTTTTTCATGTGGCAGAACAAACATGTTGGGTTGAGGGTACAACAAAAAAGGGGGCCCGCCACACCACACACAAAGGGACGACAAAGACAGGGAGCTAGTTTGACACAGCCGGCTGCCTGCTCTCTTCCCGCTAGGCAAAAATTTTTTGCATTGAAGATTTTAGGGTTTTTGTGATGCTTACCGCCCCCCGTTGAAGAAAAAGGGGGAAAAAAGGGGGGGGGGGGTAAGGGGAAGAGGGGAAGGGGAGGAGGGGGGAGGAGAGAGAGGGGGGAGGGGGGGGGGGGAGCGTAAAGAGTTAGTCAAAGAGGGAAAAAAGTGTGTGGAGTGGGGAGAGAACCCCCAAAAAAAGTTAGTGAGGGAGGGGGAAAAAAGGGGAGAATGGTGAGTGGGTGGGGTCATGAGAAGGGGAGAGTTGGGGGAGTGAAGAGAGAGAGAGAGTGAAAAGAGAAAGAGGGAGAACAGGGGGTTCGTAACATAAAGCCTGATAAAACGATTGCTTCTGTTGAGGAAAGTTCAACACATCAAGTCAAGTCAAGTCATTTTTTAATTTCCAGATTAAACCATCGAATAAGCAATGCATTTGCTTTTGTTGTTTTTTTCTTTCATCAAGCACGTGTGTATGTGAGTGTGATAGGAGGTAACACACAGAAAGTAGCTGTGCCCTTGGCTACCACACCACCAAATACACCACCACCAAGGTCAAAAGATGTATAGGGCAAGGGGGTTGAACACTGCACCCATCAATCTGAAGAATTTGGCCATATACCACGCTGTCCTGAAAGGAAATCTGCTGAGCTGGCATCAGCATCCCGCACTATACTGAACCTGTCTTTGAGATGTTGGCTTCTTCACTCGTGACATTGTATGTGGAGTCTTTCAAAACTCGTGACATTGTAACTATGTGGAATAATTCAAAAGTTCTGTTCAGCGGATGTCTCGCAAGGTGACAAGATCTTGGTGATTTTTGTAAACTCCACACGGACAAGGAAACAGTTCAAACATAGTGATATCAGCACTCGTGATGAGGACAAGAGTCTGGGTCCCTTTCTCTTTCTATATAAACTTGGGTTTGGCATGTCTTCAAGTATACGAAAGAAAACAGATTGGTTGATGAGTGTCGTGGACGAAATTGAAATTTTGTTGTAAACAAGCTTTCTTCCCTGAAAGAGAACGGAAACAAAAATCGTATGTATCTTTTAAACAATGGATGTACTAATGCAGAAAAAGTAGTGGAGGAAAAAAGTGCAGGTAACAATGAATGCGCGTATTTGGAATGATTTGTTGTAGTTGCTAACTAAGCACGGTTTTCGTGTGATTGCGAAAACATGGACGATGGTGATACTATTGATGTTTACCATATTGAAGCATGAGCAGCTCCAGCATGAAAAGACCATCATCTGTGTACATGCTTCTAGGGCATGGTCCGCACACTCAGTTTTCAGCGGTTTAGTCCCGTGGTCCACCCAGCTGTAAATGGGTACCTGCCCTCTTTAGGGTCAGGGAAGGTAAAGCAGCGAGGAAGAGGAGATGGGCGCCGCCCTCAATATGCTGGCCCTAGCGAAGTGAGGTCTCTGACATCTCGCTCCCCAACAACCGCGTAGGTTATGGGAACACCTTTACCTTTTACCTTTAACCTGAACAATCTGCCCAAGAGATTTACCTTTAACCTGAACAATCTGCCCAAGAGATTTACCTTTAACCTGAACAATCTGCCCAAGAGATAAAAGAATCGAAAATGGAGACTCTCCAAATGCGCCATTGATGAGGGAGGTGTGGGTGGAAATGGAGATGACAGCTTCCTGTAGGAACTTGTTCTTATGCAGTGACAAAATTCACCCAGCTGAGACTGCCAACCCCCCCCCCCCCACCCCCCCCCTCTCCTCTCCCCCCCCTCCCTCTCTCTCTCTCCCCCTCCATCCTTCTCTCTCTCTCTCTCACTCTTTTCTCTCTCCCCTCCCCTCTCTCTTTTCTCCTCTCTCCTTCTCTCTCTCTCTCTCTTAAGCCTGTTGCTGTTTACATTATAGGTAAATCTATCGCTGTGTCATTCACGGTGCTTGGCTTTTCAGCTGTTGTGTAGTTGTGGTAGGGGGTGTATCAGCATAGCGTGAGAGAGGTTTCAGTTGTGTTTGTGTTGTAGGGATATATGTAACTCATATCAACATAGACAGTTGTGGTTGTTTTTTTACGCACATCTTTTACACAAGAGTCAGAAGATCTTGACGACTCTGGGTCAATATCGGGTACAATGTGTGCCGAATCTTCTTTGTCGAACGCTCAGACAGCAACTATTGTTGTCTGTCATATGAGCGAAAATGAGCCGTTCAAGTGCCTGACAAGTCAGGCCCAGCGCATTCTACTCCAGCGTGGGAGAGAATTGGTATAGATCTTATATTTTGCTGGGGGGAAAAAGGCAGGAGAATGGACCAAGACAGCAGAAAAATAGACAAGAAGGAGGTGACAGGAAGATCTCGTCATTCGTTTCAGCGTTGGGTGGGTTACCGGAAACACAAACATACCCGGCATACATCGCCGAAGTCGGAGTGCGTCTCCCTTCATGGTGGGTTAAAAAAAAGAAAGTAGTGCTCATTGAAAGCCTACTGAGGTGATAAACTCTTTACCTTTTTACGTTTCATAACATCAAGCAGTCATTATCTTAGCAACAGTTCAGGTTCGTGAGGAAAACAAAAGTGTGCACTGGAAAAAACATACGTTGTTGCTTCATGCTGTGTACTTTCAACATGATGTATACACCGACTTTTAAGCTGTTGTTTCTAGGCAAAAATCTTAAGAGACACGAGACTAAATACACAAATGAGGCTAAAAACTCAAATGAGGCTAAAACCACAAATGAGGCTAAAACCACAAATGAGGCTAAAAACACAAATGAGGCTAAAAACTCAAATGAGACTAAAACCACAAATGAGGCTAAAAACTCAAATGAGGCTAAAACCACAAATGAGGCTAAAAACTCAAATGAGGCTAAAACCACAAATGAGGCTAAAACCACAAATGAGGCTAAAAACTCAAATGAGACTAAAACCACAAATGAGGCTCAAAACAAAACTGACGCTATCTCCCAAAGTGCCATTTGTAACTTGGAGGACAGGAGACGACAGTTGCCTGCAGTGAAGCAGTAGATCGGCTTTCAGGACAGTGACAAGAGCTCGCGGAGTTGAGGCCACACCACCCACCTGCCTCCTTTCTTCTCCTCCACACCTCTACCTCCTTCACACCCGCTCCCCCCTCCCCCCCACATACCCCCTTCCCTCCTCCCTCCCCTGCAGGCATGTCATGTTTTGTAACCCAGTCACCGGATCACATCATTCAGTGCGTATGGGTTTTCCAGCGCTGGGAGATGTATCGGCGTGGCGCCTGTCGTTTATCTGTTACGTTGCAGTGACGTATTTTGTTTCCTTCTCTACACTTTCTCTCCTCTCTTCCCCTTCTTTTTTTTCTCTCATCTTCCTCCTCATATTCGTCCTCCCTGTTCTCCTCCTCCTCCTCTGTCTTTTCTTCCTCGTCCTCTTCCTTGTTCTTCTTTTTCCTTTTCCTGAAGTTGTTCTACGAGTGTGTCCTACGTGATTCCTTTGTTGAAATTAGGGACGATCACACACAAGTTATGGGGGTTACAGGCCTGTAGTGCATGTCAACACAGAGAAGTAGGAAGCTAATCTTCATGGTGCTTTTAGTTAGTGGTTTAAACAGGTTTTTATTAAACAGAGCATATATACACATACATAACTGGAAATCATTTCTAAACTGCTAAAACCAGTCGTTTTATATCGATACACAACGACGAAATTTAGTGGCTACAAAAAGACACCGCATAAATAAGGACTCGGTTGAGACTGCCAATGTAAATTCAGTACTCCTTATATATATATATATATGAACTAAAATCATCAGCAAAAAACCCCACCATATGGTCTATCACTTCTTCTAGCATGTAAAAGGTAAAAAATCCTTTTATCTATCAGCATATTCTACACAATAACGTTTGGACAGTTTATTAGCCTTAAGGAATGAAATAATTTTGGTGTTCTGTCATTTAATGCTTGTTTTTTCAGATGGATGGTGTTAGATATTTGAGGGTATTAGGAGGTGTTGGTTTTGAACTTGAAGTGAAAGTGACTGGAGCCACTGAAAGTGA
>CM054149.1:13642289-13649789 GCA_028751875.1 Rapana venosa
AGGGATGGAGGGAGAGAGAGGAGGGAAAGAGAGAGATATAGGAGGAGAGAGAAAGGGGGAAGAAAGAGAGAGGGGAAGGAGAGAGAGAGGGAGGGAGGGAAGAGAGAAGAGAGAGAGGAGAGAGAGAGAAGAGAGAAGGGAAGGAGAAGAGGGGGGGGGGGGGGGTGGATGAGAAATGAGAGAGAGAGGGAAGAGAGTGAAGGGAGAGAGATAGTGAAAGAGACGAAATAGAGAGAGAGAGAAGAGAGATATATATATAATATGGGAAGGGAGAGTGGGGAAGGAGAAAGAAGGTGGCAAAAACTAGAGGGAGAGAGAGAATGAAAAGAGGGGAGAGAGATGGAGGGAGAGAGATGAGGAGGAGAGAGCGAGAGAGGAGAGAGGGGGGGGGGGGGAGAGAAGAAGAGAGAGGGGGTAGAGGGGGAGAGGAAGAGAGACAGAGATAGAGACAGAGAGACAGATATTAGGAAGACCTGCAAAACAGACTGTAAGATTTTCAAATTTATGTTCACTGGTGGCAAAGAGTTTTCCCTTACCTTCATTAACATTAACACAAGGAAGAAAAAAACCCAACTCCCTCCCCTTCATCCCCCTCCCCCCAAACCCAAACAAGCAAACAAGTTCATCCCCCTCCTCCCTGTGCCCCCCCCCCCCCCCCCCCATCACCCTCCTAAGCCAAACAAGCAAACAGGTGTAGGCCAGAATACACCTGTCCCAGTGATAAACAAGCCAGAGAGATAAAACACTTAGAAGTGTTTACAAAACCAGGTCATTGACTTTCACCCATCCCTGGTGGTCTTCGGGAGTCTGTAGCAGCAACCCGGCTTTCTCCAGTTCCTTGTGCTTGGCCTGGGAAGGAACTGTTATCTTTAAAGTCTTTCTGAAAACAACGTAGGAGAATGGACCAGGAAGGTAGAACATAGACAAGTAGAACATAGACAGGAAGGAGGTGAAAGGAAAGAGAGGGATAAAAAAGAGGGAATTCGTAGCACAGAATTTCCAGAATGTGGAGATGCTACTTATACTGACAAGGCCCCCAGCGTGATGTAGATCTCGGAATGTCTGTGTTTGAGAAGGTATTGGCATTGGAGTTTTGACTCGGCAGGAAGTAAATGGGCAAGCTTGCACTTTCAGCCTCACCCTCCCCAAACTATCTTGATGGGGGCGGGGTAGCCTGGTGGTCATTGCATTGTGCTCATGATCTTATTACCTGGGATCGATCCCAGGTTTGAGCTACCACCGAGACATCCATTCAATGGGATTTTCCCTCTGGAGTAACCGTCAGTGCCAACTCTACTCCCCCAAAATGTCTTTTGGATGAGACTATAAACTAAGGTTTCGTATGCGAAATACTTGCAGAACATCTTGCACACGCATTAAAACCTGTTCCTCCTTTGGGAAGAGTAGGTCATTGTGTGCAGGTGGGAATGTATGACAATTTAAAAAAAAAAAAAACCAAACAGTGACACTGATGTCATGTTTAGACATCATGACCAAGGTCAGAATGGGGCTACAGCAATGGTGGGCAAAAATGGCCGCACTGGCAAATAGGAACAAATTTCATCACCATAGGTCAACTGTGGAGCTCTAGAATAGGAATGGAAAAAACAAATTTTAATACTGTTTTGAGACTTTTAGATTTCATGTGGTTTGGGGAAGGGGTGGAAGTGGGTGCGTGTTTTAGGGAAAGGGAGGGTGGGGGAGTCTGTCTTTTTCTTTGAATTTTTGTGAATGTTTGTTTTCCGTTATTAAGTAACCAGAAGGCTGACAGTCTAACAAGTACAGCAAAAATGAAATGAGAACGCTTTTCAAAAGATACCATTTAGCCTAATCTGGTAAATACTTTTTATTTAGTTTATTTTAGAGAGAAACAGAGAGAAACAGACACACAAAGGCAGAGCCACAGACAAAGGCAGAGGGCCCCGAGAGAGAGAAAGGGAGAGAGAGAGAGTTTTGTAAGACCCAAAACCCCCCACTTGACTTTTACACCAGGCACGAAAAAAAAACCCAAACCAAACCAAACAGTAAGTTATGGTATATATGGTTGGGTCTTTTCTCCCAAGTGCAGGGCTGTGTGACTTGGGATCAGTGAGGCAGCAGCAGCAGCGGTGTGGCAATATCAGAATGAAGTCCTTATTCACACCACTGGCTCCAAGCTGAGTGCTGTTGACACAGCCCTGATTTGAGGGAGGCATGCAGGTCTACAGCTTGGAGGAAAAAGGAGAGGAGAGAGAGAGAGGGGGGGGGGGGGGGAGAGAAAATATTGGGTGGGTGGGTAAGGGGTAGGCTATTGTGCGTGTGTATGTATAGTCTCACTGTGTCTGTCTGGCTGTTAAGGAATAAGTAGCCGACTTTGTCTAGACTGACCACTTTTGTTTGTGTCTGGTTTCCAGTTTCTGTCTGTCTGTCTGTCTTACTGTCTTACTGTCTGTTCTGTCTGTCTGTGTCTGTCTGTCTCTCTCTCTCTCTCTCTCTCTCTCTCTCTCTCTCTCTCTCTCTCTCTCCACTCTCACTCCCCACACACACACACACACACACACACACACACACACACACAGAGTATGTGTGTATGTGTGCACAGAGAGAGAACTGAGACAGAGAGAGTTTGTGTGTGTGTGTGAGAGAGAGAAAAGAGGGAAAGCTGGTATCTGAAAGCATTGCAATGTTGATAGGACTTACTAGGCTGGCTTATTTCCTGTGTAAATACGCACGCGCAAACATAACGGCGGCACTCGTAGCTTCCTGCAACTGCAGGCAAGCAAAAGGGAAGTACAGAGAGGTGAGGAGTCACAGAGGGACAGGTGGGCAAAAACTAGCACAGGTCATGGATTGCAATGGACAATGATATACAACTGCAGGTTTGAGGAACAGGTGGGAGAGAGAAAACTTCAAAGCCACAAGAGAAGTTTAACAGTTTTCTAATATTCACAAGCCTGGATTGCACTATGCTTTTCTTCTTCTTCTTCTTCTTCTTCTTCTTCTTCTTCTTCTTCTTCTTCTTCTTCTTCGTGCTTTGTCGAACGCTGAGACAGCTACTATTGTTGTCTGTCATATGAGCGAAAATGCGTTGCGCTGCCATGAAGCGCCTGACAAGTCAGGCCCAGCGCATCCGACTTCAGCATGGGAGAGAATGGTTATCTTTTAAGTCTTTCTGGAACATACCACTTCGGCATGGGAGGTTATTGTTATCTTTTAAGTATTTCTGGAAAAAGAAGGCAGGAGAATGGACCAAGAAGGCAGAAAATAGACAAGAAGGAGGTGACAGGGGGAAAAAAAGGAACAAGGCAGAAACATCCCCACCTGGAACTTCTGGGATTAGAATTCCCTCTTTTTCTTCTGTCCCTCTCTTTGTTTCTGCCTTGTTCCTTTTCTTCCTGTCACCTCCTCCTTCTTGTCTATATTCTGCCTTCTTGGTCCATTTTCCTGCCTTTTTTTATCTCCAGAAAGACAAAATATAAAACTTTCTCCCACGCCGAAGTCGGTTGTGCCGGGCCTGATGTGCCATGCGCTTAACGACAGCGCAACACATTTCCGCTCATGAATTATGACAGACAACAATAGTTGCTGTCGGAGCGGTCGACGACGAAGAAGAAGATGATTGTTTAGCCAGAACTCTTTAGATTCTGTCCTACATGTGACTGCCGTCTACCGTGAGCTGAAACAACAGTCTGGTCTGCAGCTTGCAAGTCTGTGTAACAGGCTTAGCCATCCTACAATAGGCCGTCTATTATTGATGGTTGGGGTTTTTTTTGTTCTCTCTAGATCTCTTCTTCGTCTTCTTCTTCTTTGTCTTCTTCTCTCGTTCACTTTACACCGTCAGATGTGTCTGGAGAAGGTGATGTTAGGCTAAGTCCTTTCCAGCTTCTCTCATGGGCGGTACAGCTTGGTTTGCAGGGTTATCTCTGTTGGCCACACCGTCTTACTCAGGTCGCTGTACGAGTATAGCTTTGAAGGATGTGCTCACCATACCAGTCTGGTTTTCTTTGCACACAGGGGAGAGGGGACGAGTTTCAGCTTTGTGGTCATGTGGTGATTTAGCCTGTTGTGCCCAGTGTGGAGTCTTAGAATGATGACCTGTTCTTCTCTTTTGAGAAGTTTGTTATTTGGCAGCTGAAAAACAATGTGTCTTTGTCACAACAAATCAATCCCTTTGAAGCAAGTGTAATCAACCAATTAAAGACATCATTTCACGACATGCTAGCTGCCAAATGAAATTGGCAATGACTTACTTGGAGCACACTATTAAGCCGTTGGCTTGTTGTTGTCCACAATGTTTACGTGTACAATAACCATTTTTTTCTGAATAAACATTTCTTTAAACCAAAGACATCATTTTTAAACGTACCTCCTTTACACTCGTGAAAAGTTCGAAACCTTACATTTTGCATATTAATCACTATTTGCTTCAGTCATTCTCATCCATAACACAAAGCAAAGCTTTAACGTAAACTTGAAAGATACTCCCTTTTATTTAAAAAAAAAAAGTCAACAAAAACTGAATTCGGCTTCCGTACACTGTCATCTTATCAAAAAAGCGCTTTTAGTTGACGAGAGTGTGCTCTCCTGCTGCTAGGAACAAGGGCTGACTGTAGTGAACAGCCAGCCTTGAGAGTGAAGGGGCCAGGCAGGGGCCACTGGCAGTGTCGAGTCGCCCTCAGCGGCAGATAGCGCGCCCTGTACCACACACAACCCAGTGCAGTTTGCCTTTCTCCGGGAAATGGGTACACGGGGTCAATGGCTGTAGTCACACAGCATGGGGCTGGGATCAGATGATGATAGTTAGTACAGGATGGAGGCAGGTAAGCGTGTGAGTCAAGTCAAGTCAAAATAAGTGCTACGATTTGTTTCTTTTACAAGATTCATCGCTATATAAATTCCATATATTATTATTATTATTATTATTATTATTATTATTATTAAAAAGATCTTTATTGAGAGTAAAAGAGTTAAAGCTTACAAGCTTGTTTCCAATCCTGCCCTCTCACACACGCCACACACACATACACATACATACGCACACACGCACGCACGCATACACACGCACGCACACGCATGCACACACGCATGCACGAACATACACACATGTACACAAAAAGCAACCCAATGAAAGCCTCATAAAGCACACAAAACAACATTAGCAGTGTGTGTGTGTGTGTGTGTATGCGTGTGTGTGTGTATGCGTGTGCGTGTGTGTTTGTGTGTGTGTGCGTGCGTGCGTGTGTGTGTGTGTGTGCGTGCGTGTATGCGCGTGTGCCTGTGTGTGTGTGTGTGTGTGTGTGTTTGTATGTGTGTGAATAGGTGGAAAAGAGTGTCACACTACAATACATAACCTCCATGCCCTGAAAGATGATGCCACTTTGCATCTTCAAGACTCGATTCTGGAACAGGGCTTAGCGTTTTCTGGCCAAAACTAAAACTACTCTTCCGTCTTGACTTGTCTGACTATCTGTCTGTCTGTCTGTCTGTCTGCTGTCTGTCTGTCTCTCTCTCTCTCTCTCTCTCTCCTCTCTCTCTCTCTCTCCTCTCTCTCTCTCTCTCTCTCTCTCTCTCTCTCTCTCTCTCTCTCTCCTCCCTCCTTCCTCCCCCTGCACCCTCTCTCTTTCTCTCTTTCTCTTCCCCCAACCAAAATTATCAGTAACCAAACACTCACAGAAGGTTTTTTTCCGAGTGTCGGCGACAGGAGCAGGAGCAGCGACAAAGAGACAAAAGAGATCGATATCTGTACCTGCAAGCTTTGTCGGGGCATCATCAAAGCCGTGAGTGAGGGGCATGAGGGCTACTTCACCCTGCCTCTTATCTCAAGCCGCTGATGAACCAACCAGCCAACGAACAAACGAACGTACGAACGAACCACCAACGGTCGGGTCGGTCTCTCAGGGCTTGCTTTGAAATGCATGGGGCAGTATGTTAGCTCAGAACAGGCACCACTGAACACCACCACAAAAGTGACCCAGCAACAGTGCAGGGCCCCTCTGGCTGGTGGCCCCCACGGCGGCCTGATATTGATGGGCTTCCTGTGGACCTCCGACTCTGAGGATGAGACACAACAAATCTGGGTATGGCTGTGGCGGGGAGATTGGAATGAGCGGCGTGGGAACAGCAGGACGGGGGACGTCAAAGAAGATGAGGCAGCACCCAAAAAAAATAAATGTATGGGGCAGGCAGTGAATGGATTGAGAGCTACATGACTGCTGTGGGACCATTTGGGGGGTGTTTCTGTCTGTCTGTCTGTTTGTTTGTTTGTTTGCTAGTTTTGTTCTCTGTCTGTGTTTCCTTTTTTTGGTCAGTCTCTCATTCTGCCTCTTTGAGCCACATGCATCATGACTGATGTCCACCTGTTTAGATGTTTCTGTCTGTCTGTCTGTCTGTCTGTTTCGTGTTTCCCGTCTGTCCTTCTCTCTCTCTCTCTCTCTCTTTCTCTGTCTCTCTCTCTCTCTCTCTCTCTCTCTCTCTCTCTCTCTCTCTCTCTCTCTCTCTGTCACGAGCCACTGCTAACTTACAATATCCAGCTGTTTTCAGTTCTTTCTGTCTTGTCTGTCTGTTTCGTTTCGTGTTTTCTCTCTCTCTCTGTCCCTGTCTCTGTCTCTCTCTGTCTCTCTCTCTCTCTCTCTCTCTCTCTTCTCTTCTCTCTCTCCCTCTCTCTCTCTCTCTCTCTCTCTCTTCTCTCTCTCTCCTCTCTCTCTCTCTCTCTTTGAGCCACATCAACATGACGATGTCCAGCTATTCTGGTGTCTGTCTGTTCGTTTGTTTCGTTTCGTTCTTTGTCTGTGTTTCTTGTTTTTCTCTGTCCGTCTCTCCCTCTCTCTCTCTCTCTGTCTATCTGTCTGTCTGTCTGTCTGTCTCCCTGAGAACTCCAGTTGATCTCAGTGTGCAGGGGTTTTGTTCAAATCAGTTCAGTTTTGTTGTGGAGGAGGATGTACAGGAATGAGGAGGAGAAAACAGATGATGTGATGTTAGGGAATCATTTTCTGTTTATCATGTCACTCACACACTCGTGCGCGCGCGCACACACACACACACACACACACACACAACACACACACACAAATACCACCGTCATACTCACGCAACTCTCTCTCTCTCTCTCTCTCTCTCTCTCTCTCTCTCTCTTTCTTTAAACATACTGATAAGCCATACATGAAAACATATCTCGTTTTACTGTTATCATACAACAACAAGCGTCTGTTAAATCTGTCGTCAACAAACCTGACTGTATCTGTTATCTACATCTTTATCTGTTGTATGCACCGGCGTGGCGTGGCTTTGTGTACATGCATGTGCTTTTTGTTGTTCCCTGCATACTTTTGCTGCTGGTGCCAACCAGTTGAAGCCTGGAGAATAAAGGCAGGCTGGAAGTGAGGCAAAGCCCTGGCCTCTCTCTCTCTCTCTCTCTCTCTCTCTCTCTCTCTCTCTCTCTCTCTCTCTCTCTCTCTCTCTCTCTCTCTCTCTCTCTCTCTCTTCTCTCTCTCTCTCTTTCTCTCTCTCTCTTTTCTCTCTCTC
>CM054149.1:13659789-13664789 GCA_028751875.1 Rapana venosa
CAATGCGCAACGTTCTAACCACCAGGCTATCCCGTCCCCCCTCAAATACACTTGCTGCACCTACCATAGCGACCCACAGCATAAAAAGCAGTGTGTGTGTGTGTGTGTGTGTGTGTGTGTGTGTGTGTGTGTGTGTTTCTTTTTCCTGATACTTTGACAATCTTTAAACACTGAACAGATATCTTATATCTTGTTGTTCATCTATTTGACGCAATTTTTCCCAGCTGCAGCCCACATTTTGTGTGTGTGTGGTATATTATAAATGCTGGAGCACTCATACATATTAGCATTGCATGGCGTACTCATGTGTTGGAGCTACGTTCTTCTGAACGAACATAGTTTTGTTTAAAACCAAGGGGGACGGGATAGCTCAGTGGTCGGAGCATTCACTTTCCCCCAGCCAAGGTTAAGCAGCATCGAGCGTGGTTACCAGTTGAAAGGGTAACCGTTTGCGCGCCTTGGCTTCAGTACAGTTCCCCCAGTTCAAACAGCTCTGTAAATGGGTACCTGCCCTCTTTAGGGTCAGGGAAGGTAAAGCAGCGAGGGAGAGGAGATGGGCGCCACCCTCAATGCATATGCTGGCCCCTAGAGAAGTGAGATCTCTTGACTCCTCGCTCCCCTACGACACCTTAACCTTTTTCTTTTCTTTTCTTTTTTTATGAAACTAAGACACTGTTTCACTCCCTGAAGCTAACACTGGAGTCTAGCCAATTCTTGTAATAAAAAAAAAAAATTAAAAGAAAAGAAAAAAGTAAAAAAAAAAGCTTGGAAGGAAAGCGTGAATGGGAGAAGTGTGTGAATGGCTGTGTGTGTGTGATACCAGGATTTTTCACACCATTTGCTTTATGTCCTGTTGCCGGTTATTGTTCTCTAGGCGCCTTAGAGTCACCGGCCTACAAAAGAAAGTAAGCAATTAAGCCAGAGAGAGAGAGGAGGGAGAGAGAGGGGGGGAGGGGGAGAGAGGGGGGAGGGAGGGAGAGAGAGGGGGGAGGGAGGGAGAGAGGGAGAGGGGGTGAGGGAGAGAGAAAGAGTGAGTGAGAAAGAGTGAGTGAGAGAGAGAGAGGGTGTGTTAAACAGAAAGAGGTTTGGAGGTAGGTGTACTTTTTGATAGTAAAAGTTCTCATGTCTGTGGAAAAAGGAGTTGACCTTCTCTTTTTTTTGTATTTTATTTTATTTGTATTTTGCGGTTGGGTTTGACTTGTCAAGGCGTTTTCAACGGTAGCGCAACGCATTTTTCGCTCATATGACAGACAAGAACAGTTGCTGAGAGTTCAACGACGACGGTTTATTCTAGTATTTATTCTTTTATTTCGAGGATACTGGAACAAGCACACATGTGCTTTATATCCACATGCAGTCCATGTGTGCATGCGGTTGTGTACATGTTGTCATCCCTTCCCACCAGCAAACAATAGCCTTCTTTGTTTTCCCCTCAAAAGCTGAACAGGGTTTAACGCGCGCATGCACGATGTTCTGTGTAGGTTCCGTACCCAAGACCTCTCGGGTTTATAAGTACAGTCTCATCCGAAGGACATTTGGGACCTTGGTGTCTGGCTTGATTGATCCCTAATGCTTTTTTCTGACCTCACATCTGCTGAAGGAGGGAGACAGGCTGCAGAGGCTGCATTGTCTGCATTAGCTACTGGGGGCAACAGCAAAGTGAGAGGCTGTATGACCAGCGGCTTTTTCACTCATGGAATTCCACTTTACAGCTTAGTCTTTAGTGATCGACTGTGACTCTCTGACTAGGAGGCTTGACTCGCACAGTCCTTATGTGCTGGAGCCCTGGGGGCTGGTTGGCCTTTGGAGAACATCTCCAACGCTGACTGTCCTTATGCCCACTTGGCCGAGAGAGTGGGGATGTACTGTGGGCAAGGCATCTCCACTGTAATCAAATTTCTGCCCAGTTTCCGAAACAGCAGCTGCCTCCTCTGCTGTTTTGGAGGTCATCGTCGAAAACGACGGACTAACATACTGCATTGAAGAACGGTGGAAAAGATGCAGTCACTACTGGGCTACTACTGGCTGTGTCACACCCACAGGGTAGTAGTACTTACTTGTGAGTGAGTGGTCTGGGGTCATTTCAGTCTCCATTCACTCTGTGGCTGCTGTTCCTAGTCTGTTATTTTCATTTCGCATTAGTTTGACCCTGAGCGTTTAGCTCCTGCTCTCTCTCTCTCTCTCTCTCTCTCTCTCTCTCTCTCTCTCTCTCTCTCTCTCTCTCTCTCTCTCTCTCTCTTTCTCTTTCTCTCTCTATCTTTCTCTCTGTTTGTCTCTGTCTATGTCTCTCTCTCGCTAGCTCTCGCTCTCTCTCTCTCTCTCTCTCTCTCTCTCTCTCTCTCTCCTCTCTTTCTCTCTCTCTTTCTCTCTCTCCTTTCTTTCTCTCTCTCTTTCTCTCTCTCCTTTCTTTCTCTCTCTATCTTTCTCTCTGTTTGTCTCTGTCTATGTCTCTCTCTCGCTGGCTCTCGCTCTCTCTCTCTCTCCTCTCTTTCTCTCTCTCTATCTCTCTCTCTCTCTCTCTCTCTCTCTTTCCTCTCTTTCTCTCTCTTTCTCTCTCTGTCTTTCTCTCTGTCTGTCTCTGTCTCTCTCTCGCTCGTTCGCTCTCTCTCCCGTCTCTCTTTTCCTCCCTCTCTCCCTGTCCCCCCCCCCCTCTCTCTCTCTCCCGCTCTTTCTCCTTCCTCTTTTTCTTTCTCCCTCTCTTTCTCTCTCTCCCTCCCTCCCTCTCTCCTCTCTTTCTCTCCCTCCCTCGCCCCTCCTATTCTCCCTCCCCCTCTCTCTCTCTCTCACCCCCTCTCCCTCTCCAGTATCCACCTTTCTGACCCTTTCACCCTAATATTGAAGTGCAGCAGATATCAGACCACAAGCGGTGCAGGCTTTAGTTGATGGAAGCAGATCCCCCTTAGCTGTTCACTGTGTGTAAACACATCTGGTAATGAATGCTAACACTCAATCCTTCAGTGCCTAAAATGGGGAAAGGTTGGGGGGGGGGGGGGGGGGAAGGGTCGTAGAGGTAAGGAGGAAGGAAGGGGGGGGGGGGGGGGGTTGTTGGACAAATGAATGAAGAAGAAAGAAAGAAAGAATTAGTGAAGTTGTGGCTTTGTGCTTTTTGTTTAACACACACACCACACGCGATCGCGCATACACACACATATACACACACTACAACACACACACTACAACACACACACTACAACACACACACATACACTCACACACTACAACACACACACACACACACACACACACACACACACACACACACACACACACACACACACACACACACACACTACAACACACACTTACACACACTCACTCACACTGCAACACACATACACACATCCTTCAGATGAGACTATAAACCGAGGTCCCGTTTTCGAACGCACGCAGAACATCTTGCACACACGTTAAATCCCGTTCCGCTGTTCGGAATAATAGGCCATTGAGTACAGGTAGGAACGGACGACAAAAACTTACAAAACTGAATACACACGGGGACTGGATGTACAAACAGCACATGAGTGCTTATTCCATCATCCTCGAAATAAAAGAATAAATAAATAAATAAATAAATAAAACACAAGACACACACAGCCCACACACACACACACACACACACACACACACACACACACACACACACACACACACACACACACACACACAGAGAGAGAGAGAGAGAGAGAGAGAGAGAGATGAGAGAGAGGAGAGGGGAGGAGAGAGAGAGAGAGAGAGAGAGAGAGCTACCTACAAAGTATTCTTGAGTCTTGAGTCATACACGCGGCAACTAGCTAAACGCACTCCCACCCATAGACGTTAAGTTGAGGTAGGCACACAATTCCAGCAGGATAGCTAGATACTAAGAAAGCTAGATAGCTAGCTAGACAGATAGCTAGACAGACAGCTAGACAGCTAGCTAGACAGACAGCTCGTACAGCTAATCCTCCCATCGCCATCACATCCAATTCCACCCCCTGGCTGCAGGGCAAATAGGGTCCTGCCGGTACTGCTGCTGATTGCACCACGGTACAGGCTGATAACACACATACACACACACACAACACACACATACACCACACACACACACACACATACATACACACCACACCATCACACACACAACACACTACAACACCACACACACATCATACACACACATACACACACATACAAACACACAATATACACACACACCACACATACACACACCACACACATACACACACACCATACACACAACACACACACACACACACCACACACCACCAATGCACACCACAAACCACCACAACACACAAATACACACACACCATACATACATACACACATACACACACCCACAACATACGCACACATACAAAACACATATATACACACACAAACCACACATACACACACACACACACTACACACACACACATACACCACACACTCACCACCACACACACACAAACAAAATAAAAAAATATATAACACACACCACACAACACACACCAACACATACACACACACCATACACACCACACACACACACACACACACACACACACACACCACACACGCACACACACACCACACACACACACAACACTAATACACAACACCATACAACAACACATACACCACACACACACATACGCACACTACAAACACACATATAACACACACACCACACATACACACACACACATACCACACCACACACAACACACACACAACACACACACACACACACACACACACACAACACACACACACACACAAACACAATACACCACACACACATACACACACACAACAACACACACAATACACATACAACATACACACACACACATAACACCAACATACACACCACACATACACACACACACCACACAACACACACACACAACACACACACTACACACACACCACATACACACCCACATAAACACACACACAACACACACTATACAACATACACACATCACACACACCACCCACACACACACACACCA
>CM054149.1:13674789-13677289 GCA_028751875.1 Rapana venosa
CTGATGTTAACTTCAGAGGAAAAATCCTCTTGAACGAGAATCGAACCCGGGTCAGCAGATCCCGGATACATCACTCTAACTACTTACGTGTGTGTTTAGTGCGCGCGCGCGCGCGTGTGTGTGTGTGTGTGTGTGTGTGTAGTGTGTGTAGTGTGTGTGTGTTGTAGTGTGTTACTGTGTGTGTGTGTATGTGTATTGTAGTGTTTGTGTTGTGTGTTGGTGTGAAGAACTGTTGTGACAACTTGTAGTCTCTCTCTCTCTCTCTCTCTCTCTCTCTCTCTCTCTCTCTCTCTCTCCTCTCTCTCTCTCTCTCTCTCTACTATCTGTTTGTCTGTTTGTTTGTATGTCTGTGCGGTTGCAGTTCTCAATTGTTAGATAGCTGTCAGTGAGACTATGTGTCTGTAACCAGTGTGGGCATCTGTTACTTGTGTTCTTTTTTTTGTTTGTGTATCAGTTTGTCTTGGTTTTGTTCGTCTGCCTGTCTATCTATATGTTTGTCTCTCTGTCTCTGTCTTTCTGTCTCTCTCGTTCTATGTCTCTCGTTCTCTGTCTGTGTGTGTGTCTGTCTCTGTCTCTCGTTTTCTGTCTGTGTGTGTGTCTGTTTCTGTGTCTGTCTCTGTCTCTCGTTCTCTGTCTCTCTATGTTTCTGTCTCTGTCTGTCACTGTCTCAGCGGGAAAGAAAAGGTCAAGTGGCTTGACCTACAACAACAAAACGGCACCCCCACCCCCACCCCCACCCACATCCACCCACCCCTCCCACCCACCACCCCCACCCCCACCATCTCCCCACCACACCCACAAAAAAAGACAGGAATAAGAAGTAAAGATAGCTCCAGGGGGTTGGAAAGTCACAAAACTTATGGTTAGCAGCGTTGTGACAGAGGGCCGGACAGTGAAGCTGTGAGAGCCTTCATACAGGTCACTGACTTTATTGGCCGCTTTACTGTTTAGTAATCATGGCCCCTGCTGCATTTCATCACCATCACTCTGTAGTCTAGGACTATTTCCTCGCTGTTTACGACCTCATTCACTACGGCTGTTGTCAAGTTTTTTTTTGAACGAAGGACGCCATAGCCGGGTGGTTAAGACCGTTGGACTTGAATCCCACGGGTCCATGAAGTCGTAGGTTTGAATCCTGGCTGTGTCTGGTGAATTAAGGGTAGGGGATTTTTTTGTTTTTTTACGATCTTCCAAATCAACTTTAAGGTGAAGACCTGCCAGTGTGTTCATTCCTTTCGTGTATGTATATATATATATATTATATATATATATATATATATATATATATATATATATATATATATATATATACGTATGCAGAAGATTGAGTATGCACGTTAAAGTCCACGGCCATCTCACAAGGCAATGACATGCACCACTTCATTCACACCGTTTCTTCCGTATTTTCGTGAAAGTCCTTTGGATGAGACTATAAACCGAGGCCCCGTGTTCGAACGCATGCAGAACATCTTGCGCACACGTTAAATCCTGTTCCGCTTTTCGGAAGAGTAGGCCATTGTGTGCCGGTGGAAGCAGATGACAAAATTTGCAAACCCGCATACACACGGGGTAAGGAGGTAAAGGTAAAGGAGTCCCATAACCTATTAGGTCGTAGGGGAGCGAGGCGTCAGAGACCTCACTTCTCTAGGGCCAGCATATTGAGGGCGGCGCCCATCTCCTCTCCCTCGCTGCTTTACCTTCCCTGACCCTAAAGAGGGCAGGTACCCATTTACAGCTGGGTGAACTGGGGGAACTGTACTGAAGCCAAGGCGCGCAAACGGTCACCCATCCAACTGGTAACCACGCTCGACGCTGCTTAACTTGGCTGGGGGAAAGCGAGTGCTCCGACCACTGAGCTATCCCGTCCCCTACACACGGGGACTGGATGTAAAAAAGCACATGAGTGCTTATTCCATTATCCTCGATATAAAAGAATAAATAAATAAATAAATAAAGATCCCGTCATTTATGTCAGCATTGGGTGGGCTCCAGAAACGCGAACATACCCAGCATGCATTCCCCAACTTTGGGACGCGGCTGCCTTCATGCTGTGGTGGCAAAAACAAAGGTCGCGTACGCAAAACTTAGCCGTTGGACAGCCCGGAGCTGTGGCTGGGGAAATACAGGGAAAAGAACGGTGTGAATGAAGCGGTGCGTTTCATGGCGGTGTGAGATGGCCGTGGTTAGGGGCAGACCTGACAGAATGTCACTAGTGGAGTGTGTTTGTCCAGTGGCAGGGCCAGCACCGACCACACACAGATCATACACATAGAGAGAGAGATAGGTAGGTAGGTAGATAGATAGATATATAGGTAGATTGGTAGGTAGATAGATAGATATATAGGTAGATTGGTAGGTAGATAGATAGGTAGGTAGATAGGTAGGTAGATCGGTAGGTAGATAGATAGATAGGTAGGTAGGTAGATAGATAGGTAGGTAGATAGATAGATAGATAGATAGATAGATAGATAGATAGATAGATGGGTGGATGGATGGATGG
>CM054149.1:13679789-13687289 GCA_028751875.1 Rapana venosa
CTTCTTCTTCTTCTTTTTTCTTTTTCTTCTTCTTCTTTTTCTTCTTTTTTCTTCTTTTCTCCCCCCCTCTTTTCTTTTTCTTTTCTTTTCTTCTTTTTCTTTTTCCCTCTTTTCTTCTCGTTCCTGGTCTATGGGGTAAAATGCGTGTGGCCTGGTCTTCTCCGCTTTGTACTTTGCAGTTCATAGAGTAGGGAGATAGACTGTATTTCTTCACCCTTTGTTTTTGAAGAGGCCCTAAAAGGGTTTTTGGGGCATTGTGTCTGTGCTTTTTTGAAAATGAACAAAGGGGCCCCTCCGTCTTGTCTTTTGGTTTGTCTGTCTGTCTTGTCTGTTCTCCTCTCTCGTCTCTCTCTCTGTCTCTTCTCTCTTCTGTCTTCTCTCTCTTTGTCCCCCTTCTCTCTCTCTCTCTCTCTCTCCCCTTCTCTCTCTCTTTTTCTTCTCTCTCTCTCCCCTCTCGTGACTTCCTTGTTTGGTGGCCCAGCAAGACGCTTTTCTCCAGATTGTGTGGTTTTTTTGGTTTGCAAGTTGTTTGAAACCCAAAAAGCCCGTTTGGCTGCCAGAGCACTAGAATCTGTTGAACGCAGCATTCTTGAAAAACCCTGTCTTCGTTCAGGGGGAAAAGGGAGGACGTCAAAATTGTCACCTTTGTTTGACAGGAAAAAGTACGCCATTCCCTGTCACACCAGTTCAAAGTGCAAAATTTAAAGGGAAAAAATGCCCCTTCAGATGAAAAGGGAAAAAAAAGAGCGGGGAAACTTACAAACAATAAAGAAGGAAAAAAAAATGAACATGCTTGTCCCCCACCCCCTTTTTTTTACCACCTCATAACTTAATTTTCATGCTTCCAGTCACTGTGATAGCAAGCCCTAGAATGTGTTTGAATGTGATAAAATTTTCCCTCCATCTTAAACAGGTTTTTCAGAATGAAAACTGTATCGAATGAAAGAAATTTAAAAGCAGACAAAGAGTGACAATTTTATGCAGTAATGATGCGAGAGAAATGTTGATTTTGTCTATACTTTTGAAAATGAAGTGAACGCAGAGCTATGGTGAAGGGGAAGGGTGTAAGGGGGGGATAATGTGCAAAAAAGAGACAAAAAAGAGTGAGGAAAACGTGCAATGAATGAGAGTGAGGAAGAGTGTGAAGAGAATGAGACTGAGGAAGAAAGTGGGGAGTGTGCGGAACATGTGAAAAATAGCAGTGAAATGCGAGACAGTGATGATAGTGTTCCCGTCAGTGATGTCTGGGAATATTTCCAAGAATTTACAAAAAATGTAGACAATACTAGGTCCATGCTGCAAGAACTGAAACAATGCATTGCTGATGGAGCCACTGCTGTACCAAAAGGAAAGCTTTCTACAGATGTGCCTTGATGACTGTGTGAAAGACTTCTACACAAACTTAACGTAAAGACACTGTGATTGGGATATCCAACAGTATTTTTAGACAATATCAGTAGTATGCTATAATATCAAAACCATGGTTTGGAATTCATGCCATGTGGACCATTTTGGGTTTGATTAATCATGTTGTTAATTATATATATGTGTGTGTTTTGTGCCCAGTCCTCGCCCCACTGTCCCCATGTGAATGGGCATAATTGCTTAACACATTAAACCTTTGTCATTGTCATTGTCATTCTCTCTCTCTCTCTCCTCTCTCTCTCTCTCTCCTCTCTCTCTCTCTCTCTCATCTCTCTCTCTCTCTCTCTCTCTCTCTCTCTCTCTCTCTCTCTCTCTCTCTCTCTCTCTCTCTCTCTTGTTTCCTGTGTCGCTGTCTTGTACAATTGATTCGGCTTCTTCAGCTGTTGTTACCGTCATTCTGCTTGATATGCGAGAGGGAGAGATTTGTTTGATGTTAAGTGGCTTTTTTTTTTTTTTTACAGGAAGGCATTTTAGGTTAAATTGATACACGCGCGCACACGCGCTCTCGCGCACGTGAGCACGCCCGCATTCATGCACTCACCACGCTCGCATGCACGTACGCTGGCACGCACGCACGTACACACACACACACACCAAAACTACACACACACACACCAAAACTACACACACACACACACACCAAAACAACAACCACCACCTCCACCCACCACCTCCACCCCCTCACCATGATCTGCCCAAATGAATCATGTGCCCCTTGGGGGTTTTCTTGAAATAAATCTTGAATCTTGAAACCCCTATCTACAAAACACATTGGGACCTCTAGGGTTTTTCGCTGACAACCATCTGTCAGTTGATGGGAAGATTAGGGGGAAAAAACTAGATGGATATAGACACACAGTTTTCAGTTTTATCTGAACACTTGCTCTGGATGAACAGACATGCTATGCTAGCTATTTACTTCACTGTGCCAGAGCGATAAATGAAGAAGAAGAAGAAGAAGAAGAAGAAGAAGAAGAAGAAGAAGAACAAGAAGAAGAAGAAGAAGAAGAAGAAGAAGAAGACTTCATATACACTAGGTGTGGAACGATTTGAAACAAACTAGACAGACAGACAGATAAATGGAGGAAGAGAGATGCGGTGTGAGATTACTTACTGTTTGACCGCTGACAAGTTCGTAGGTGAAATGTGGATGGGTTGGTTTTTTGTTAGAGGTGTTACAGTGATACTGAAGTTTGGGAGGGTAAAGTGCTTTTAAATACACGCTACGAGGTAAATACGCAGGCAGGCAGGCACGCACGCACACATGCACGCGTGAACACACGCGCGCACGCACGCGCACACACACATTTTCAAGCTTTTATCATAGTCTGGTATGGAGCACGAGGAGCTTGACCGTAAGTATGGAAATGTCTATACATACATACATACATACATACATACATACATACATACATACATACATACATACATATATATATAGAGAGAGAGAGACAGACAGACAGACAGACAGACAGACAGACAGGTAGGTAGGTAGGTAGGTAGGTAGGTTGATAGATAGATAGATAGATAGATAGATAGATAGATAGATAGATAGATAGATAGATAGATAGATAGATAGACCGCAAACTGGCATGAATACTAACAAAGTCCTCGTGTTCCATGTGGAAAAACAGTCGCTGGCCTGCAGTACTGGTCTTCAGTTTATATCCAGTAAACCGCTTCTAGATAATTATACACCGGTCAGTGAAGCCCTCTTCTTTTTTCTGTGAGTTATCACTAACAAGATATGCATTGGTCAGTGTAGCGCTCTCCTGTTTTCTGTGGGTTATTACTGTCCAGATATGCAATGGTCAGTGTAGCCCTCTTCTGTTTTCTTTGAATCATTATTGTTCATGTTACAAGGGTCAGAGCAGCCTTCTTCTGTTGTCTGTGGGTTATTACTGTCCAGATAGACACTGGTCTGTCTTCTGTTGTCTGTCAGTTATTACTGTCCAGATTGACACTGGTCAGTCCTCTGTTGTCTGTTAAGTTATTACTGTCCAGATAGACACTGGTCAGTCCTCTGTTGTCTGTCAGTTATTACTGTCTAGATAGACACTGGTCAGTGTAGTGCTCTTCTGTTGTCTGTGGGTTATTACTGTCCAGATATACACTGGCCAGTCTTCTGTTGTCTGTGGGTTATTACTGTCCAGATAGACACTGGTCAGTCTTGTGTTGTCTGTGGGTTATTACTGTCCAGATATACACCTGTCTGTCTTCTGTTGTCTGTCAGTTATTACTGTCCAGATATACAATTGCTACCCCTCTTCTGTTTTCTTTGGATTAGTAGTGTCCAGATAGACACTGGTCTGCCTTCTTCTTAAGAATATTACTGTCCAGCTATCTTCTTTTTTTACGGAGAGAGTGTCTCCAACGTCCCGGCACGACTGAAGCCTTGAAGGTAGAATGCTGTGCAGGCTTTAGAGCTGTGGACAAAGACATCGTATCGCGTTTGGGCTGCTCACCTGTCCTTGCCCACCATCCCACTCATTTATCACTTGACTGTTAAACTGAAATGCTGATGTTGGCGGCCGAAAGAGAGGAAGACTTGATGGCGGAAGTTATGGGGACATAACACCCCGGGCCTCTGCGAGGCGTCACCCAGGCGTAACAGTTGTCTCCCTGTCCGCGACTAATTGACCATGATGTTGGCCGCGGCCACCTCCCTCCCCTGAACCCCCTCACCCACCCCTCACTCCCTATATACTGGAGAAGTACATTAACCTTCTATCCTTCACCACACTGCTGTAAGGACAAGCGCTTTTCTGTCCCATTCCTTCTGTCTCCTCTTTTGAAGATTTTGGGAGGATTCGAGGTGGTTGTTGTTGTTTATTTTAAAAAACGTGTGTGTGTGTGTGTGTGTGTGTGTGTGTGTGTGTGTGTGTGTGTGTGTGGTTGTTGTTGTTGTTGTGTTTTCCATCTTTTGAGTTTCTCATGTTTATCATTTCTTTATTTATTTATTTATCTGTTTATCTATTTATTCATTTTATTCCCTTTTTATTTCGAGGGTAATGGAATAAGCACTCATGTGTTTTTTTGGTTTTGTTTTTACATCCAGTCCTATCCAGTCCAGTTTATATTTGTTATTACTGTCATTATTATTATATTTTGGTGTACATACGGTTTCGTCAATATTGTCATCCGTTTCCACCAGCGCACAATAGCCTACTCTTTTGAAAAGCGGAACAGGGGTTTGTAACGTGTGGGCAAGAGGTTGGCTGTCCAGCCTCGTGACTTCATTCTAACAGCTGTGTCCACTACTGTCGTCTTTGCACTGGACGCTGTGTACGTCACTGTTTCGTCTGATGAGATAGGGTCGAATGAAGTGCGTTAGGCATTTTCTGCACCAGCTGCTCTTTCCCTACGTTTTGGCCCGTGAATATCAGGAAGCAGACAGGAAGGAATGAAAGAAAAGAGAGATAGAAGGGGGGAAAACAAAGAAGTAAGAAAGCAAGAAAGAAAGGGAAAGAAAACACAGACAAGAAGAACAGATAAAAACATAGATTGAAAGAAAAAAAAGTAGTGTAGGGCAATGAACTCAAGACGTAGTTACACTTAAGCAGTGGAGACGTCGAAAGATAAGAAAATTCTTCTTCTTCTTCTTCTTCTTCTTCCTCTTCTTCTCTTTCTTCTTTTCTTTCTTTCTTTCTTCTTCTTCTTCTTCTTCTTTTATTTCTTCTTCTTCTTCTTCTTTTCTTTCTTCTTCTTCTTCTTTTTTCCCCCGTCTTCTTCTTCTTCTTTTCTTCTTTTTCCCCCTTCTCTTCTTCTTCTTCTTCTTCTTCTTCTTCTTCTTCTTCTTCTTCTTCTTCTTCTTCTCCTCTCTTCTTCTTCTTCTTCTTCTCCTCCTCCTCCTCCTCCTCCTCCTCCTCTTTCTTTTTCTTTCTTCTTCTCCTCCTCTTCCTTCTCTTCCTCCTCCTCCTCCTCCTTCTTCCTCCTCCGCCTCCTCCTGCTCCTTCTTCTTCTTCTTCGAACGCTTAGACAGCAATTATTGTTGTCTATCATATAAGCAAAATTACGGTTCACTGCCGTTAAGCGCCTGACAAGTCAGGTCCCGCGCATCCGACTTCGGCGTGAGAGAGAATTGTCTTTCAAGTCTTTGTGGAGAAAAGGCATGAAGCCGTGGGTTAACTTGTTGCCACTCCAAATGGATGTGTATACACCGTTTTTCGTCTTTTTCTGAATAAACATTTGTGTTGTTGTTTTTTTAAACCAACACTGTTAAAAATCCTACTTGTCAACTAACAGTATTTCAGCCAACATTCCGCCCCAAGCACATCACTCCCAGAGTAAGGTAAAAGAAAGAAAAAAGGAAAAGGTGTCCTATAACCTATGTGTCGTCGTAAGGGAGTGAGGCATCAGAGATCTCAACTTCTCTAGGGGCCAGCATATTGAGAGCGGCGCCCATCTCCTCTCTCTCTCGCTGCTTAACCTTCCCTGGCCCTAAAGAGGTCAGGTACTCATTGACAGCTGGGTGAACTGGGGGACTGTACTGAAGCCAAGGCGCCCATCCAAGTACCCCCCAGAGTACACAGCGAACACAGTCAACCCTGATTTTTTTTAACCTCTTGATGTTCACGCCTGTCCCACGTCATACTAGCCTCTGTAAAGGTAACGCGTCAATCATTTTCAGGGTGCTATGCTGACCTTTCGCTAGCTCGGCGTTATCCGCCAGTCTGTCTGTCTGTCTGTCTGCGGCCTGATTTCACAGGTATATGATACATCTAACGACTGACTGCAGAGAAACCTTTGGGGAGAAAAAAACCCAACATTAATCATGACTTTTGAGGTGACAGACAGCAGGGTGAGGTGTAGTTGAAGTTTTATGGATGTTGTGTTGTATTGTGTTGTGTTGTGTTGTAGTGTATTGTATTGTGTTGTATTGTATCGTATTGTATCACATTTTATCGTATTGTATTGTGTTGTATCATGTCGTATTGTATCATATTGTATCGTACTGTGTCATATTGTAATGTATTGTATTGCATACCACTTAAAAGTCGCAGCAGATTTCTCTGCGTGAAAATCGGGCTGTTCTTCCCCAGAGGAAAGAGCGCGTCGCCACAAGAGCAGCGCCACCCTTTATGGTTGTTTTTTTTTCCTTTTTCCTGTCAGCAACTGTATTTGTTTCTCTATCAGAGAGGCTTGTTTCTACGTAATTTTGCCAGGGACAACGTCCTTGTTGCCGTGGGTTCTTTTACGTGCGCCCCTTTACGTTGCTGTCCCCTGGAGTAGCTGAGGCCTTTGACATCGCGCTTTAGGAACTTCCTGCCTTTACGTCTACCTCGAGTGAGTGAGGGTGGGCGGGGGGGGGGGGGGAGGGTGAGGGGACAGGTGGGGGTGGTGGGGTGGGAGGGGGGGGGGGGGGGGGGGGGGGGGGGGGGGGGGGGGGGGGGGGGGGGGGGGGGGGGGGGGGGGGGGGGGGGGGGGGGGGGGGGGAAGCCAAAAGAGTAGCGTGAGAGAAAGCCATGATGACGGAAGTCGCGGAGCCATTAAAAAAAAAAGTGCAGCTGTGTGAGGGGTCACCCAGGCGCAATAATTGTCTCCCTGTCGGCGACTAATTGACCATGACGTTGTCCAATCCTACCCCCCCCCCCCCCCCCCCCACCCCCACCCCCTACTTTCTGAAACTTCTCCCTCCTCCACCTTCCAAATCTATCCATCCCCCCTCTCCCCTGCCCACCCCCCTCCCCCCAAACACACACACACACACACATACATACACACACACACGCACGCACCACGCACACACACACACACACACTCACACGCACGCACGCACCACACACATACACACACACATATACACACACACACACACACACACACACACACACCTATTTCGCTTGGGAGTCGTTAACCTTCCCCACTGCAGCAGCCTGTAAAGAGCCCCTTCCTTTCACACCCTTGTTGCTCCTCTTTCAAGTTCCCCCCCCCCCCCTCCTCTACCCCTACCCCCCCCCCCTCCCTCTACCCCTACCCCCCCCATCCCCCCCTCCCTCTACCTCTACCCCTGCCCTTGCCCCTGATCTCCCCTCCCCCTTTTTCTGGTTTTTTTTGGGGGGTGGGGGGTGGGGG
>CM054149.1:13689789-13692289 GCA_028751875.1 Rapana venosa
TCTGGCTTAAATCACGACTTTTGAAGAAGGGACTGCATCCTTCTTCTACACACTCACCTTCTGCATCTTCATGTTCCTGTCAACATTTCTCTTGTAGTCTCTCTCATGCCAAAGACACCCCCACCCCTTTCACAAAAAAAGGGGAAAAAAGAAAAACATTGCATATATTTAAACATTTACCTGCTCTGTGCTTTTGCCTGGCATTGCAGGCCCCTACCCCCACCCCCCACCTCTTCTCACCCATCACTACCGCTATCTGCTAGGTTGAGAAAGGGTGGAGTGGGTCGGGTTGAGGAGGGGTGGGGGTGGGGGGCAAAGGTGCAGTAGCAGCAGCAGCAGCAGCAGCAGCAGCAGACGACGACATGGGGAGAAGTGGGTTAAACGTGACAAGTGGGTTGAGGGTTCACCTCCCCTGTCAACCTTTGCCTTACTGTTCACACTTGATGGCGATCTAGAACAGAATGCTGTCAGGTGGGGGGAGGTGTGTACGTGTGTGTGTGTGTGTGTGTGTTGGGGGGGGGAGAGGGCAAGGAGGGCTGGGGGTGGGTGAGTGGGAGAGGATGGGGCTGCTCAAAGCTCTGTAAGCAAGCCAGTTGTCATCTGATTGGAATCTTTCACCAAAGCTTCTTTTTTTTGCCATCTCTGTATCTCTGTCTCTGTTTCTCTATGTCTCTCTCTCTCTCTTCTCTCCATTCCTCTCTCTCTCCCTCCCTCTCTATCTCCCTCTCTCTCCCTCCCTGTCACTCGCTCTAATCCTCTCTCCCCTCCCTCGCCTCCCTCCCCCCTCTCTCTCCCTCCCCCCCCCCCCCCCCCCCCCCCCCTCTCTCTCTCTCTCTCTCTCTCTCTCCAGGCATGCAGCCCGACCATTCTGTGTTGCCATGTCGACCTTTATTTAAGCTGCCGGCCTGTCAGTCAGTCAGTCCCTCCCTCCCTCTACTACTGTGGTCCCATCGGTGTCTACATGTTGTATACATACATACCAACTGTAGCAACACAGCCCACGGTGCCTGCCTTGTGATGGGCAACGCCGTCCTTCAGTGCCTTCCGGCACCAGTCTGTGATGAGGTTTTGTTTCTGTCTCTGTTTATATTTCGGACGGGACAGCTCAGTGGTCAGAGAACTCGCTTTCCCCAAGGTAAGGTTCAGCAGCATTGGGCGTGGTTACCGAGTGGATGGATGACCTATTGCACACCCTTGGCTTCAGTACAGTCTCCCAGTTCACCCAGCTGTAAATGGGTACCTGCCCTCTTTAGGGACAGGGAAGGTAAAGCAGCGAGGGATTACTCTTCCGAAAAGTGGAACAGGTTTTCAACGTGTGTGAAAGATGTTCTGCGTGCGTTTGCACACGGGTCTCCTCCGACCAAGACTTTTCTTATTTCAAAGGCTTTGCATTTCAGTATAAAGTGAGGCTGCGCACGACCTCAGGATGACTACATGCTGTGAGTGAAAACAGTCTAAATAAATTAGGCTGTCTACTCTAGTTTACGGGATGTAATTCTGCCTAACATCCTTAATACTGGACAGCACAACACAAACTGTACCTCATCCTCATTGCTTGCTTACAAAATGGGCATCGCAACCTGAGGTCATCAACATCATCTTCTATAATCTGAATTTATTAACATTTATGTCTGATACACCAAGTATAAATTAGACAATTCTTTTTAAAATGTTTGTCCATATCAAGTTTCAAATAAAAGTGGACATTCCATGTGAACTTACACATTGCCTGTACATTTGATATCGTTCACTGCTTTCTATGTGATTACAAGTACACAGAGAGAGAGAGAGATGGTTGATGGTAGAGAGAGACAGAGACAGACAGGCAGGCAGAGACAGAGACAGCGAGACATGGACACAGACAAACACATAGGATTGAGAGACAGACAGACAGACAGACAGGCACAATTCACAATTCAAATAATGTATTATCTCACAAATAGAGAACTCAGACAGACAGAGACGACAGAAAGCGCGCAATGCGAGACAAACAGACTACACCAATATAAAAACAACCACCCCGGCCCCCAACAAAATCACTTTTCAAAAGTCCCCAAACAAATCACTGTCTCTCTTCATCATCATAAGAACACCCCCCATCCCATAGTCAAACGCCTCCCCCATCCCCATACCCATCTTCACCATCCTCCTCCTCCTCCTCCCTCCCTCTCTCCTCCCTCTCTCCTCCACTCTCTCATCCCTCTCTCATCCCTCTCATCTCCCTCCTCTCCCCCCCCTCATCTCTCCCTCTCCACCCCCCCTCCTCCCTCATCCCCCCCCCCTCTCCACTCTCTCCCTCTCTCTCTCCCCTCCTCTCTCCCTCCCTCATCGCCCCTTCTCCTCCCTCTCACTCCCTCCTCTCTCCTCCTTCTCTCATCTCCTCTCTCTCTCCCTCCTCTCCCATCTCTCTCTCCCTCCCTCTCCTCTCTCACTCTCAACCCTCCCTTCTCTCTCTCCCTCGCTCTCTCGACCATCTCCTTCCTTCATCTCCACTCTCTCC
>CM054149.1:13699789-13702289 GCA_028751875.1 Rapana venosa
GGTTGGGGAAAGACGAGGAATGACCGTCAGTCACGTCAGGGGGGTCACGTACACTGGTAACTCGGCATACTTATCACGGATGATTCACCGTGACTTGTCCGCAAGGCCACGTGACACCGCGGCCTGTCACGTGGGCTAGGTGACCGGGTCACGGGTCACGGGTATGTGTGACAGCATTAGTCACGGGAGACTGAGGGCATGACGTGATGGAGTGTGTGTTGATGTCGTCTGCACATTTCTTTGGGATGGGATGGTGGGGGGTGGGGGGGGGGGGGGGGGGGGGTGGGGGGTAGGTGGTTGTTGTGTGACCATGGGATGGTGTGTAGTGTGTGTGTGTGTAGTGTGTGTGTGTGTGTGTGTGTGTGTGTGTGTGTGTGTGTGTTGTGTGTTTTATGTTGTGTCGTGTTGTGTTGTGTGTGTGTTGTATTGTGTGTGAGTGTTGTGTGTTTTTATGTTGTGTCGTGTTGTGTTGTGTGTGTGTTGTATTGTGTGTGAGTGTTGTGTGTGTTATGTTGTGTCGTGTTGTGTTGTATTGTATACCTCATTAAGTCAAAGAAGATATTTTTCTGCGTGAAATTCGGGCTGCTCTTCCCAAGGAGAGCATAGTGTGTGTGTGTGTGTGTGTGTGTGTGTGTGTGTGTGTGTGTGTGTGTGTGTGTGTGTGTGCATGTGTTGTGTGTGTTGTGTGTGTTGTGTGTGTGTGTGTGTGTGAGAGAGAGAGAGAGAGAGAGAGAGAGAGAGAGAGAGAGAGAGAGAGAGAGAGAGGAGAGAGAGAGAGAGAGAGAGAGAGAGAGATCGAGAAGATATTTCTGAATTTGTGAATTCTAGTTCGATTGTAGTTTTTTTAAATGTACTTATTGTTGTTTTTGTTTGTTCTTTTGCTTTAGATTTTCTTATTTCCAAATTGTGTTGTTCGATACTTTCTCCTGACATGATTTACCCTCAGTCCGATCTCCAGCCTGAACTATTACCTAGGTAAACCTTGTGCTGGGATGAGGAAATTCTACCACGGGGATGCCGGGGGCCTGTCATTATATACAGCATCCCCACCTTTCGGAAATTCTGTGCTAGGAATTCCCTCTTTTCTATCCTTCTCTGTGTTTTTGCCTTGTTCCCTCTTCTTCCTATCGCTTCCTTCTTGTCTATTTTCTACCTTTTTGGTCCGTTCTCCTGCCAGAAAGACTTAGAATACAACAATTCTCTCCCACGCCGAAGTTGAATGCGCTAGGCCTGGCTTGTCAGGGGTTTAACAGCAACGGAACGCATTTTCGCTCCTATGACAGACACATGTAGCTGTCGAAAGCTCAGTTCGACGATGATGAAGAAGGAGAAGGAGGAGAAGAGAAGAAGAAGAAGAAGAAGAAGAAGAAGAAGAAGAAGAAGGAGAAGAAGAAGAAGAAGGAGAAGAAGGAGGAGGAGGAGAAGAAGGAGGAGGAGGAGGAGGAATGAAGAAAACCTAAGATACCCAAACAGTTTTACGATGCTTAGGGGTGGGCTCTGTTAACAATCCAAGACAAAAATGGGAAGTGTCTCACTGACGACCAGGATATTCTGAACAGATGGACAGAATACTGCTCCGACCTGTATAACTATAGAACCGCAGGAGATCCAGAAGTCCTTAATGTACCCGACAGCAAAGACACAGACAGTCACCCTATCCTCCGAGAAGAAGTGGAAACAGCAGTCAGATCACTGAAAAAGGGGAAGTCAGCAGGGGCTGACAACATCCCAGCTGAGTTGGTCCAAGCTGGAGGGGAAGCCATGATCAGCGCCCTACTAAGAATCTGCAACAAGATCTGGCAGACAGGAAAATGGCCAACACCATGGACGCAGTCACTCATCATCACCTCCCCAAGAAAGGAAATCTACAACAATGCCAGAATTACCGCACAATCAGCCTCATATGTCACCCAAGCAAGGTCATGCTGCAGATAATATTGAATAGACTGAAGCCACAAGCAGAGACCATCATTGCTGAGGAACAAGCAGGTTTCAGAGCAGGGCGCAGCACAACAGAACAGATATTCAACCTCAGAATACTATGTGAGCGGTACCTTCAACATCAACAAGACCTTTACCATGTATTTATCGATTTTAAGAAGGCATTTGACAGGGTGTGGCATGCAGCTTTGTGGGCAACCATGAATTTGTACAGCATCAATGCAAACCTGATCAGAGTCATCAAACAGCTGTACAGCGAGGCCACCAGTGCAGTGTACTACAACAACAACATTGGAGATTGGTTTCGAACAACAGTTGGAGTAAGGCAGGCTGTCTACTCTCGCCCACTCTTTTCAACATCTTCCTTGAGAGAATCATGGCTGATGCACTGGAACATCATGAAGGATCAGTCAGCATTGGTGGCAGAACGATCACAAACCTCCGCTTCGCAGATGACATTGATGGAATAGCAGGATCAGAAAAAGAGCTTGCCAGCCTAACAGAACACTTGGATAAGGCCTCCAAAACATACGGCATGGAAATCAGTGCAGAGAAGACC
>CM054149.1:13722289-13754789 GCA_028751875.1 Rapana venosa
AGAGAGAGAGACAGACAGACAGACAGACAGACAGACAGAGAGACAGCAGAGAGAGACACAGAGAGAGAGGAGAGTAATCATTGGTATGGCCTATTCGTCATTTTAAAAAAATGAATTTCCAATTTCATTTTCATCACACAGAAGAAGAAGAAGAAGAAGAAGAAGGCACTTAATGTGACTGCACTAGACAACCTAGCTCAGACTTTTAAGATGTACAGGTGTGGGGGAAGAAGAAGAAGAAGAGCGATTCCGTGTTGAATAACTGAATAATGGCGACCGTCAGGGGGAGACAAACAGAGGCACAGACGGCATGACAAGATAAGACAGAGTAAATGTTGACTGAATTGATTTCTTCGTTTTCCTAACAACAATCTGAATGTTATGCAAAGTTTATCACTACTAGTTGTGTCTGTTTGCTTCAACTGTAAACCAAATTTCTGAGAGAGAGAGCAGCGTAAAAGATATATGGCTGTACTGAGCAACCTGGCTGAAAGGCTGTAAGACTAAATGGTGAAGAGGAATGTGTGTGATGCTTGTTGAATAACAGACTTATGGGGGCTGGTGAGGAAGAGAAATGGTGGACCCCAAGGACTGAGGAGACAGACACACATGGCCATAGTGTTGACTGCAAGGAGACAGACAGACACAGCTATAATGTGGACTGCAAGGAGACAGACATGGCCATAGTGTTGACTGCAAGGAGACAGACATAGCCATAGTGTTGACTGCAAGGAGACAGACATGGCTATAGCGTTGACTGCAAGGAGACAGACAGACATAGCTATAGTGTTGACTGCAAGGAGACAGACAGACATAGCTATAGTGTTGACTGCAAGGAGACAGACATAGCTGTAGTGTTGACTGCAAGGAGACAGACAGACATAGCTGTAGTGTTGACTGCAAGGAGACAGACAGACATAGCTATAGTGTTGACTGCAAGGAGACAGACAGACATAGCTATAGTGTTGACTGCAAGGAAGACAGACATAGCTATAGTGTTGACTGCAAGGAGACAGACAGACATAGCTATAGTGTTGACTGCAAGGAGACAGACATAGCTGTAGTGTTGACTGCAAGGAGACAGACAGACACAGCTATAGTGTTGACTGCAAGGAGACAGACAGACAAAGCTATAGTGTTGACTACAAGGAGACAGACAGACATAGCTGTAGTGTTGACTGCAAGGAGACAGACATAGCTATAGTGTTGACTGCAAGGAGACAGACATAGCTATAGTGTTGACTGCAAGGAGACAGACATAGCTATAGTGTTGACTGCAAGGAGACAGACATAGCTATAGTGTTGACTGCAAGGAGACAGACATAGCTGTAGTGTTGACTGCAAGGAGACAGACAGACACAGCTATAGTGTTGACTGCAAGGAGACAGACAGACAAAGCTATAGTGTTGACTACAAGGAGACAGACAGACATAGCTGTAGTGTTGACTGCAAGGAGACAGACATAGCTATAGTGTTGACTGCAAGGAGACAGACATAGCTATAGTGTTGACTGCAAGGAGACAGACATAGCTATAGTGTTGACTGCAAGGAGACAGACATAGCTATAGTGTTGACTGCAGAGACTTAGGAGACAGACAGACAAAGCTATAGTGTTGACTGCAAGGAGACAGACAAACATAGCTATAGTGTTGACTTCAAGGAGACAGACAGATATAGCTATAGTGTTGACTGCAGAGACTTAGGAGACAGACAGACAAAGCTATAGTGTTGACTGCAATTAGACAGACATAGCTGTAGTGTTGACTGTAAAGACTTAGGAGACAGACAGACATAGCTTATGGTGTTGACTGCAAGGACTTAGGAGACAGACAGACATAGCTTATGGTGTTGACTGCAAGGACTTAGGAGACAGATAGACATAGCTTATGGTGTTGACTGCAAGGACTTAGGAGACAGACAGACATAGCGGTGTTTTCAATTTACACTTGCCTTCTTTCAAGCTTCAGAATAGTAGATGTTTAAACCTATTAATTGTAATTGGCTGCATGTGAATGAGTAGGATGAATGAAAGCGCTTTGATTTGTTTTGTTGCAAGATATAGTGCTATATAAATTCCATGTATTATTATTATTATTGTAGAGAGGGATCAGATAGATACAGAGGAACAGGCAGACAAACAGCAGATAAACAGAGACCAGGAGGCCCTTCACATACAGACAAACTGACAAAAACAGATACAGACACAGAGAGACAGAGACGGAGACAGAAAGAGAGAGGGGGGTGGAGAAAGAGAAACAGAGGGAGTCAGAGGGAGGGGGAGAGAAAGCAGAGAGAGAGAGGGGGTAGAAAGAGTGGGGAGAGAGAGGGGGAAGAGGAGAAGAGAGAGGGGGGAAGAGAGAGAAGGGGGGGGGGGGGGGGGGGGCAGGAGAGTATAAGAAAAGAGATGGAGAGCGAGGGGGAGAGACAGAGAGGAGTGGGGGGGGGGGGGGAATAGAGAGACAGACAGACAGACGGAAACATAGGCAGAGACAGAGGTAGAGAGAAAGAGACAGAGAGAGACAGATATAGAGACAGACACAGACAGACACAGACAGACACAGACAGGTACACAAACACGAGCTAATGTTATAGAAAACCGGCAATGTTTATGACCAGGGAAAGAGGTCAGAAGGTGACTTCTAAGATTTACTGGTTTGGAAGGAGAGAGAGAGAGAGAGAGAGAGAGAGGAGAGAGAGAGGAGAGAGAGAGAGAGAGAGAGAGAGAGAGAGAGGAGAGAGAGAGAGAGAGAAAGAGAGAGAGGAGAGAGAGAGAAGTACTAAATGTTGAGTAACTCAGTAATGGCGGCGGTCAGGGGAGAGAACTGGAGGGCGAGGACAGTCAATTAAAGGGGTGTAATGCCACGTTCCTGTTGGGGTTGAGCTGGATTTCTTTTAGCTTATGGTTGTAACCAAAATTAATGCTGTGTGTTTTGCTCCTGTGTTCGTTTGCTTTGTTTTGTTGTTGTTGTTTTTTGTGTCGGCCGGTTCTATAAACAGTTAGATTGGGTGGAATTGGATTGGTTTGCTTTTTTTGTTGTTGTTTCCCTCTCTCTCTCTCTCTCTCTCTCTCTCTCTCTCTCTCTCTCTCTCTCTCTCTCTCTCTCTCTTTCTCTTTCCCTTTGCTCTATCTCTATCTATCTCTGTCTCTCTCTCTGTCTCTCTGTTTTCCTCTCTCTCTGTCTCTCTCTCTGTCTCTCTCTATCTCACTCTCTCTGTTTCTCTCTCTCTTATCTCTTATCTCTCTCTCTCTCTGTTTCTGTCTCTCTCTCTCTCTCTTATCTCTCTCTCTCTTATCTCTTCTCACCATCTCTCTGTCTCCCTGTCTCTCTCATTTTCTCTCGCACTCATCTGTGTGTGTGTGTGTGTGTTGTGTGTGTGTGTGTGTGTGTGTGTGTGTGTGTGTGTGTGTGTTTGTGTTTGAAAGGGCAGGGAGAGAAAGAGACAGACAGACGAACAGGCAGGCAGGCAAACAGACAGTCAGACAGGCAGGCAGACAGACAGACAGACAGTCAGGCAGGCAGGCAGACAGGCAGACAGGCATACAGATAGGCATACAGGCAGGTAGGCAGGCAGGCAGTGAGGCAGGCAGGCAGACAGACAGACAGACAAAGTGTGACCACGTTTGTGACGACGGAGTGAGCTGGAACAGTGACTTTCAGATTGATGCCAGTTTTGGAAGGAGAAGAACTGAGAGTGGAGTCACTGAGTAATGGCCGCGGTCAGGGGAGAGAACTGGACAACTGAGGAGACTGGCTTAATACAACACACGTTCCTGCTGGAGCCGATGTATCTATTTTCCATCTGAACATCACAGGCTGGCTGTCTGTCTGTTTGTGCCTTTCCTTCAGGTGTGGTTTGAGGGGTGTGTGTGTTAAGTCAAGTCAAGTCAAGTGAAGTGAAAATGATCTTTATTGAAAAATAAAAGAGTAAGCTTATACGCTTTCTTTCATCCTTCCTTCACACGCGCGCGCGCACACGCACACACACACACACACACACACACACACACACACAAACACACGCACACGCACACACACACACACACACACACACACACACACACACACACACGGGATAGCCTAGTGGTCAGGACATTGTGCTCGCAATCTGACGACCTGGGTTCGATTCCCGTTCAAGGGGGATATTTTCCCCTTGAGTTAACATCAGTGCAGACTCCACTCTCCCCAAAGTCCTTCGGATGAGACTATAAACCGAGGCCCCGTGTGCGAACGCACGCAGAACATCTTGCGCACACGATAAATCCTGTTCCGCTTTTCGTAAGAGTAGGCCATTGTGTGCCGGTGGGAACAGATGAAAGAATTTACAAAACTGCATACACACGGAGACTGGATGTAAAAAAGCACATAAGTGCTTATTCCATTATCCTCGATATAAAAGAATAACATTAATTTTTTTAATAATTTTTTTAAAAAACACACACAAAATATTGGTGCTGCTGTCTATGTTAGTTCTTCAGGTGAACATTCTTCTACTAAATAATGATATCAGAAGGGAAAGTGTGTGTGCGTGTGCGTGTGTGTGTGTCTGTCTGTCTGAGTCTGTGTGTGCGAGCGCGTGACAGTCTAGACAGAAAGACAGACAAGGAGACTAGGCGTAGAGAGAGAAACAATGAATGAAATAGAATATAAAGGAAGAAAGAAGCTACAGAAATTGAAGAAAGAAAGATACGGTAACAGGATAAGGAAGATAAAAAAGAAAGCGAGTATAAAAATCAAAGTAAAGAAGAAGAGACAGAAAAAGAGGAGAGAAAAAAAGATAGGAAAACGGACCTCCCATAAAGAATCACACTCACACGCACGCACACAAACACACACTACACACACTACAACACACAATCACAACACACACTCGCACTCACACACACACACATACTACCTCAAAGCCCTCCCCCCTTCCCATTCCCACCTCAGTCCTAGCAACACCACACGCAGCAGTTCTCAAAGATTTCAATTTCGCCTCTCCAGGCTAAATGACATCAGCCTGAGTGCAACTCTATTCATCTCTCTCGCCTGATTACCCAGTGAGAACAATTCGCAGAGGACTTTAAAGAAGCTGCGGTTCACCGACTCTACTCTCTCTCTCACTTCGTCAATGGGGGCAAAAGTGTAGAAAAGTCTGGTCTGTCGTGCTAGCCATACCAGCCAGCCAGCTAGCCAGCCAGCCAGCCTGTCAGCCAGTCAAGTCTGCAGACACTTTGGGTTTCTGTTTTTGGTGTTAGTTGGATCTTTTTGTGGTGTAGATTTTGGTTCTCAATTACAATTGCAAGCTTTTTTGTTTGTTTGTTTGTTTGTTTTTCGCTTTTTTTCCTTTTCTTCTCTAGATTGTGGTTTGTTGGAAAGAGAGAGAGAGGGGGGGGGGGGTAGGTTGAGAGATAGGGGCATTTTGAGAGAGAGAGGGGGGGAGGGAGGAACGAAGGGAGGGAGAGAGAGAGAGAGAGAGAGAGAGAGAGAGAGAGAGAGAGAGAGAGAGAGAGAGAGAGAGAGAGATTTTATTTCGAGGATAATGGAAAAAGCACTCATGTGCATTTTCCATCCAGTCCCCGTGTGTGTGCAGTTTTGACAATTTTGTCACCCGTTCCCACCGGCATACAATGGCCTACTCTTCCGAAAAGCGGAACGGGTTTTAACGTGTGCGCAAGATGTTCTGCGTGCGTTCGCACACGGGGCCTCGGTGTATAGTCTCATCCGAAGGACTTTTGGGGAGAGTGGAGTCTGCACTGATGTTAACTCCAGAGGAAAAAATCTTCTTGAACGGGAATCGAACCCGGGTCAGCAGATCACGAGCGCATCAGGCTAACCACCAGGCTATTCTGTGAGAGCAGTCAGTGAACCGCAGCTCCTTTTTAAGTCCTCTGCGAATTGTTCTCACTGAGTAATTGGGTAAGAGAGAGACAGACAGACTTCAGACTTCAGATGTTTTATTCACGAGAGAGAGAGAGAGAGAGAGAGAGAGAGAGAGAGAGAGAGAGCTCTCAAACTCGAACTCGAACTCAAAGATTTATTCACATAAAGGCCATTGGTCCATATATGAAAGGGGGTTACCGAGCTGCTTAGTATTTTAGTGAGAAGAATAAGGGAACCACCAAAAAACCCAAAATGTATAACCACAACCCCCACAATAAAAATCAGTTACAAAAAATATGACTTAACCAAGATATCTCTTATGAGTAAGAGAGAGAGAGAGAGAGAGAGAGAGAGAGAGAGAGAGAGAGCAGGTGCTTGTATACCAACATTGCAAAGATGGATGGAGGTGAACGCACTTGCTCTCTCACTCTCCTTCGCTGTTTTATATCTGTGTGTGTGTGTATGTGTGTAGTGTGTGTGTGTGGTGTGTGTGTGTGTGTGTGTGTGTGTGTGTGTTTCCTTTCCTTTTATCTTTTATTTTATTTCATTCTTTTTATTTCCAATATAATGGAATAAGCACTCACGTGCGTTTAAAAATCCAGTCCCCGTGTTTATGGCGTTTTGTAAATGTTGTCATCCGTTCCCACTGGCACACAGTGGCCTACTCTTCCGAAAAACGAATAAAGTTTTAATGTGTGTGAGTGTGTCTAAGTGAGTGAGTGTTTGTGTGTGTGTGTGGATGTGAATCTGTGTGTGAGTGTGTGTGTGTGTATGTGTGTGTGCGTGCGTGCGTCTGTGTGCGAGTTGTAACCACACACATATCTATCCCTTGTAAACCTACCTTTTTGCTTGTCATTTTCTTTCTCTCTTTTTTTCTTTCTTGCATCCTTTCATTCATCCATTCATTCATTTATTCATTCATTCTTTCTTTCTTTCTTTCTTTCTTTTTTCTGTCATTGTTTCTTTCCTTCTGGCATTTTCCCTTTTTTTTCCTTTTGTCCCTCGTTCCTGTTTTTCTTTCATTCGTTCTTTCTATGTGTCTGTCTATGTTTTTTTCATTCATTCATTCATTCACACGTTAAATCCTGTTCCGCTTTTCGTAAGAGTAGGCCATTGTGTGCCGGTGGGAACAGATGACAACATTTACAAAACCGCATACACACGAGGACTGGATGTAAAAAAGCACATTAGTGCTTATTCCATTATCCTCGATATGAAAGAATACAATAATTTTTTTAAAATTCATTCTGTCTTTCTTTCATTCATTCATTCATTCATTCCTTCTATCTTTCTTTCTGAGATTTAAAAGTTGACGAGGTGACAGCCCTGATATGGCCTCTGTGGTCGGCGGGGCTATAAACAACAGGATTGGAGTGGGTTGGGTTCCTCTCTCCCCCCCCTCCCCCCCCCCCCCTTCCTCCTTTTGGAAAAAAAATGTATTTAATTTTCTTTACCTAGATAGAGGTAGGTGGGGACTGGAGGGGGGGGGGGGGGGTGAGGCAGAAGGGTAATTGACAAGTGGCGCCTGGCTTGTGGCGGCGAACACTGTGGAGCCACGTTTACCTCGTCCCCAGCCAGTGTCACCTGAGTGCTCTGGGTGGGGTGGGGGTGGTGATGGGGGGTTCCTTTTTGTTTGTGTTGCTTTTTTCGGGGATGGGGGTGGGGGAAGTGGGGGGGGGGGGGGGGGGGTGGGGGTGTTGGTGTTAGACAGTGAACAAAGGTCCAGGAAGATTGAAAATGTTTGTTTTTCACTGTCGTCCAGATTGATCTTGTCTGTCTTGTCTGTCTGTCTGTTTCTCTTTCTTTTTCTTTGCGTCACTATCTCTGTTTGTCTGTCTCTGTCTCCCTCTATTTTGTTCTCTTTCTCTCCCATCTCTCTCTCCTCCTCCTCCTCCTCTTCCTTTTTCTTCTTGTTCTTTTTCTTCTTCTCCTCCTCCTGCTCCTTCTTCTTCTTCTCTTTCTTGTTCTTCTTCTTCTTCTTCTTCGTCTTTTTTCTCTTTTTCTTTCTTTCTTTTTCTTTCTTTCTTTCTTTCTTTTTTTCCTCTTTCCTTTCTGTCCGTCTTTCTGTTAAATTTTCTGTCCTTGTCCTTTCAGTCATGAAGTGCAATTTCTGGCTCGGATGGGCCACCCCTTTGACCAAGAATAATTGAATGTTATTGTCGTAGATATTGTTAGTTTTTTTTTAAGGAGAAGACATACATCTTTTTTTCTTCTTTTTTTTTCAAGTTTTCCTTTCAGTCTGTGTCATCTGAGGGCGGGAAAGTTAGTTGTATGTGGGGCTGTAAAATGACTGGGAATAAGGAAAAACAATTTTTACATAAAAAAATTTATCATCTGAAGTCTTCATATTCTCTGTCTGTCTGCCTGTCTATCTGTCTCTGTCTGTCTGTTTATCTGTCTGTCTGTCCATGTGTCTAGGCATCTGTGTGTCTCTCTGTGTGTATCTCTGTCTGTCTGTCTGTCTCTGTCTGTCTGTTTGTCTGTCTATATTCTCTCTCTCTCTCTCTCTCTCTCTCTCTCTCTCTCTCTCTCTCTCCTCTCTCTCTCTCTCTCTCTCTCTCTCTCTCTCTCTCTTTCTCTGGGGGGCGGGATAGCCTAGTGGTTGGAACATTGCGCTCGCAATCTGACGACCCGGGTTCGATTCCCGTTCAAGGGGATATTTTCCCCTGGAGTTAACATCAGTGCAGACTCCACTATCCCCAAAAGTCCTTAGGATGAGACTATAAACCGAGGCCCCGTGTGTGAACGCACGCATAACATCTTGCGCACACGTTAAATCCTGTTCCGCTTTTCGGAAGAGTAGGCCATTGTGTGCCGGTGGGAACAGATGACAGAATTTACAAAACCGCATACACACGGGGACTGGATGTAAAAAAACATGTAAGTGCTTATTCCATTATCCTCGATATAAAAGAATCAAAAAGAATCGTCTTTTTCTGTCCATCTGCATGTCCCTCTGTTTCTCTGACCCTCGTTGTCTCTCTCCGTGTCTTTTGGTCTGTTCCTTTTGTCCTTTATGGAGACCTCACACACACACACACACACACACACACACACACACACACACACACACACACACACACACACACACACACACAAAGACATACACACGCACGCACGCACGCACGCAAGCACACGGACACACAAGCACGGCGACTGGATAATTTATAAAAAACCCGCATTAATGCTTATTCCATTATTCTCGAAGTAAGGAATAATCACACACAAACACAAACACAAACACCACCACCACCACCACCACCACCAACCATCACCACCATTACCACCACAGCAACCACCATCACCACCACCACCATCCCTAATCTTGCACGACCACAAACACCTTTGATAACAGCATCAAAAAACAGGAAATTCCAGCTTTGAAGTCTAAGAGGCTTACCTCCCCTTGTCATCTTGCCGCTGGGGGCCGGATTATTTGTATGTAACCAAAAATAGCATGCGAGGAGCTCAGTGGGCTCAAACCATAGGCTAGAAAGAATCGGATTTCTCTTTTCCAAGACCATGGAGAGGACAATATTAATCCAAACCTGCTGATTGAGTTTTTTGCGTAATGGTTAGCTAAGACCTAGCCCTAGTCTATTGTGGTGGAGAAAAGTGCTGGTCAGTTCAATCCTGCATGAAAAGACATTGGTGGTGGTGGTGGTGGTGGTGGTGGTGTGGTGGTGGTGGGGGTGGTGGGTGGTAGTTGTAGTGTAGTTGTGGTGAGTTGTGGTGGTAATGGTGGTGGTGATGGTGGTGGTGGGGTGTTTGTGGTGGTGAAGGTGGTGGATACTTGTGGTGGGGGTTGTGGTGGTAATGGTGGTGATGTTGGTGGGGTGTGTGTGTGGGGGTGATAGTGGGGGTGTTTGTTGTGTTGGTGGTGATGGGGGTGGCTGCGATGGTGGTGGTGTTTAAGTCGTCTTTGCTGTATTGTCGTTGTTGTTGTTGCTGATACTGATGTTCATTTTCCTTTACATTTATGTGAAAAGAGACGAAACAGACGAAAGAAAAACAGACAGACAGACAGGGGCAACTAGAACGACAAACAGCCAGACGAGATGGATCAGATGAGATATCCTGGAGTGTTTTTGATCGATCGTAGGGCCGCTATGGATGACTTGACAACGAACGCTTTCCCATCTTTCTACACGTTGGTTTAAGTAGTTGGTGTGTTTTTTCTATCAAGAAAACATGAATATTGTACATACATACATAGAGAGCAATAACAAGCAAATAGTGGATGGCATGCTTTAAACAATATATTCGACTCATTTAATTCGGCAGCTAATGAGCATTAGAAAATCAACGAAGCATCAAGGTAGTGTTTTCCAAACACATTTTGGATAAGACAATTGAGAACCTTAACGTTTTCCCCAAGCTGCAACCATGCTCTATACGTTTTACCTCTAGCGGTGCTCCACTTCGCTTCAGCCTTGCTTCCAGTTTGAGATTTCTCCTTACAGAAAAAACAAACTGACAGACAAGTCAAGTCAAGTCAAGTCAAAAACACTTGAATCATCCCATGGAGGTGTAACTTCAGTACTGACAGGCAGATTGATACGTATCATAATGTCGAAAGACATAAGAAAGCTACGTTTCATACTGGTTTAAACATTCCCAGATAACAGACAAATAGGCGGAAAAGGCGCCCCAAAGGATTCGGAATCTGAGGGATTGGTGACGGTGACGGTGACGGTGACGAGACGGAAAAAAGACAGACAGATGCACACAAACGCATGCACGCACGCACGCATGCATGCGCGCGCACGCACACGCACACACACACACACACACACACACACACACACACGCACGCTGGGGACTGTATGTAAAATAAAAAGCACATAATTCATTCAGTCATTATTCTCAAAATAAAACAATTTGATTTTTTTTTAATTGGACATGACTTGAACACACACACACTTACACTTAGACACACAACCATACACACACAACATATGCACACACACACTACACACACACAAACACACACACCACACACACACAACACACACACACACCACACACACACACACACACACACACAACATACACAAACACACACACCAAACACACACACACACACACACAACACACACACAACACACCACAACACACACACAAAAACATACACACACACACACACTACACACACATACACACACACTGACAAGATAGACAGGCAGGCAAACAGAAAGACACAGAATGGGGCTATACTCATAGATACTAGACAGACGACAGTAGTCTCAAGTCCTGATTTTTTATATTTTACCTACTCCAGTCCATCAACCCTGAACAGCCCCCCAAATCGCCCCGTATTCAAGTGATAAACATACTCTCCTACTCTCCCCCCTCCTCCATTTTCCCTCCCTCCGTCACCCCCCCCCCCCCCCCCCACACACACACACACACTCCCCTAAAACGCTTGACATCTACTTATTACCCTCCTGATCCTACCACTGTCTTCTCTACTCCCTCATATTCCCCCTCCCCTCCCTCTTGTTTCCGTCCCCCCCACCTCTCCCCTCGTACCCCATCCCCTTCCCCCCCCCCCCCCCCCCCCCCCCTGTCTTCTGATGGTCACTTCAAGGGCGCTGACTGGTCACAGACAGTAGTAGATCAACTGAAGTGAGACGGACACAGACTGGCTCATGGACACAAGGTCCTTCTTTCAAGGCAGCAGTAGTTTAGAAGATGTGGTGGGGATTTTTTTTCTCTCTCCACGCTGCATTTTATGGGGGAATGGGGGATTTATGGATAGGGATTTATGGGGGGGGTTGGACAAAGAGGATCTGGGGCAGAATGAGGAGCGTTATGTTTTGTTTCATGTTTGATGTGGAAGAGAGACTGTAGGGGTGGGATGGAAAAGTGTGATGTGGGGTGATGTGGTGTGATGCGTGTGTGGCCAAGGGTCCATGAGAAGGTGTGAAGGAATTGGGGAGAGAGAGAGAAGAGAGGAGAAGAAGAGGAGAGAGAGAGAGAGAGATGAGAGAGATGAGATGAGATGAGATGAGATGGAGAGAGAGAGGAGAGAGAGAACAGAAATGGAAAGATAATAGTGTTAGTGTGATGAGGACGATGGGTGATGGTGGTGGTGATGATGATTGTGATGATGGTGGTAGTGATGGTGACGAAAGCACTCATCCTGAATCAGAAATTATTTGTTGTTGTTGTTGTTGATGATGATGAGGAGGAGGAGGAGGAGGAGGAGGAGGAAGAGGAAGAGGAAGAGGAGGAGGAGTAGAAAGGAGAAGAAGAAGAAGAAGTCATCAACCATAAATTCCACCTTGAACAGGTGGTGATGCTTAGAAGAACAAACTCAGCACCATGTAGTACTACCGAAATCTACCGTGAGAGAAAATGGAGGAGAAAAAAGACAGTGTTCTTGGTAAGCAACCACCCAGCACACATCAATCCAGAATGTATTGCAGAGTACCCTAATGACAGTTGACAACACTGGCTTTTCCATACATGTCGGTGGTCTAGAGGTAACGTGCATGTCTAGAAAGCGAAAAGAGCGGGTTCGAAGTGTGTGGTGGTGGTTCGATCCCCGTTTGTGCCCGAAACTTTTGCCCTCATCCACTCAGACCGTGAGTGGTGGTCCGGGTGCTAGTCTTTTGGATGAGACGATAAGCCGGAGTCCCATCTGTAAAACATGCATTTAGCGCACGTAAAAGAAACCACGGTAACAAGAGAGTTGTTCCTGGTAAAAATTCTATGGCCATTCGGATAAGGGAGCAAATACATATGTAGATGGGGAAAAACGGGTAGCGCTGTTCTTGTGGCGATGCGCTCTCCCCAGGGAGATCAGCCCGGTTTTCACGCAGAGAAATCTGCCTGTGGCATACAATACAATACGGGAATGGGATAGCTCAGTAGTCAGAGCACTCACTTTCCCCAAGCTAAGGTAAATTAAGCAGCACTGAGCGTGATGATCAAGTGGATGGGTGACTGTTTGCGCTCCTTGGCTTCAGTACAATCCCCCAGTTCATCCAGCTGTCAATGGGTACCTGCCCTCTTTAGGGTAAGGGAAGGTAAAGCAGCGAGGGAGAGGAGATGGGCGCCGCCCTCAATATGCTGACCCCTGGAAAGGCTGAGGTCTCTGTTGCCTAGCTCCCCAACAACCGAATAGGTTATGAAAAATTCATTACCTTCAAAAAAGGTAAAGGTATCCCATAACCTATAAGGTCGTAGGGGAGCGAGGCGTCAGAGACCTCACTTCTCTAGGGCCAGCATATTGAGGGCGGCGCCCATCTCCTCTCCCTCGCTGCTGTACCTTCCCTGACCCTAAAGAGGGCAGGTACCCGTTTACAGCTGGGGGAACTGGGGGAACTGTACTGAAGCCAAGGCGCGCAAACGGTCACCCATCCAACTGGTAACCACCCTCGACGCTGCTTAACTTGGCTGGGGTAAAGCGAGTGCTCCGACCACTGAGCTATCCCGCCCCCTTTACCTTTTACAATAATAATAATAATAATAATAATAAAAATAATAATAATAATAATAAAAATAATAATAATAATAATAAAAATAAAAGAATAATAATAATAATGTATGGGATTTATGTAGCGCTGAATCTTGTAAAGTAAACAAATCAAAGCGCTTGACAATACAAGACAATCTTGTTTGTCCGTCGTGTTCAACGATGACCTCCAAAACAGCAGAAGAGGCAGCTGCTGTTTCGGAAATTGGGCAGAAATTTGATTATAGTGGAGATGCCTTGCCCACAGTACATCCCCACTCTCTCGGCCAAGTGGGCATAAGGACAGTCAGCGTTGGAGATGTTCTCCAAAGGCCAACCAGCCCCCAGGGCTGCAGCATATAAGGACTGTGCGAGTCAAGCCTCCTAGTCAGAGAGTCCAAGTCGATCACTAAAGACTAAGCTGTAAAGTGGAATTCCATGAGTGGAAAAGCCACTGGTCATACAGCCTCTCACTTTGCTGTTGCCCCCAGCGCCAATGGTTTAATCAAGAACTGTGATAAAGCCCAGGCGCTGACGGCATGCAATGTCATCAAAGGGAAACATGGTGGCGTGTGCGAAGAGGAATCATGACCGTTTTGCATTGTTACGCGCGTCCCTCTTTGAGAAACTGTGGTGATACACATGACTTTCATTTTCAGACCAATCCATGTTCTTGGGTGGAGGGTAGCTTGTACTTGTAACCCTTTTAAAATGGGGGATAAATTATGTCTGTTGAGTAGAGTGTGTCATCGGGTATTCTTCTTCTCGCTGGGTGGAATAGGTGTTGAGGATGGAGTTGATAGCTCCTGTCTGCTGTGATGTTGTCTTTGTAAGGCTGTGTGTATGTAGGTGTGTGTGTGTGTGTGTGTGTGTGTGTGTGTGTGTGTGTGTGTGTGTGTTTGTGTGTGTGTGTAAGTGTGTGTGTGTAGGTGTGAGTGTGTGTATTTTGTTAGTCAGTTGGTTTCTTTGGCATTATGTGCCAATACTGTCACTCACACAGGCATATTGCATTTACGTACGCATGTAGGTAGGTAGATAGGTAGGTATGCACGCTCTAAAAATATTACAAGCGCGCACGCATCACACACACACGCGTACGAGCACTCGAGCACGTACTCGTGCGTGCTTAGTGTGTGTGTATCTATATATATCATCATCACTACCACCATCAACAACAACAGCAACAATAACAACAAATAATTTCTGATTCAGGATGAGTGTTTTCATCACCATCACCATAGTCATCACCATCATCATCACTATCACCATCAATACTATCATCATCATCATATATATAGATATATATGTATATATATATGTATATATATATATATATATATATATATAATGTGTGTGTATACATACATACACACACAAACGGACAGACAGACCGACATAGAAAGAGAGAGGGGGGGGGGAGGGAAAGTGGTGGGGGGGGGGGGGGGAGGGGCATGTGGAAAAACACCTGCTTTCAATAAACAAACACAAAACTAAAACAACAACAGTTTTGTTCTCCTTTCTTGCTGACTGATTTATGGAGGTTCCCAGTTTTCCGTGTTTCCTTGCTTTCCTCGTAAAACTCTCTTCGCCACTTTCAGTCCTTTGTTGTGTAACTGGGTATTACCGAAGTAGAAAGGACGTCGTCACCAGAGTCTCTGGTCCCTTATATATTCCCACGAGGTGAACACTCTCTCATTGTGTTGGCCATGTCCTCTGTCACTGTCTGGCCTAAACGTAACGGGATTTAGTGGATCATCCTTGTTGTATGCTAACTGGAAAACGTCAGGGCAGATCCTGTGGCTGCTTTTTGCGTCCCACATTTGTTAGTACCCTGAGTCAGAAAGAGAACAAGTGAAAACAGTCTGCCTGGATGACTAAGTCTTTGTAGCTGGGCCCCCCCCAAAAAAAGAGCAGTTTATCACGCTGAGTCAAATGCGCTTCTTAAATCAACGGTAGACAGTCATGCTGCGCTCCTAGAACAGAGTGAAATTGAGTGGGGGAAAACAAACGAAGACACAAAAAGCCAGAAAAAAAACAAGACCACTGATTTACATTTGCTGTACACATGGAAGCAAACCAAAACATTTTTTATAGTTCATACAGAGGTTTTTTTTAATTCTTTTTTGTTACTGGTCTTCTTATCTTTATTTTGAACAAATTAAGCATGGTTTTGTGTGCTTTTGCTTTTGGAGTGGGTGCAGAGTGGTTTTGTTTGTTTCCTTGATCGTTTGAGTTTTTGGTTTTGCTTTTTTTTATATAGTTTTCGGGGAATGGTGGTGTTGCTTTTAATTTAAGTGTCACTATCACTTAAAATTGCCTCTGACGCTATAGTTAATGATTTTAAGAGTCACTAACCAAATTCTTTATCCAAAAGTTAATCATGTCTGGTCATTTACCAGGTGTTTCGTTGTTCACAACACAATCTTATGATCGTTCAGTTCAAACAAGTACGCATAATTCTTGATACTACAAATCAGCGAATCTTTGAAAATTGTCAGGATAGGTTTTCTCTGGCACTCTGTTAACCCTAATAGTTAGGGTCTTTGCAATCAGCTGCGTTATGGATATCTATAAAGACAAAACCCTTACATGGTTATAAAGTAGTAGTTTTACTATGGCCTTCCTCATCAGCTCGGCTAGAAGCATCATGGCTGAACTAGTTAACTACCTACTGCTACATACTTCGTGCTTTTAAGAAGTTGAAGAGTTCATGTTCGTATTCGTTTGTACATGCGTGCGTGCGTGTGTCTGTGTGACTTTAAAGATAGAATTTTATTATTTTCTTGTACAAATGTTTCTGCTTAATATTTTTTATGTAAATGGCTTGTGACCCACATGATTTCCTCTGTTTATTGAGATGAAAAAGTGCTGGTATTGGTATTGATGTAGGTATTATCTTGTAAACTGTGCGTGCTGATGCTCATGTACTGTCGTGGTATTTTCCTGGATTTTTTCCCTATTTACTTTTTATGTATAGCTTTTAACCCACATGCGTTTCTCAATTTCTGAGATTACAAAATAGTTGAATTGAATCGAACTAAAATTGAAAACTTGAAAAAAGAAAAACAGTTCTCCAAAACTGTCTACCAAAATAAAAAGAAGCCGGCATGTTCTTTTCACACACACACACACACCTTTCATTAGGCACGTAGACACAGTAACAAAGGCACATGAGAAATGTGCAAGGACACGTACAGGCGTCAGTCAGGAATGGCCGGGTCTTTTTGATGGGCAACGTGAGATGCAGAGCAGCAGGACAGCGGTAAGCAGATGCCGTATGTTCAGTCCTTTGTACGCTTCGCCCCCTTTCTGCTATGTGACAGTGTAAACACATCGCCGTTAGGCGCTCCGGGTTCCTAGGGGTGTGTGTGTGTGTGTGTGTGTGTGTGTGTGTGTGTTGTGTGTGTGTGTGTGTGTGTGTGTGTGTGTGCGTGCGTGCGTTATTTTATTTATTTTATTTTATTTTTATTTATTCTTTTATATCGAGGATAATGGAATAAGCACTCATGTGCTTTTTTTTACATGTAGTCCCCGTGTGTATGCGATTTTGTCAATTTTGTCATCTGTTTCCACCGGCACACAATGGCCTACTCTTCCAAAAAGCGGAACAGGATTTAACGTGTGCGCAAGATGTTCTGCATGCGTTCGAACACGGGGCCTCTGCTGTGTGTGTGAGCGTGTTGTGCGTGTTGTGTATGTGCGTGTTGTGTGTTGTGTGTGTGTATGTCTGTATCTGTGTCTGTCTGTCTGTGTGTGTGTTTGGAGGAGGGGGGGGGGGGGGGGTAGAATGTGTGTATGTTAGAGGGGATGGGAGGGTATACTGTGTGTGTGTCTGTGTTGAAGGGGGGGGGGGGGTGTCAGTGTATGTGTGTGCGTAAGTGTATACATTTGTGTAGGAGAATGCTTGCATGGATATTTTACCTGTATGCACGCAACAGTACGGATGTATCATGTATGGGTATGTGAGTTTGTCCGCCAATGCAAGTATACTTGTAGGCACACACCCAAGGCCATTTGGGGGTCTTAAGGTAAAACATTTCGCTGAGAATGTGAGAAGTCTGGGGTTCAAATCCAGTCTGCATGTGACTAGAATTATTATCATCCATCGTCCTGATCGTGAGAGATGGCTTAGGTGCGCGCAAGTCTTCCAGCTGGTACGATCATCCCAAATCATATGTGTGCCGCGTGCTTTGGGCATGTAGAAGAACCCACAGCAACAAAAGGGTATTATGTGGAAAGAATTTGCGGTAAATCCCCCATTTCCATAAAGCAACCTCCCTCCCCCCCCCCCCCCCCGGGGGGAGGGGGGGGAGACAGGGAGAGAGAGAGGAAAAGGGGGGAAAAGGAAAGCTCTGTGCTTTTTTGGAAAAAAGCTCTCCTAAAGGGGAGGAGTGAGGTGGTGAGGAGAGAGACAGAGACAAACAGACAGATACACAGAGATAGAGATAATGAGAGAGACAGGGTGAGAGAGAGACAGACAGACAGACAGGCAAACAGAACGACAGACAGACAGAGATAAAGAAGGTGAGAGAGAAAGAAAGAGACAGGGAGAGAGAGAGAGAGAGAGAGAGAGAGAGAGAGAGAGAGGACAGACAGACAGACAGACAGACAGACAGACAGACAGTAACACAGACAGACAGACAGACAGACAAAAGGGAGAGAACAGTCAGTAACGTTCAGACCAGCTAAGCCCTTCTTGAATAAAGGAAGCGACCCTGAAGTGAGGAGGAAAGAAAAGGTAGAGAACACGAATGATCAATGAGCGTTTGAAGACCTCCACCCATCATCTGTCACCACCCGCCAATATTGTAAGGTCCTGCCCCCCCCCCCAATTCCCTTTACCCCTCTCCCCCCCCCCCCCCCTGCTACCCTACCCTCTCTCTTCCCCTACCCCCTCATCGTTCAGCAGTCTTCTCAATCATATTGACTTAACCCGCTGTCTCGACACATGAATTTGAACTTCTTTGGGAGCTGTTGTTGAGTGTATCGTGTTCATAGCGACGTCGCAGAAAAAGGTGGCCGTCAGTAGTGTTGATAGTTGTTGTTGATTGAGCGACTGATGTGATGTGATGAAAGTGTAGTGCTGTGTGCATGCGCTGTGCTGATTGAAGACTCCGACTATGTGTACAGAATATGATGATGCACTCTGTACTCTACCCTGCTGCTTCTGTTGTTGATGATGCTGTTAGAGTTTTGAATGGTGTTGAGTTGAGTGTTGTGATGTTGATGTCTGTTGTGTGAGTTTGTGATGTTGTGATGTTGTTTGTTGATGTGTTCTGTTGTTGTTGTTGTTGTGATGTGCGTTCCCGCTTCCCGTGCTGTACCGATAACTTGTTGCCTCTGACCCTCCTGGGATTCGCGTGAGTCTTGTGCAATGGTGAGAGATGTGTGTGTGTGAGTGTGATGCTGTGTGTTGTGTGTTGTGTGTTGTGTGTGTAGTGTTGTGTGTGTGTGTGTGTGTATGTTGTGTTGCTGTTGTTGGTCTTGTGTCTGTAGGCTGTGTGTGTGTGTGTGTGTGAGTGTGTTGTGTGTGTTTGTGATGTTGTTGTGTGTGTGTGTAGTTGTGTTGTGTGTAGTGTGTTGTATAGTAGATTTGTGTGTTAGTGTGTTGGAATGTGTTGTGTTATGTGTGTGTGTGTTTGGTGTTGTGTGTGTGTGTAGTGTGTGTTGTGTTGTGTGTGTTGTGTGTGTGTGTGTGTGTGTGTGTGTGTGTGTGTTGTTGTAGTGTTGATGTGTGTGTGTGTGTGTGTTGTGTGTGTGTTGTAGTGTGTGTTGTTAGTGTGTGTGTTGTGTGTGTGTGTAGTGTGTGTGTTGTGTGGTTGTGTTGTGTAGTGTGTGTGTGTGTGTGTAGTGTGTGTGTGTGTGTGTAGTGTGTGTGTGTGTAGTGTGTGTGTGTAGTGTGTGTGTGTGTGTGTAGTGGTTGTTGTGTGATGTGTGTAGTGTTGTGTTGTGTGTGTTGTGTGTGTGTTGTGTGTGTGTGTGTGTGTGTGTGTGGTTGTAGTGTGTGTGGGGTGTGTGTGTGTAGTGTGTGTGTGTGTGTAGTGTGTGTGGTGTAGTGTGTGTGTGTGTGTGTGTGTGTGTGTGTGTGTAGTGTGTGTGGTGTGTGTGTGGTGTGTGTGTGTGTTGTAGTGTTGTGTGTGTTGTGTGTGTGTGTGTGTGTGTGTGTGTGTTAGTGTTGTGTGTGTGTTGTGTAGTGTGTGTGTGTGTGTGTGTAGTGTGTTTGTGTGTGTGGTGTGTAGTGTGTGTGTGTGTGTGAGTGTGTAGTGTGTGTGTTGTGTGTTGTAGTGTGTAGTGTGTGTGTGTGTGTGTGTGTGTAGTTGTGTGTGTGTGTGTGTGTGTGTGTGTGTGTGTGTGTGTGGTAGTGTGGTGTAGTGTGTGTGTTGTGTGGTGTGTTGTGTGTGTTGTGTGTAGTGTGTGTGTGTGTGGTGTGTGTTTTAGTGTGTGTGTGTGTGTGTGTAGTGTGTGTGTGTGTGTGTGTGGTGGTGTAGTGTGTGTGTAGTGTGTGTGTGTGTGTGTGTGTGTAGTGTGTGTGTTGTAGTGTGTGTGTGTATGTGTGGTGTGTGTGTAGTGTGTGTGTGTGTGTGTGTGTTGGTGTAGTGTGGTGTGTAGTGTGTGTTAGTGGTGTGTGTAGTGTGTGTGTTGTGTGTGTAGTGTGTGTGTGGTGTGTGTGTGTGTGTTGTGTGTGTGTTGTGTGTGTGTGTGTGTGTGAGTGTGTGTTGTGTGTGTGTGTGTGTGGTGTGTGAGTGTGTGTGTGTGTGTGTGTGTAGTGTGTGTGTGGTGGGGTGGGTGGGGGGGGGGGGGGGGGGGGGTGGGGGGGGGGGGTCGAGGACTTTACCACGCAGGTATCACACTCTGACTTCATGGGATCTCTCTCTCTCTCTCTCTCTCTCTCTCTCTCTCTCTCCCCCCTTTCTCTCTCTCTCTCCTCTCTCTCTCTCTCTTCTCTCTCTCTCTCTCTCTCTTCTCTCTCTCTCTCTCTCTCTCTCTCTCTCTTTCTCTCTGTCTCCTTGAAAGGAAAGTACTGAGCGTTGACACAAGGAACGCGACACGAGTTGATTTTCTACCCTGTTTTAATCTGTATACAGGTTGCGTTGTTTTATTCTGAGATTTAAAATTCAACGAGGTGACAGCCCCCATGTGGCCTCTGTGGTCGGCGGGGCTGTAAACAACAGGATTGGATTGTGAAGAGTTTGTCATGGATGAAGACGATGTCAGCATAACATTTCAAAGCTTATCAACATCTTAATGTAGCAACTTAGAACTTTGCCTACATCAATAACTGACAAAGTTTTTGGCACAAGCTATATTATCAGTTAAATCCTCACAATATCTCTTGCCTTGCTGTGAACAGCAGCATGAGCTATTAAGCCTTTCCTGGAATCTTAGAAGCCAGTTTGAGCAAAAGGACGACCCACAGATGACAGCTTAATCCCTCAGAGCACTCATGTCGTAGGTGACAACTCTGGGCCCATGCCACAAGCTTCCCCAGTATTGATGTCAGCTAGATGATAATAATAATAATAATAATAATAATAATAATAATAATAATAATAATAATAATAATAATGTATGGAATTTATATTGTGCTGAATTTTGTAAAGCAACAAATCAAAGCGCTCAGATGACTTCTTTTTTTTAAATGTTGGGCGTGTGTATGCGGTTTTTTAAATTTTTGTCATCTGTTCCCACCGGCACACAGTGGCCTACTCTTTCGAACAGCGGAACAGGATTTAACGTGTGCGCAAGATGTTCTGCATGCGTTCGCACACGGGGCCTCGGTTTATAGTCTCATCCGAAGGACTAGATGCCATGTAGGTGTAGGTAGGGGACGGGATAGCTCAGTGGTCAGAGCACTCGCTGTCTCCAAGCTTACAGCGTTGAGCGTGGTTACCAAGTGGATGGGTGACCGACCGTTTTCAAGCCTTGACTTCAGTACAGTCCCCCAGTTCACCCAGCTGTCAATGAATACCTGCCCTCTTTAGGGTCAGGGAAGGTAAAGCATCGAGGGAGAGGAGATGGGTGCCGCCCTCAATATGCTGGCCCCTGGAGAAGCTGAGGTCTCTGATGCCTCGCTTCCCTACGACCACATAGGTTACGGGACACCTTTACCTTTCCTTTTTGTAGGTGCCATGATCTATGTTAAAATGTTATGTTTTAATACGTTATGTTGAGGTTGTCTGCATCCATGGCAAGTCCTTGGCATAACAACCTGCACTCTCCTTTATGGGTTGATACAAGTTCTTTGAAGATGGAGTATGGCTAAGACCCGCATCTCCTCATTTATAGCGTGCGCTCATGGTGTCACACAGATTTCCTGGTGGGAAGAGTGAGTCAGAGGGCATAGTCTGGGTGAATACACACACACCCCTCCCCAGGATGTTCAGTTTAAGATGGGGAACGCGAAACAACAACGTATTCAGTAACTTTATAAAAAAAAAAGCAAAGTAAACAAGCAAACAAGCATTATTGCTCATCCTCCCTGTATTAATAGTTCCTTCAGGAGGAGTGGGGGTGGGTGGGGGGGGGGGGGGGGGTGGGTGACTAACCCAAGTGCAGATAACGATCATTCGTTTTTCGGCTTTGGTGGTCTTGCTATGCCTCAACTGCGATGACTCTGTGTGTGTGTGTGTGTGTGTGTGTGTGTGTGTGTGTGTGTGTTTTCTCAACTGCGATGACTCTGTGTGTGTGTGTGTGGGTGTGTGTGTGTTTCTCAACTGCGATGACTGTGTGTGTGGTGAGGAAGGATTGTTTTATGTTGGCTTTGGAGTTAGGGCTTTTTGGGGGGATTTACATTCAAAAGTCTTTTTTTCTGTTAGCTGTATATAATAATTATGTCTTGTCAAACCTTATGTCCAGAAACCATCAACACCCCCCCCTTCCCCACCACCACCACCAGCAGCACCACCACCACCCACACACCCACCAACTTTGACGTCGTATCAAAGCGTTGCGTGGTATGCTGTAAAAACACGACTCCTTCATTCAGCCTTTTGGCGATCGAAGAAAACTCCCACTTTATAACTTTTGCCGTGAGTGAGCGTCCATACTTGAATGGCCTGGCTATCAATAGAAATCGGCCAATGGCCTGTGGCCTGTCTGTCGCTGTGTGAGGTCCAGTGTTCGGGGCTGAAAGATTGGTTGGTGAGTTGCTTTATGGGTGATTTTGCCCCTGATTGAGATGTGGCTTGTCCGCTGGCTATATACCCTGCCGTTGATTGATTGATGGACAGGGAAGAAAGGGGGTGAGCAGAGGACTGGTGTAGTGTCTGGGTTGGGGTTTTTTGTTTTGCTGTTTTGTTCAGGTTGGTTCCGTCTTGCTGGCCATAGTTCTCTTTGTAGACGTAGACCACACACATATACATATTCGAGCTAGCATGTGTGCGTACGTGCGTGTGTGCGTGCACACATTCACACACACACACACACACAAGCGTGCTCGTGCGCACACACACACACTCAGAAGTACAGAGTGATAGACATATGGACAGACAGACATACCACTTTCATTCGATGTTAACAGCCACGACATTCTGTAGTTGACCTTTTTTTCAACCGAAACTATCATCCTCATCAACTGTAGTGCCTTGGAGCCCAGAGGCATCCTCTACAAATTGGTGCCTAACAGCATTTGCCCCAAAATAGTAACAGGCTGCCACCATGTTTACAAAAGGGAAGCAACTAGAATTTCTTTCTCATCCCTTGGTTATGCTCCGTATGTTTTCTGTTTCAAAAGTAAAATACAATTGTAACTAAAGAAATCCCGAACAAGCATCTCCATTGCTCTTCTGGACTATTCCTTATTGAATATGATACTTTTGTTGTTTTGTTTTATAACCAAAGTTGTTTTTCCCATTTAAAAGGAAAAATGTGCTGGAAGTATGCGCATTTATTTTACTGATAGACATTTTTGCCATATGTAAGTGGACAATACAGGTTGTATCTTGATAACTGTACAGGTTTTTGAGCTGTAATACTTTCAGGTTTGATCTTTTCTTTCCTGCTTGCTCGCATTTCCTTCTCGTCATTTTCTGCCCTTTATTCCATTGGCATAGTGTCACCTTTCTATCTGTTTTACTTTTCTTTCTTCCCTGGTTTTACTTTTCTTTTTTTTCTCTGTGTTATAAACCATAGATATGCCCTTTTCATTAGCTAGGCTTGTTTACAGTGTAAACGTGATTCCATATCGTATATGGTTAGGCTTTATTGTCTCTCTGTCTTTCTTTTATTATTTTTAATACGTTTTCCTGTCTTTTTGACTTGCAAGTAGAAAGCTGTACCAACTATTCCCCATTCTCGTTTTTTTTTCCTTTTAAATTAATGGCTACCAGATTGTAGATATAGAAGATATATCAGGATAATCAAGTATTTTTGTCCTCTTTGTTTTTTTGGGTTTTTTTCTCCTCGCCATTTAAGCCATAATTGTTCATATGATTATTATGCGACTATGTACCGTGTGTATATGTCTCCATTTTTGCAAGCTATAAAGAATACGTTTTACTCAATGGAGGAGAGAGAGAGAGAGAGAGAGGAGAGAGAGGAGGAGAGAGGAAGAAGAAGATGGGGGTGGTTGGGGCAGGCAGCAACGCAGCAGCAGCAACAACAGCAGGGGGCATCATGAAGACAGCCATAAAGGGGGCCCAAAATAAAAGCGGATTTGTTTTGATGTTTCTGTGACACAAATACCGAGTGCGCACCATTCATTGCAGTGAAGCCTTCGACACAAAAAAGGGAGAAAGGGACAGTTTTAATGGAGTTGAATGATTTTCTCTGTCTCTGTCTCTGTCTGTCTCTCTGTCTATGTCTGTCTGCCCCCCCCCCTACCCCCGCACGTGCGTGTGTGCACGCGCGCACTGTGTTCACACGCCGGAAATGCTTACCTGTATGCTGTGTAAGTGTTCGCATAGGCCCGTGTACTTGTGCGCCTTCACACATGCATCCGCACATACACACTGATGCAAGGTGTTTTTGTGTGCTTTGTTTGTTTGTTGTAAAGACAAAAGCGACTGATGACATCTTGACATTACAGCAATATGCATTTCCTCCATTGCGCCAAACACTGTCAGATAATAGGAAATGTTGCCAATAGTTTGGGTTTTTTATCATCTGCTATAGTATGAGTTCCTTCACATGTAACCACTAGCCTGTGGAGGTTTCGTGTGGACGTTGTGATACCTTTGTAAATATGTGAATACGTCTTTACATTTAGCTTTGATACAACCGTCAATCATAGGTAAGTTTATATATGCCTTTTACAGAGCAATATACTCTCCGATAGACTATGTACCCTATAGTTATTAGATATATACATTTCATGAATAGCGAAAATGATCAACCACACTCATGGAACCACTGTTATTTAGGATGTCGAAAAATAAAATCATCGACCACAGTCATAGAATCGGTAATATTCCTAATGTCAACAAAATCATGAACCACAGTCATAGAATCGCTATTATTGATGAGGTCGAACAAAAAGCCATGAACCACAGTCATAGAATTAACTGTCATTTAAGATGTCAAAAATAAAATAATGAACTACATTCATAATTATAATCACTATCATTCAAAAAGGATATATTATTACATGATGTCGAAAAATAAAATTATGAAGAAGGTGGCAAGATTGTGTGAGGCAAAGGGACCTCTGTAACCAAGATTTGGAAAAGGAAACAGAGAGACAGAGAGAGAGAACGAGACAGACAGACAGAGACAGAGAGAGACAGAGACACAGAAAAAGACAGAGAACAAATGAACGAATTTTATTTAAAGAGAACACAGAGAGAGAGAGAGAGAGAGAAGAGAGAGAGAGAGAGAGAGAAGAGAGAGAGAGAGAAGAGAGAGAGAGAGAGAGAGAGACACAGACAGACAGACAGAGACAGACAGAGAGAGAAAAGACGAAAGGGGAGGGCATTGGGCGACAAGTGTGGACTTCAAAGGCGGTGCCGACTACAGTAACGGGTGGCGGGGTTTTCCTGGCTGCTTTTTCATCAGTGGAGGTGATTGTGTTTTAACAAGCTTTTTATCTAATTTATGTAACGCTGCCTTCTCTGCAGCCTCCCCTCCCCGGGTTTGTCCCCCAGTTCTAGCCTTGGTGCCTTCGCTCCCCACCCCTTGGTCTGTCTGTCTGTCTGTCTGCCCTGGTATGTAGGCAGGTCAGGTCTTGTTACCTCCCTTCCTTCGTTAAGGCTATCGCTGACTTGTCTCCCTTTATGGAGTCGAGCATTAGTATTCATCAGCGGAGACTCCCGAGTTTTAACGAAAAGAAAAGAGGAGAAGGGAAACAACTGAAGGGGAGAGGGGAGGGGGAGGGGTAGTTCATGTGGGTGACTTTCAGGGAGTAAAGTAATGTGTGAAATGTTGGGTTTTTCCTTTTGGTCTGTTTTAGTCTTCATCTGTGTGGTTTAAAGAATGCTGGGCATGTGCCTGTTTGATTGATTCATTCTTCTTTGTCGTGGAACGCTCAGACAACAAATATTATTGTCTGTCATAATTTATGAGCGAAAATGCGTTGCACTGCCCGTTACGCGCCTGACAAGTCAGGCCCAGCGCATCCGACTTCGGCATGGGAGAGAATGGTTATCTTTGAAGTCTTTCTGGAAAACAAATAATAATAAAGGCAGGAGAAGGGACCGAGGTGACGGAAAAAAGACGAAAGAAAGGTGACAGGAAGAAAAGGAACAAGGTAAGGTAAAGGTAAAGGAGTCCCATAACCTATAAGGTCGTAGGGGAGCGAGGCGTCAGAGACCTCACTTCTCTAGGGCCAGCATATTGAGGGCGGCGCCCATCTCCTCTCCCTCGCTGCTTTACCTTCCCTGACCCTAAAGAGGGCAGGTACCCATTTACAGCTGGGTGAACTGGGGGTACTGTACTGAAGCCAAGGCGCGCAAACGGTCACCCATCCAACTGGTAACCACGCTCGACGCTGCTTAACTTGGCTGGGGGAAAGCGAGTGCTCCGACCACTGAGCTATCCCGTCCCCTAAGGAACAAGGCAGGGGGGAAAAAAGAGAGGAATAGAAAAGAGGACATTTCTTGCACAGAAGGTGAACGCTGTTAATACTGAAGGTGGGGATGCTGTTTATACTGGTAGGCCTTCCAGCATCCTTACGGCGTAGGGGGTTGGGGGAGGAAGGAGGGAGGGAAGGGGGGGGGGGGGAGGTGTCTTTTTATAGCTTACATTTACGATGTGTGATGTCTTTGTACCTTACTGTTGACTCACTGGGTCATGCCATTTGAAAGCAAACATGGTGTGTTACTGCATAAAGCGCCCGATTTACTGGAGAGAGGGTGTCTATGTGAAGATGGAGACTGAAGGCAAGAAAGAAGACAGAGCAGAGGCAGGAATGACTTTTTTATTATTGTTGTTGTTTTGTTTTTTATTGGAGTCTAGAAAAGAAGACTGTAACGATATACTAATCTTTAGAACACACACACACACACGCACATACATACATATATACACGCACAACACACACAGGCATGCACGTACATACATACATACATACATACATACATTCACACATACGTACATACATACATACATACATACATACGTACATACACACATACATACATACATAGTTACATCCATACATACATACCAGTGCAGACTCCACTCTCCCCAAAAGTCCTGCAGATGAGACTATAAACCGAGGCCCCGTGTGCGAACGCTCGCAGAATATCTTGAGAGAGAGAGAGAGAGAGAGAGAGAGAGAGAGAGAGAGAGAGAGAGAGAGAGAAGAGAGAGAGAGAGAGAGACAGACAGACAGACAGACAGACAGACAGACAGACAGACAGACAGAACGCACGCAGAACATCTTGCCAACACGCTAAATCCTGTTCCGCTTTTCGTAAGAGTATTTATTTATTTTATTCTTTTATATCGAGGACAATGAAATAAGCACTTATGTGGGTTTTTTTACATCCAGTCCCCGTGTGTATGCGGCCATTGTGTTACGGTGGGAACAGATGACAAAATTTACCAAACCGCATACACACGGTGACTAGATGTAAAAAAAAGCACACAAGTGCTCATTCCATTATCCTAGATACAAAAGAATAAATTTTTAATAAATAATGAAAATACAGTCACAACACACAACCACACACACACACACACTTACACACACACACTTACACACACACACTTACACACACACACACTTACACATACACACTTACACATACACACTTACACACACACACACTTACACACACACACACTTACACACACACACTTACACACACATACTTACACACACACACTTACACACACACACTTACACTTACACACACACGCACACACACACTTACACACACACACTTACACACACACACTTACACACACTTAAACACACACACTTACACTTACACACACAACACTTACACACAGACTTACACACACACACTTACACATACACACTTACATACTTACACACACACACACACTTACACACACACACTTACACTTACACACACACTTACACACACACTTACACACACACACTTACACACACACTTACAAACACACACACACACACTTACACACACACACACACACACACACACACACACACACACTCACACACAGACTGACACTTACACACACACACACACTTGTAGCCTGACCTGGATCCATTTGTGGCTTTCTCTGGTTGGTTCACAGGAAAAACAAACATTGTGAAAGCAGACGATGGGTACTTGACCCAGAATGTCTTATCCAAACATCCACACTAAGCCCTGACCTGGTTTCTTTACCATGTGTGGACTACCCACTGTACCTTCCCATTCTCTTTATGTCACTTTTTCCCCACTTGAATTCATATGGTCATCATCCATGTAGGAAAGGGTGTGTGTGTGTGTGTGTGTGGGGGGGGGGGGGGGGGAAGCTGTCAGTATACACAGCATCCCCACCTTCTGGAAATTCTGTGCTAGGAATTCCCTCTCTTTGTTTCTGCCTTATTCCTTTTCTTCCTGTCACCTTCGTTTCTGCCGTCTTGGTCCATTCTCCTGGGGTTTTTTGGTGGATCGGTGGTCTAGAGGTAACGTGCCTGTCTAGAAAGCGAAAAGTCCGGGTCGGAAGTGTGCGATGGTTCGTATCCCGTTTGGACCCGAAATTTTTTCCCCATCCATTAGATCATGAGTGGTGGTCTGGGCGCTAGTCTTTCGGATGAGATGATAAACCGAGGTCCCGTGTGTTGCACATAATTATTTAACGCACGTAAAAGAACCCACGGCAACAAGAGAGTTGTCCCTGGCAAAATTATGTAGAAAAAAGCCACTCTGATAGGGAACCAAATAGTGTTGCAGACAGGAAAAAAGAAAAAAAATGGGTGGCGCTGTTCTTTTGGCAACGTGCTCTCCCCGGGGAGAGCAGCCCGAATTTCACACAGAGAAATCTGTGTGACTTAAAGTGGTATAAATAAATAAATAAATAAATTTTTCTTCCTGAAAGACTTGAAAGATAACAATGCTGTTCCACGCGGAAGTCGGATGCGCTGGGTCTGACTTGTCAGTCGCTTAACAGCAGCGCAACGCACTTTTGCTCATAATTATGAGAGACAACAATAGTTGCTGTCTGAGCGTTCGACAAGAAAGGAAAAGAAGAAGAAGGAGCAGAAGAAGAAGAAGAAGGAGGAGAAGAAGAAGAAGTTGAAGAAGTAGAAGTAGAAGAAGAAGAAGAAGAAGAAGGTAGAAGAAGAAGAAGAAGAAGAAGAAGAAGAAGAAGAAGAAGAAGAAGAACAAGAACAAGAAGAAGAAGAGGAAGAGGAAGAAGAAGCAGAAGTTGAAGCAGAAGAAGAAGAAGGAGGAGGAGGAGGAGATGAATCTGTTCCATACTACATCAGCAGCATTGTGAGTTCATGCAGCACATATCCTATCTTTTCTTTTTTAAAATATCCCAGAAAATGCAGAAACACACAAACTATGGCATCTGCTTCAAGATCTAGTGTGGCATGGCTTATGCGATTCCTTGCCCACTCCTGAACGAAATGTAATGTGCTTTATCGTGGTTTGATATTGTCATAACCTCCAAACTTATATCAGTAATAGTTATATATATATATATATATATATATATATATATATATATATATATATATATATATATATATATATATATATATATATATATATATATATATATGGGAACGGGATAGCTCAGTGATCAGAGCACTTGTTTTACCCCAGCTAAGGTTAAACAGCATCGAGCGTGGTTACCACTTGGATGGGTGATCATTTGCGTGCCTTGGCTTCAGTGCAATTCCCCAGTTCACCCAGCTGTAAATGGGTACCTACCTCTTTAGGGTCAGAGAAGGAAAAGCAGCGAGGGAGAGGAGATAGGCGCCGCCCTCAATATGCTGGCCCCTGGAGAAGTTAAGGTCTCTGAAGCCACCCATTCTTTTTCTTTTTCCTGTCTGCAGCTGTATTTCTCTCCCTGTCAGAGTGGCTTTTTTTCTACAGAATTTTGCCAGGGACAACTCTCTTGCTGCTGTGGGTTCTTTTACCTGCTCTGAATGAGTATTGCACATGGGACCTCGGCTTGTCATTTCATCCGAAAGACTAGCACCCAGAGCATCACTTACCATCTAGTGGATGGGGGAAAGTTTTTAGCCCAAACGGGGATCAAACCACCACACACTTCGAACCCGAACTTTTGGCTTTCTAGGCAGGAGTTGCACGTACTGTTCATCTGCACTCAGGAGCCTTTCCAGTTTCGTTCAAAGAAATAAGCTGGTGTTGTTTTGTGTGCGAGCAAGACGGGGAGGGTAGCTGGGCTATTTTCAGGCCTGACATTTATGCCAGCGCTTTAAACTGCAAACATTAAAAAAGCGCCGTTCAGAACAAGTTGGGGCGTGTAGACATTTCTGTCTGTCAGCTGCTGGTGGTAGTCGGTAAAGATTCCCTCTGGGTTTGGGTTTTGTGGTTGTTTGTTGTTGTGTGTTGTTGTTGTTGATGTTGTGTGTGTGTGTGTGTGTTGTTGTTGTTGTTTGTGTTTATTTATTAATTTTATTTTATTCTTTCACTTCGAGGATAATGGAATAAGCACTCATGTGCTTTTTTTTACATTCAGTCCCCGTGTGTATGCAGTTTTGTACATTTTGTCATCTGTTACACCGGCACACAGTGGCCTACTCTTCCGAAAAGCGGAACGGGTTTTAACATGTGCACAAGATGTTTTGCGTGCGATCGCACACGGGACCTCGGTTTATAGTCTCATCCGAAGGATTTTTTTTTTGAGGGGGGTGGGGGGGGGGGGGGGGAAGTGGAGTCGGCACTGATGTTAACTCCAGAGGGAAAATCCACATGAACGAGATGCGAACCCGGGTCAGCAGATCACAAGTGCAATGCGCATCACTCTATCTAACCACCAGGCTATCCCGTTCGTTCCGCGCGCGCACGCGCATGTGTGTGTGGCGTTTGTTGTTGTTGTCTTTGAAGATTATTTTTCTCTCTCTCTGTGAAGACCTTTACGTCTTGTGTCAAAGAGAAGTGTAAGATGTGCTGACATTCCTTCCTTTACAGAGCCTGTGTGTGTGTGTGTGTGTGTGTGTGTGTGATGTTGCGGGAGGGTAACTATGTGAGGGGGTTGTTTTGCTTTGGGTTTAGCTTTTTTCGTTCGAAACCCTCCAAAAAATCCCCAACAGTTACAACTCAAAACAAAACACAAGGCACTTGACCTACAATATCTAGGTCAACATCCTTAGGAATTGACCTAATTTCGTCACTTTAACCAATCCCACTCTCTCTCTCTCTCTCTCTCTCTCTCTCTCTCTCTCTCTCTCTCTCTCTCTCTCATGAATCTTAAAAAGGATTTTCTTTCTGTGCTCTTGTTGGTATTTAAACATTCGTTTGTTTGTTAGAAATGATTTTCCTGATGTATTTTTCATTTTGTGTGGGGGTTCTTTTTGGTAACTTTTCATGTACATTGTGGGTGATTTTGGGGGGGATTTGCGTGGTGGTGTTGTTTGTTTTGTTTCGGTTTTTTGGGGGGCGGGGGGGGGGGGGGGGGGGGTTGGAGGGGGGGGGGGGGTAGCATTCTTGTCAGAGGGCTGGATGTAAAAAAAAACCCCACAAAAACCAAATGTTGCTTATTCTTTTACCCTCTTTGAATAAAAGAAATATCCCAAAAAAATTCAAATTTCAATTATTCTTTACCTCTCTGACTCCGTCTTTCTCTGTCTGTCTGCCTCTTTGTTTCTGTCTGTCTCTGTTTGTCTGTCTGGCTGTCTCTCCCTCTCTCTCTCTCTCTCTCTCTCTCTCTGTCTCTGTCTGTCTGTATGTCTCTCTTTCTCTCCCTTTCTCCCTCTGTTCTGTGGAGGCAGGCAAACGGGCCGACATTACATGGCAACGTCGACTACAGGTACTTGACCTATATGTCTATGTCAGCATCAACACTGTACTTGTTACAACCTGATTTCACTGACCCACCCACCCCCTCCCTCTCTCTTATCTTTCAACCGATGACCGTCGTGCGTGCGCGCGCGCGCGTGTGTGTGTGTATGTAGAAAGAGAGAGAGAGAGCAATGAACACATATTTTTAGAGGTTTATAGAATAAGCATCACAATAGTGTTGTTTTTTTACATCCATCCCTCATGTGAGCATACATACTTCCTTATCCTAATGCCGTACTACACCACACACACACACACACACACACACACACACTTTTTAAAAATGTCTTTTCAAGATATCCAGACGATAATATGGATTCATGTGAACAAAAATTTCAGTTATTATGTGCGTGCGAGCGTGTGTGTCTACATTTGAATTTGTAAAAAAAAAAATTAAACAACAACTGTTAATTGTAACTGGCTGCATGTGAATGAGTAAGATGCATGAAAGCGCTTTGATTTGTTTTTTGCAAGATATAGCGCTATATAAATTCCATTTATTATTATTATTAGATTCAGTAGTTGTTCATCTGAGCCTTAACGTGTTCATTGCATTAGCGTTCATACCAACGACAACAAAATTGGTCTTTGACTCAAACTGATTCTTAATATAAGGGGAAAGACTTGATTCCCGTATTTCAGAGATCAAAAGGGCCACAGAGTCTAACGAGTAAAAGAGAGTGACTAGACTCGGCACAGATTCAGCAGTTGTTCATCTTAGCCTTAAAGTGTTCATTGTATAAAAGCGTTCCTACCAAAAGTAGTCTTTGACTCGACCTGCT
>CM054149.1:13759789-13802289 GCA_028751875.1 Rapana venosa
AGAGAGAGAGAGAGAGAGAGAGAAGAGAGAGAGAGAGAGAGAGAGAGAGAGAGAGAGAGATATATATTACATTGGTTTTTTTTATTCCTTTAATTTCGAGGATAATGGAATAAGCACTCGTGTACTTTTTTTTTAAAAATCCCAGTCCCCGTGTGTATGCAGTTTTGTCAATGTTGTCATTATTTTGTTCCCACCAGCACACAATGGCCGACTCTTCCGAAAAGCGGAACGGGTTTTAACGTGTGCGCAAGATTATTGCGTGCGTTCGCACACGGGACCTCGGTTTACGGTCCCAACCGAAAGACTTTTGGGGGAGAGTGGAGTCGGCACGAGAGAGAGAGAGAGAGAGAGAGAGAGAGAGAGAGAGAGAGAGAGAGAGGAGAGAGAGAGAGAGAGAGAGAGAGAGAGATTTGGTTCATGCTGCTTATTAAGCATCAGGCGACTGCTGAGGCCGTATCGTGAAAGTCATTAAAGAGATGGTATGGTAGATTTCCCACTCCTCTTTATTTTAAAGCGCGTCTTGAATTTATTCTGGGGGCCTGCCTGTCAGTATAAATAGCATCCCAACATTCTGGACATTCTGTGCTAGGAATTCCCTCTTCTCTATCCCTCTCGCCTATTTTCTTCTTTCTTGGTCCATTCTCATGCCCTTTTTTTGCCCAGAAGGACTTAAAAGATTTTCTCTCCCACTCTCCCATGCCTAGGTCGGATGTGCTGGGCCTGACTTGTCAGGCGCTTAACGGCAGCGCGACGCATTTTCGCTCATATGACAGGTAACAATAGTTGCTGTCTGAGCGTTCGGCGAAGAAGATTTCAATTGCCCAGTCGTGAAGCGTTCGTAATTTTTAAAAGGGATGCTTTCTTTCTGAGATCCCTATAAAGTTATAAACCGATTCTTCTTTTTCTTCTTCTTCTTCTTTTTCTTCTTCTTTTTCTTCTTCTTATTCTTCTTCTTATCCTTATTCTTCCTCTTTCTCTTCTTCTTCTTCTTCTTCGTCATTGAACGCTCAGACAGCAACCGTTGTTGTTTGTCGTGTGAGCGAAAATGCGTTGCACTGCTGTTAAGCGCCTGACAAGTTAGACCTAGCGCATCCGACTTCGGAGTGGGATAGATTTGTTATCTTGTAAGTCTTTCTGGGAAAAGTAAGGGCAGGAGTATAGACCAAGACGGCAGACCAATAGACAAGAAAGAGGAGGCAGGAAGAAAGGAAACGAGACAGAAAGAAAAGAGGGATAGAAAGAGGAAATTCCTAACTCTTGATCTTAAGAGGATGGGGATGCTGTTTATACTGACAGGACCCCAGCATCCCCACAGGGAAAGATGGTTCATATAAAAAGTTATATCTATCTGTTTGAAACAAAGGGCATGCAGTTTGCTTCGTTCTTTAGCGCTAAATAATGACGTCCCTTCAACTGACAATTCTTCTCAGTGTCATTACATTCATTTTAGATCTGCATGATCAGTTTGGAGGGATGAGGGTTTGGGTGACAATGCTTTTCAAAACAAAATGTATATGACCAGAAGGTGCTGTTATTATCTATTCTTTCATAAATATTGATCTAACAAACCCTGTCGTGTTCTGATCGTCCGGTGATTCTGGATACAACATTTCTGATCCATGATAGCACCATGTCAGCCTTATTTTGGAAAAAGCAGTTATGAATAAACCAACACATGACTATCTTCTGCGACTCAGCTCCGTAACCTGATGCACTAACTATATTTCCTTAGTGTGAAAACGTGTCCCAAGATAGCAGTTACAACCACACTAGTGTGGTCATACTTATTTTACAGTCGGTCGATCCCAAACAGATGAAACAACTTCCTTTTAGGTTAGGGATGGGGGTGGCTACGTTTTCCTAGCGCAAGCCCCAAAATAAACTGCAGCCGGCATCTTTGATACGTCAGGGAGCGTTGGAAGACATTCTTCCCTCCCTTGTTGATTCTTCGGGCCGTCACCACACACACACACACACACAGCTGGCTGTCTATCAAGTGCTGGTTTGTGTTTTTCGTTTGTTTTTTTTCCTGACACCCAACACGGAACTGAAGAAAAGGCAATTAGGAAGCAAAGGCTACACACCCAGTATTCACTTCTTGCCACTTTTCCTCCTGTTTTTCCTGTGTCACTCTTGTATTCATACCGCACGCACTAAGGCATCCAGAGTGTTTTTGTTTTGAAAACCGCTTTGTGTGAAAGACCAGTCTTTGACAAAGAACTCGTGTCATTTTGCCCAAATGTGGTAGGTTTGCCTTTTTTTTCAGCAAATACTGTACCCCCCCCCCCCCCCCCCACCCCAGTCCTTTGTTGTCTGTTAGCTTCCTAACCTCGATATGTATGTGCGGGGTCAACACTGTTAGGAGCACGTGCAATCCTCATTATTCTGATGATCGTTTCCAACTTTATCGTGACTAGCTGGTATTGCTTTAATGTCCTCAATTCCCCCCACCACCACTCCCTCACCACCACCACCACCACCACCACCCCTTAAAAAAAGGAAGAAAGTACACAGTACATTAATTTTTGTTTTCATACTTTTACAAAAATCTGTCAAAAATCAGCATACATTTTTCTGACTAGCACTCTGAAGAAGATGCTAACTGACTCGGAAGCTAATGGTGGAGTGTAGCCCAAAGAAGTTGGGATAGGGTCGTGTGGTGTTGGGTTCTTTCAACTGTTCCACGCCTTCTGCCTGTTCTGAGGGCGATGAGCAGAAACCAGCCTAAGCCAGTTGCCAGGATAGAGCAGCCTCTTCCTCTTCTATATTTCTCTGACACCTCCTCTCTCTTTGTCCCTGTGTGTGTCTCTCTGCCTCACCCCACCATAGCAATAATTATGTCTTTCTCCTTGTGTGTGTTTGAAGGTCTGGTCTGGTCTGTCAGTCTGTCTTGCTGGGGTTGCGCATGCAGTCCGCCTTTTTTCAGTGTTGGGTAGTCGATTATAATAATGTCCTCGCTGTCATTGATGTGATCCAAATCTTAAATCCAAAGAAAATCTTTGGGGGTACGTAAAAATCATGGATAAAGCAGTATGCTTAAAGATCAGCAACATGCGTAAACAACTGACGTCAACCTAGGATCAGCAATGTGGAGATGTGTCAACAGTTGACGTCAGCCTAGGACCAGCAAAGGAGGCACCGTGGTCGAGTGGTTTAGGCGGTCAACTCGTGATCCAGAGGTCGCGGGTTCGATCCCCGCTCGGCTCGGTGTTGTGTCCCTGGGAAAGACACTTTACTCCTATTTTCCTCACTCCACCCAGGTGTACAAGTGGGTACCAGCTCTGCTGGGGAAGTATCTGGCGACAGACTAGCGTCCTGTCACAGGGGTGGTGAAAAACCATCAGTTCGCTTAACGCTACAGAAACCGGGATAAGCTCCGGCTCTATGGTCCTTCTGGCTCGAAAGAACATACTTACTTTACCAGGACCAGCAACATGGAGATGTGTCAACAGTTGACGTCAGCCTAGGACCAGCAACATGCAGATGTGTCAACAGTTGACGTCAGCCTAGGACCAGCAACATGGAGATGTGTCAACAGTTGACGTCAGCCTAGGACCAGCAACATGCAGATGTGTCAACAGTTGACGTCAGCCTAGGACCAGCAACATGCAGATGTGTCAACAGTTGACGTCAGCCTAGGACCAGCAACATGCAGATGTGTCAACAGTTGACGTCAGCCTAGGACCAGCAACATGCAGATGTGTCAACAGTTGACGTCAGCCTAGGACCAGCAACATGCAGATGTGTCAACAGTTGACGTCAGCCTAGGACCAGCAACATGCAGATGTGTCAACAGTTGACGGCAGCCTAGGACCAGCAACATGCAGATGTGTCAACAGTTGACGTCAGCCTAGGACCAGCAACATGCAGATGTGTCAACAGTTGACGTCAAAAGGCAAGAGACGGATAGACAGCTCCAGGAAGCTGGATACGAGCGGTTGACTTCCATCCTCCTAGTCCCGTAAATGGTCATATTGATAAGTAGAAGAAGAATGATGATGACGACAATAACGATAGTGAGGATGACCACAGCGATGATGACGTTGCGGATGATGATGATGATGATGATGATGATGGTGGTGGTGATGATGATGATGATGATGATGATGGATGATGATGATGAGAGGTGAAAGAAAGAAGAGAAAAAAGCGAAACAAAACCAGGCCAAACAAATTCGCACAATATTATCAAGAGCAAGACAGCTTAACTTTTAACTTAAGGCAAACACGGAACAGATACCAATCACCAACAAGAATCAGGGACCAAAAACCAACAACAAACGCAACAACAGTAACAATTTCAGAAAACACAAATCTCTCAGGTGTGTTTTAAACATAATTGGGCTTATCTTCTCGTTTCTAAATCTGTCACACTGAAACGACCCAGGCATTGAGGGGTACGGGATAAATAGGTAAGTGGAACAGTGATGTTGTTTTTTTTCACTTTTTCCTCTTTGTGTGTGTTTTCTATCTCCGCTCTCTCTCTCTCTCTCTCTCTCCTCTCTCTCTCTCCTCTCTCTCTCTCTCTCTCTCTCTCTTCTCTCCCTCTTCTCTTGTCAGTGGCTTTCTTTCAAGTGCTGGCAACTGTTTGTTTGCCCGAGCCTCCAATGATCTAGGAATAATAGGGCTAATGTGTGTGTGGGGTTTGTTGTTCTGCCGTTTGATGCCGAGTCCTCTTGCATTCCCCGTCGCAAAGACAAAGGAGAGATAAGGAGAGAGAGAGAGAGAGAGAGAGAGAGAGAGAGAGAGGAGAGAGAGAGAGAGAGAGAGAGAGAGAGACGAGAAGTTAGTTCCTTTGTATTCCCTATGTCTGTCTGTCTCGGTCTCTCTATGTCTGTCTCTCTGTCTTTCCGTCTCTGTCTGTCTCTGTCTGTCTGTCTGTCTGTCTCTCTCTCTCTCTCTCACTCATTCCCTCTCTCTCCTTCTATCTGTCTGTCTGTATGTCAGTCTGTCTGTGTGTCTGTATGTCAGTCTGTCTCTGTGTCTGTCAGTCTGGCTCTCTGTCTCTGTCTCTGTCTCTGTCTCTCTATCTCTCTCTCTCTCTTTCTGTCTGTCTGTATGTCAGTCTGTCTGTCAGTCTGTGTGTCTGTCTGTCTGTCAGTCTGTCTGTGTGTCTGTCTCTGTCTCTCTCGGTCTCTCAGCAGCAGTAGAAGTAGTAGTAGCAGAAGCTGCTACAGCCGCAGCAACACTGCTAGCACTAACCGTTGTATACCACAATGAAGACAACAACCAGTCTTGTTCCAATCCAACTTTATTGTTGACAGTCCCGCTGACCACAGATGTCACCACATCGTGGGATGCCACCTCGTCATTTAAAAAAAATCACATTTTAAAACTGTAGCAGCTATACACAATAAAAACAGGGTTCCTCCCCCCTCCTCCCTCCCCCCCCCCCCCCCCCCCCCCCCCCCACCCCGTGAGGGAAATCGCGGGCCTGTCAGTATAAACTGCATCTCCACCTTTTGGAAATTCTTTGCTTGGAATTCCCTCTTTTCTATCCCTTTCTTTGTTTCTGCCTTGTTCCTGTTCTTCCTGTCACCTCCTTCTTGATTATTTTCTGTCTTTTTTGGTCCAGTCTCCTGCCTCTTTTCCATAAAGGCTTTAAAAAAAATAACCATTCTCTCCCACGCTGACATCGGATGTGCTGGGCCAGACTTGTCAGGGGCTTAACGGCAGCGCGATGACGCATTTTCTGGAATGACAAGACAAAATGAGTTGCTGGTCTGAGCGTACGAGGAAGAAGGAGAAACAAGGTTTAAAACCAACTCTCCCGTCCTTCCTTGTATCCACGCCGTGACCAACCTACAAGTCTCGACCTAGGACGGTCACCCAGTGTTTCCCACATCAGCAGGCTGTTCAAAGCCAACATTAAAAACACTCAGATTTCCCCCCACACCCTACACAGCGTTTATGCAAGAGACCACTCGACAAGGCTGCCCTGGAGAGGAGAGCCATCAACAAGGGCTGTGAGGACAGCCTTCAGTCTGATATGAGGAGCTTTAAACAGAGAGGTCTGGACAAGGGGAATGGCTTGTTACCACTCCACGACGCCACCCAGCCTGTCTCGAGAGTCACTTTGGAGTGCCATTCAGACCACCAGAATAACCACTGCACGAGACTGGAGGGGAGTAGAGGAGGGGAGGGGAGGGGAGGGGAGGGGAGGGGAAGATTGGTAGCGTCAATAAGAATTACGTCGCTTTTAAGATGGCAATGACAATCCCGGATATATCGTTTTTAAAGGGTTGGTGGATTCAGACTACTTATCTGTATATGAATCCAGTAGCAAATCAAACGAGTTGTTAAAAACAGGGGTCTGTCCAGAGATAGAGGATAAAAAGATGCGTATCGTAACGTCCTTCGCCTATTCCGTAGTCCTGTAGACCGTGGGGGGCGCCACTGAAGATTTTGCAGCCAGCTTCCTCCTCTCCCCGCTGTCCTCTGCTTTCCGTTAGCAATTCGTTCCATTCGAGGCCAGTCCACTCTCTGACGTTGTCTTCCCATCGTTTTCTCTGTCTGCCTCTTCGTCTCCCTCCTTGTACTGTTCCCTGTAGGACAGACAGTCTTGGTCAGTCCAGATGTTGGTGTGGTTTTAAGTGATTTTATTCAGGATCACCAGCTACTTCCTACCTTGACTTTTTTTTTCGTTCCTCGGCTACAGCTCGCAGTTTAGCAATGTGAGATTTTGGGTATACGACTGTTTTTGCCCACTATGAAGGTTGCTGCATTCGACTTCGGGGATGTATGCTGGGTATGTTCGTGTTTCTGTAACCCACCAAACGCCGAGATAAATGACGGGGTCTTTAACGTGCCTATTTGATCGGCTACATGTGTGTATATATTCGAAGCGAATTAAGGCACTGGCAGGTCTGCACTTGGAGTTGACCTGGGAGATGGTAAAAATCCCCACCTTTAATTCACCAGACGCCGCCAAGATTCGAACCCACGACTTCATGAACCCGTGGGATTGAAGCGGTACGGTCTCAATTAACCGATAACCGATAGTGTCCGTCACCTCTTTGAATGAAAATAGCCGATCCTGTCATGTCCCGCAGTTAAGGAAGAAGGCTTTTCTTGGTCAGCGTATCTTCACAAAAACTAGGCTGTATGTGGGGTTCACACACCCAGTGATAGCTTTGTAAACTGGAACAGAAAGAACACAGCGGCGCAGATGCCAGTCTCCAAGTGTCCAGCAGTCTTGTATGCCACAGGAAAATATAACGACCAGGAAAACGAAGGCAAGAACACAGAGATACATTTGTCATACCGTTTTCACCATAGCAAACTACAGGGATCGCATCGTGGGGATGCCAGGGCGGGCCCTGTCAGTTATAAACAGCACCCTTCCTTCTGAAAATTCTGTGCTAAAAATTCTCTCTTTTTTTCGATCCTTCTCTGTGTTTCTGTCTTACTCTTGTACTTCCTGTCACCATCTTGTCTATTTTCTCTTTTTCTTCCCGTCACCATCTTGTCTATTTTCTCTTGTTCTTCATGTCACCATCGTGTCTATTTTCTGCTTTCTTAGTGTATTCCCCTGCCTTTTTTCCAGCAAGACTTAAGCATAGTTCTCTTCCATGCCGTCGGTGCGCTGGGCCTGACTTGTCAGGCGCTTGACGGCAGTGTAACGCATTTTCGCTTATATGACAGACAACAATAGTTGCGCTCTGAGAGTTCAAAGAAGAATTATCAAAGCTAGCACTTCTTGATGAAGACGAAACTTCGGAACGATCGTCTAATATCGAAGTGAACAGACGTAAAATTGAAGTCAACAACAACGGAACTTCAGCTTTAAAACTAAGAAAACAAAACTGAAGGTGTTTGTTCTGTCTACAAAAGTGTAGTTGAATGAAGAAGTTTGCTCAGAAATGGCCAAATCAAAGACAAACGAGGTGAGATGACTCTTCTGGCTTTATTTCCTCTCTGGGGGATGACTGAAAGAATTCTGAGGCAATGCTGATGAGTGAGAATGTCCACGAGGCTTTTCATAAAACTGTTTTCCTGTCATTCAACACTGTGATCCCAAGAACATGCTGGTTTTCAGAAGAGTGGCGTCCTGTTCCCTTCAATATCTCTGGAGTAGAGAGCTCCCCAGAATGTAGGTAGATAATGTTCCTGGGCCTATGGAGAATAACATGTACCACACTGTATAACCTAGACTTTAAACCTCTCCACTTTAGGGCCTGTCTTATCTTCCTGATTTCAACGAAATGTTCAGTGTGTTGTATCCTTAGTGAAGGCTTGATTTAAACCCTGTCTGAAAACCCGGCGCCGGATTACGTCAAAATCCCTGAGAGGCTGAAGTTCCCACACTCCTATATTATATTATCGGTAGAAACTTTTGCGGGGGAGTTAAGGAATTCTTGTCCTATCATGAAGCTGGTGTGTTATCTTCTGTTGAAATCCGCACTTTTATGGCCTGTTGCTGGACTCCATCAGAAGCCTGTTCCCAGGGGGAAATTGTCAGACCACAAAGTTTGACATACACGGTCCACAGCTTTTCATGAACTCTTTCAACTTCAGTTAGGTGTTCCTGGGAGTTGTCGCTGTGTTGGTTTTATGCGTCCGGTGTGTCGGTCAACTCTGTGTGTGGAGGTTTGAGGGGAGGATTATCAGGGTCTGGAGGTCTTGAGATAAACGATTCGTGGTGTGAAGTCCTACAAATATGTTTAGAATGTCGGAGCTTCTTTGTGTTTTGGGTTCTGTATATTCCAGAAACTGTCCAAAGAGCTTTGCATCTTCTCAGAGTCTGTATTTGTGTGCTAGGCTGTACATGTTACAGATTTTGTTCTAGGAGTTCCCACTTGTTCAAGTTCCTATGCGTCTTAAGTCCTAATAAATGATAGTATGTGTCCTCCGTCAAGTTTGTGTCGTGTCCTTTTTCTTCCAGATTATGTCAGTCCAGTCCAGTCCTGTTGTTTATAGCCCTGCCGATCACAGAGGCCATATCAGGGCTGTCACCTCGTCAACTTTTAAATCTTAGATTAAAACTGGAACTATGTACAGTTTAGAACGGGGTATACAACCAACTGTACTGTCATTCCCAGGTCATGTCAGTCACAGGTCCTATTTGTTCTAACTACAGCATTCTACTTTGTAAATGCCTCAGCTCACGTTTGATTCAAGCTTGGTGTTTTCCAGGTTTCAGTATTTTACTACTCGATTTTCAAAACTGTGCGAAAGACAGGTCCTATCTGTCCCAGTGTGTTATATCCTGAAAATCTTTAAGCGAGTTCCGAGTAGTCGTTTGTTATTAGTAGCAAAGCATACAGTCATGTTTGTGGTCTGATGTGTATCTGAGCTTTGTTTCAGGCGTCTTTGATTCAAGTTTCCGTGTGTCTACAATCATGGCTGAGGTTCCTGTGCCTCCAAACAAACACAAAATAATAGCAGAGCCTGCTGTAGTCAAATATCTCATCATTATTATCCTCTCGGATAAGTTTTTGTGTGTGTTTTTGTGTTGAAGCTATCCACATATCAAAGAAGGAAGGTGGCAGGACGGTTAACAAGTTCACCTGCCTAACAAATACACTGTAAAGTTCCAGGTTTGATTCCCAGCCTTGCCCTTTCTTTCCAGTTTGACACGAAAATCGAACTGAATGTCAAAGAACTGGGATGAGACTATAAACCAAGGCCCCATGTGCGATCGCACGCAAGAAGATCTTGCGCACACGTTACAACTTAGTTCCGCCTTTGGGAAGAGAAGGCCATTTCATACCGTTAGGAACGGATGACAAAATTATATATTTAAAAAACCGGCATGGACACAGGTGTCATGTATAGACACTATCCACAAAGTCGGAATGCGGGTACCTAAACAGTGAGGGGGGAGGGGGCGATGGGGGGGGGACGGTCGCCTTCGCAAAAATCTCAAACTTTGGTGGTGAACCTGGGAGCTCTATCCAAGGGAGGAACACAAAATGTCCACAATTGTTCTGACCATTAAATTTAGTGTGAAAGTAGGCCAAGAAAACCAGTGTGTGTGATTGGGAACATGCAAACACACACACACAGAGTTAATGTTAGCAGAATTTGGTCCTTATCTTCACTGAGCTTCAGTGCCATTTACTACAATAATGTCCAACACCTTTGTGTACTACATGGGCCCTAGGAGAAAAAGGAAAAAAGTTCTTGTCATCATAGCATGCCCACACATACAACCACACGTGTTCTCTCTCTCTCTCTCTCTCTCTCTCTCTCTCTCTCTCTCTCTCTCTCTCTCGATGTGCCGGTGGGATCAGATGACAAAATTTACAAAACCGCATACACACGGGGACTAGATGTAAAAAGCACATAAGTGCTTATTCCATTATCCTCCATTTTAAAAGAATAAAATAAAAATATAAAAAATATTCTCTCTCTCTCTCTCTCTCTCTCTCTCTCCCCTCTTCCTCTCTCCCCAGCCAGGTTTTAAAAGTTGCATGCTTACAGTGATTATGTATTTTGTTTTATGGATGATATGCCCTTTTTTCTTTTTCTTTAAAACAATGCTTGTTTGGTTTTGTTTAGTTGAGAGGGGTTTTTTTGGTTGGTGTTTTTTGTGTTCTTTTTGCCCAGAGAGCTGGTTGTAAAACAGCATGTTTGTTTATGCCATAACCATCTTTAAATAAAATTCGTTCAATTTAATTCAATTCTTTCTCTCTCTCCCTCTCCCCTCCCCCTCTCTCTCCTCTGGCTTCCTCCCCCTCTCCCCCCCCCTTCTCTCCCACACACACAAACACACTCAACACACATCCACACCCCCCTCCCCACCACACACACACACACTCTCAACACCCCCCTCACACACACACACACACTCTCAACACCCCCCTCTCACACACACACACACACAACTTTCAACACCCCCCTCACACACACACACACACACACTCAACACCCCCCCCCCCCCCCCCCCCCCCCACCACACACACACACACACTCTTAATCTTCCCGCCCCCCCCCCCCCCCACACACACACACACTCAACCCCCCCCCCCCCCCCCACCCACACACACACACACTCACCCTACCTACACTTTGTTTACTCTCAAAGAGGCCTGCCCCTGTGTGTTAGGCTATCGGTAGCGGAAGGAAGGGTGATGGCAGCAAGGGTCTGGCGGATCAAAAGGTGGCTAGTTGAAGATTGACATCGGGGGCCAGTAGTGGTGTAAACTTGCTGTGGACCAGCCCACATACAACACCATACATAGCCTAGCCCTGAAAACAGTCAGAACAGGGTCACCAGGCGGGAAGGAGTGTGTGTGAGAGAGAGAGAGAGAGAGAGAGAGAGAGAGAGAGAGAGAGAGAGAGAGAGAGAGAGAGAGAGAGAGAGAGAGAGCTAGGCTAGAGCTGTTATCATCAGGAGGTTTTTTTGCGTAATGGGATTTCCGACCATTACCCCGCCCCTGCTGTTTTTAACCTAAGTGCCAACTGATAGTCAAAATGATGATGAGGGAGAAGGGAGCTGTTTGTCTTGAATCTGTTCGGATAGTGGGTGGGTGGAGGGTGGTGGGGTGGCGGTGGGGGGGGGGGGGGGGGGTGGGGGGGGGGGGGGGGTTGTGGTATGTGTGTGTGTGTGCGTGCGCGCGCGCGCGCGTGGTGTGTGTGACCGGTGTGTGTGTGTGTATATATAATATATATATATTTTATATATATATATATATATATGTGTGTGTGTGTGTGTGTGTGTGTGTTGCCGGTGAGAGAGAGAGGAGAGAGAGAGAGAGAGAGAGAGAGAGAGAGAGAGAGAAGAGAGAGAGAGAGAGATTTTATTTGTTTTTGTTTTTATTTCCAGAATACACTCAGGTGCTTTTTTTACATCCAGTCCCCGTGTGTATATACAGTTTTGAACGTTTTTGTCATCCATTTCCACTGGCGCACAATGGCCTACTCTTCCGACAAGCGGGACAGGTTTTAACGTGTGCGCAAGATGTTCTGCGTGCGTTCGCACACGGGACCTCAGTTTATAGTCTCATCCGAAGGACTTTTGGGGAGAGTGGAGTTGGCACTGATGTTAACTCCAGAGGAAAAATCCTCTTGGATGAGATACGAACCCGGGTCAGCAGATCACGAGCGCATCACTCTAACCACCAGGCTATTCCATCCCCAATGTGTGTGTGTGTGTGTGTGTGAGAGAGAGAGAGAGAGAGAGAGAGAGAGAGAGAGAGATGAGTGTGTGTGTCTGTCTGTCTGTCTGTCTGTCTGTCTATCTGTGTCTGTCTGTGTGTATGCACCCATAAATGCGTTTGCTTTGATGTGTCTGCCTGTGTCTGTTGTTTATTAAATATAATTTCTGTCTGCCTGTGTGTGCGCACGCACACACATGCACTCGTGTATACTCGATAGAGAGACAACAACAAAAAGAAAGAAAGCCATGGTATAATGCACACTGGCACGTATTAGAAATAAACTACCTACCACAGGCAGCGAACATTATGACAGCGATATTCATTTCCTGAGATAAAGACATGAATGACTCACAGCACACAGCACAGCACAGGTAACACTTAAGGAGACGAATTGACATACATTCCCCTGCTTTCAACCCCTAAGATCAAAAGACCAGCAAGAGGCAATAGCCATTACGATAACAGCGTGGCTTTCTGAGATCACCCCGCCCCTGCGCGTTCAGTTTAGTGTTGAACGTTCTATTGCATATTACTGGTAATGGGTATGCTGAATGATAAGTTTCAGTAATGGGTGCGTGGTAAACGGTATATTTCAGTTATGGATATGTTAAATGGTATATTTCAGTTATGGTTATTGTTGTGTTTATTGTATTGTATACCACTTTAAGTCACCACAGATTTATCTGTGTGAAGGGGAGAGCGCGTCGCCACAAGAGCAGCTCCACCTTTTTTTTTTCTTTTCTTGTCTGCATCTGTATTTGGTTTCCTATCAGTGTGCCTTTTTTCTACATAATTTTTCCAGTGACAACTCTCTTGTTGCCATGGGTTCTTTTACGTGCACTAAATGAGTATTGCACAGGGGACCTCGGTTTATCGTCTCATCCGAAAGATGGATGGGGGATAAGTTTGGGGCACAAACGGGATCGAACCACCGCACACTTAAAACCCGGGCTTTTCGCTTTCTATGCAGGTGCGTTACCTCTAGACCACCGACCCACCTCTACTCATGGTTATATTAATAGTATATTTCAGTAATGTTTATGAGTTAAATGGTATATTTCAGTAATGGTTATGTTTAAATGGTATATTTCAGTAGTGTTTGAGTTAAATGGTATATTTCAGTAATGGTTATGTGTTAAATGGTATATTTCAGTCATAGTTATGTGTTAAATGGTATATTTCAGTAATGGTTATGTGTTAAATGGTATATTTCAGTAATGGTTATGTCTTAAATGGTATATTTCAGTAATGGTTATGTTAAATGGTATATCTCAGTAATGGCTATGTTAAATGGTATATTTCAGTAATGGTTCATGTTAAATGGTATATTTCAGTAATGGTTATGTTAAATGGTATATTTCAGTAATGGTCATGTTAAATGGTATATTTCAGTAATGGTTATGTTAAATGGTATAGATCAGTAATGGTTATGTTAAATGATATAGTTCAGTAATGGTTATGTGTTAAATGGTATATTTCAGTAATGTTTGTGAGTTAAATTGTATATATTTCCGTAATGTTTGTGAGTTAAATGGTATATTTCAGTCATGTTTGTGAGTTAAATGGTATATTTCAGTAATGGTCATGTTAAATTGTATATTTCAGTAATGGTTATGTGTTAAATGGTATATTTCAAGTAATGGTTATGTGTTACATGGTATATTTCAGTAATGGTTATGGTAAATGGTGTATTTCAGTAATGGTTATGTTAAATGGTATATTTCAGTAATGGTTATGTTAAATGGTGTATTTCAGTAATGGTTATGTTAAATGGTATATTTCATTAATTGTTATGTTAAATGGTATATTTCAGTAATGATTATGTGTTAAATGGTATATTTCAGTCATGGTTATGTGTTAAATGGTATACTTCAGTAATGGTTATGTGTTAAATGATATATTTCAGTCATGACTATGTTAAATGGTATATTTCAGTCATGGTTATGTGAGATAAAGGTTAATCAGCTGTTTCCTGCATTGACTTCCTATTGTCTGCCTGTCATACGCACCTGTTTGCTTCTCACTCCCTCTATCTCGTTCAAGAGGATTTTTTCTTCTGGAGTTAACATCAGAGCCAACTCCACTCTCCCCAAAAGTCCTTCGGATGAGACTATAAACCGAGGTCCCCCGTGTGCAAACCCACGCAGAACATCTTGCGCACACGTTAAAACCCGTTCCGCTTTTCGGAAGAGTATGCCATTGTGTGCGGTGGGAACGGATGGCAAAATTTACAAAACTGCATACATACGGGAACTGGATGAACAAAGCACATGTGTGCTTATTCCATTATCCTCAAAATAAAGAAAGAAAGAAATATCATCGGTCGTCTGTGGTAGGTAGATTGGTTGTTGTAAAGTCCCAGCAGTGTTATCCGACTGGAGGAGGGGGGGGGGGGGGGGGGCTGCAACGTTCGTCTCTTCTCTGGGTGCCTGCTTGTATTCGTGTCACTATCTCTGTTTCTCTGTGAATATGTGTCCGTCTCTGTCTTTTCTTTCTCTGTCTCTCCGACCCGCCTCTCTCTCTCTGTCTCTCTCTCTGTCTCTCTCTCTCTCTCTCTTTCTCTCTTTGTGTCTCTCTTTCTCTCTGTCTGTCTGTCTCCAAATGTTACCTCCCTCTTTCTCTTGCTGTGACTGTGAAGATCCAAAAGAAACAAGGTGAACAGGTTTAATTAAACGGAGATGATGAGAGAGAGAGGGAGAGAGAGAGAGAGAGAGAGAGAGAGAGAGAGAGAGAGAGAGAGAGAGAGAGAGAGAGAGAGAGAGAGAGAGAGAGAGAGAGAGAGAGAGAGAGAGAGAGAGAGAGAGAGAGAGAGAGACTCAAACTCGAACTCGAACTCGAACTTGAATGATTTATTCACAAAATGGCCATTGGCCCATACATGAAGGGGGTTGCCGAACTGCTTAGTATTTTGGTGGGGTTTGTAAAAGCAATAGGCACGACAACATGTTACTCTATAACAAAATGTCAGCTATAAAAATATGACTTAGGATAACAATAAGAGAGAGAGAGAGATGATTAAAGAGAGAGAGAGAGAGAGAGGGAGAGACAGACAGACAGACAAAGAGAAAAAGGAAGAGTCTGAGAATAAGTCACAACACCAGAATTAAAAGAGAAAAAGACAGAAGAAAGAATCGAAAAAATCATAAAAGAAAGGAGTACACAGAGACAGACAGACAGACAGACAGACAGACAGAGACAGACCCAGACAGACAAGCAGATAGACAGAGGTTTTTAACCCCCCCCCCCCCCAAAAAAAAAAAAGGAGAGAAAAAGCCCAGAAAAAAGACAACATAAACTTTTAAAAAGATAGGTGAAGCGGAAGAAAAAGAGCAAATGGAAGAAGGAAAAAATAAACTTAGGCCAACCAAACCAACAACAAGCAACAACAACAAAGGGACACGTTGCACAAAGACAGATTGCTGGCCATCATCACTCCCTCCCTCCAACCAGCCGGCACCTTCCTGTCTTACCACCACCACCACCACCACCACCAGCAAATCTCTAGTTTACATAACCCCCTGTTGGGAAAATGAAGTCACCCTTTTTATAAAAAAAACAAAACCAAACAAACAAACCCCAAACCCAAAAAAGTCACCCTATTTTATTCCTCTCTTTTTTCTTTCTATCGTGCTCTCGCACATTGACTGCATTCTCACCACCACCACACCACCATCCCTCCCCACCCTTCCCCTCCCCCCGCACCCCCATCCTTCCGAGAACAGAACCGCCCTACAAGCTTCAAAAACGATCCCACCATGGTCACACTTAAACCTTTTTGCACCAAAGTGTTTTTGCGTCTGATGGCGGCAATGACTACAGCCGCAGACATTAAATTTCAATGCCCCTCCCTTTTTTTCTCTCTCTCTCCATCTTTTGCTATTATGAAGGTGCAAGTGTGAGATAGCAATTATACGACAACAACTTTGAGAAGAATAGGCTGGTTTGAAGGAGGGGATAGAGTTGTGAACATGACTGTGTTTGGTGTTCAAATACGGGCAGTCCCAAGAGTGAAATACAGATTCGGTTGTAATGAGGTTAATGGTTTGACATACAGATTCATTTTGTGTGAGCTTAATGGGTTGACACACGGATGCACTTTAGAGACTGTGCGCTTAGTTTTGACCCCCCAAGAACCAGCTAAAGTATATTGTTTGTGTTATTCAAATGCAGTGCCTTGTTTCAAATTCGGAGAGGATACATACAGTTCATCCCCGAAGTCGGAATGTGGCTACCTTCTTGGTGGGCAAAAAACCACTGTGGCTGCAAAAATCTTACAGTTGGTGAATGAACCTCGGAGCTCTAACCCAAGGAACGAAAGGAAAAAAAGGGAAATACGGTTGAAATGATTACGGGTGTAATGGGTTGGTTTTTTTTTAAAGAAAGAAAAAGATGTGAGCTTTGTAGGTTGACGCAAGAGAGTTGAATGACGATGTGAGTAAGAACCCACGACAGCATATTTTTTTCTCTCAAAAAGTTAGGAAGATAGAAGAGGGGGGGGGGGGGGGGGGGTGAAGAAGATGAAGGAAAGATCATAAAGGCGGAATAGAAGAAAAGGGAAGTGCCATCACCCCCCCACCCCGTCCCCCCTTACTCCATCCCCCCCACCCCCGTCCCCCTTACTCCATTGACCTCTCTCCCTTCCACCCCGACCCTACCCCCACCCTCCCCCAACCCCAGAAAAAGGGTAAACAATAATAAATAAGATGAAAAACGTTGCTGTCTAAGCGTTTGACAACGAAGACGACGACGACGACGACGACGAAGAAGAACAAGAAGAAGAAGAAGAAGAAGAAGAAGAAGAAGAAAAGAAGAGAAGAAGAGAAGAAGAAAGAAGAAGAAGAACAACAACAACAACAACAACAACAACAAGAAACACGACAGGAATTGAAAAACTGGCTTTTTGTCACAATACAAAAAAAAAAAAATAATTGTATATACCTAACCAAAACAAACTGACACGACTTTGATGCATGTGCTAAAGGAAAGGGGGAAAACGATGCGGAAGAAAAGACAAAATGATGATGAGGAAGAAGAAGAAGAAGAAGAAGAAAAAGAAGAAGAAGAAGAAGAAGAAGAAGAAAAAGAACAAGAACAAGAAGAAGAAGAGGAGGAGGAAGAGGAGGAAAAAGAAGAAGAAGAAGAAAAAGAAGAAGAAGAAGAAGAAGAAGAAGAAGAAGAAGAAAAGAAACAGAAGGAGGAGGAGGAGGAGGAGGTGATGAACAAGAAGAAAAAAAAACTCCAGTACAAGCGCGCGAAACACCACGCGATTCTCAGGCAATTACTGTCAGTAATTAAGACAGTGACATAAATAAGCTGTCTTTTGCTGCGCTTTGGGGATTTCATTTTAGTTTTGTTTAGGGAAGAGGGAAACGGTTTTGGCTAAAGCTCAGAGGTTCACCAATGATGAGGTTCTTGCGTACGCAACCGTTTTTGCCCACTTTAAAATAAGGTAGCCGCATGCCTTCTTCGGGGATGATGTCTAATCACGACACCAATGTGCATGAGTTGTTTCCCCCTCGTTAAACATTTCTTGTCATCCGTTCTTACTGGCATGAATGGCCTACTCTTCCAAAAGGCAGGACGGGTTCTAACACGTGCGCAAGGTGTTCTATGTTCGTTCGCACACGGGGCATCGGTTTATAGTCTCATCCGAAGGACTTTTGAGGGAGTGGAGTCAGCAGATGCTAACTCCAGGGGAAATATACCCTTGAACATGAATCTATTTATTTATTTATTTATTTATTTATTTTATTTTATTCTTTTATATTGAGGATAATGGAATAAGCACTTATGTGCTTTTTTGCATCCAGTCCCCGTGTGTATGCGGTTTTGTAAATTCTGTCATCTGTTCCCACCGACACACAATGGCCTACTCTTACGAAAAGCGGAACAGGATTTAACGTGTGCGCGAGATGTTCTGCGTGCGTTCGCACACGGGGCCTCGGTTTATAGTCTCATCCGAAAGACTTTTGGGGAGAGAGGGGTCTGCATTGATGTTAACTCCAGGGGAAAATATCCCCTTGAACGGGAATCGAACCCGGGTCGTCAGATGATGGCTTCAACCTGGACCCGATCCTGGGCAGTCAAAATCGCGAGTACAGCGCTTTAACTATGCCCCCTCCCTTCCCCCCTCCCCAAACTCAGCTGTTAAAAGTCACAAAGTGGAAGGAGCCACTCCAATCCCCAAAGCCAATTTTTCCTGAAGATGGGCTCAGATGGTGATAGATTATGTGTTCCATGTGTGAATTACGCTGTGAGCATTTAACCCATCTGAGTCATCCGACAATGTCTGTTGGAAATGAATATATATATGATGACAGTGTGTGTTGGAAATGAATGTTTTGACACTACAAGTTTCCAACGACATTGTATTGTATTGTATTGTATTGTATTGTATAGCACTGTCAGTCACGGCATGCATAGTTCTCTGCATGAAATTCAGGCTGCTCCCACCGTAATGGCATGATTTTTGTTATTGTGTTTTGTGGTTTACTTTTCATCATTGAATGTACATATATTATGCGTGCGCACTCGTCTGCACACAGAAAAACGGGACACATTCGCGTAATCACACTTAGGTAAACACACACACGCACACACGGACGAGTGTGCGCGCTGCATGCACACGGGGATTGATTGTAAAATGCACACGAGTGCTTATTCCACATTATTCTTGAAATAAAAGAAAAAACTTTAAAGAAATATAACAGGCAAGCAAACACACACACACACACACACACACGGGGGACACACACATTCTCTCTCTCTCTCTCTCTCTCTCTCTCTCTCTCTCTCTCTCTCTCTCTTCACACACACACACACACACACACTGCTTGCAGATGATTGACGAGGGGACAGAAAATAATAGTCCAAATCTCTGAAAACAGGGGGTTTTCTTCAAAAAAAATACTTTTTTTAAAAAGACAAGAAAACAATGGCTCATAATCAGCCATTTGTCTTGCAGGACAAGACGTTTGTTTCCCACAGCCAAGAAACGCTCTCCGCCTTGGTGAAGATGTCAAGATTGAAATGATACTCATTTTGAGCAGATAGAGTTAAAAGCATGAAATTTAGCATATGGGTACCTGAATCCTTCTTTAACCATAATTATTAGAAAGGGCAACAGATTGGGCGTGACCTGTAGAGGGTGTGGCTTGACATTTAATTAGGTCAGTGTGATGTGCTCCTTTTTTAAAGCTTGTACAGAAAATGTGAGCATTGATGAATTCAAAAACTGTATAACACTAATCCTAACCCTGTACTTCACAAGCCTAGGTCGTGCTTAAATTAGTGGTGGCCACTAAGTAGATCATCATAAAAGTAGGTCAAAGTCAGCATTAATCTGTTTTTGTCATTGTTGCAGTGTGCTAAAATGCACAATAGCAGTGATTTGTCTCTGTGTCATATGGATGGTCTGAATTGGTTTTGTTAAGTATGAAATAGCTTATTTACTGGACACAACTTCAATAGGCCAATTCTTTCTAACAAAAAACCCATCATTTTAAGATATCTTTATTTCAGTTTGAACCTGTTCATTTGTTCTTAGGAAACGAAGCTTGGACACTAATCATGTTCTTATGTCTGTTCCCAGCACAGCTTTATATAAACATATAACAATTATAAACTTTAAAATGTGGCAGAATCTGGCCTAATTAGGACAAATGTGGCAGGGAAAAATTATTACACCTAAAATAACTGTTACACAGTACTTAAAAGAAACAATATAATATATAATATATATATATATATATATATATATATATATATATATATATATATATATATATTATATATATGTATATATATATATATAGATATATATATGTATATATATATATATAGATATATATATGACCTCATCATTCATGATATGTTTAATGTAATGGCAAAGAAATATTCATGATATTGTATTGCATTGCACTGCACTGTACATAAAATTCAGGTCAGTGCCCTTGAAATCAGTTACCAATCACTGTGCCTAAGATAAATCCATGGTCCATAGTATCCCTGTGCAAGACGAATTTCTCCTAACCTGAAGTGCATAATACGTGTAGTTATCTGCGGGGCTACCTTCGTGTTTCACGTGCTGGCGAGGAATGCAGGTCAATCCCATTATCGGCATAGTTCATCTCGGCCCTCCATTTTCGCCTTGCTGTCTAAACACAGGCCGCGCCTTTTTTTTCCCCTGATGTTTACTTTACAGCACTCAAGTTGCCGCAGTGTTGCTCTTCCTTGCCTTGTCTTGTGCCATGCTGGCTTCTCTGGCTTAAAGGGCACTCCCGTACTCCGACATCATCAGCTAAGGATGCTGGAGACTCTTAATGATAATCGTGATGCCAAGGTGACTGTGATGGAATGTCGTGTAGAAGCTTGTTCTCTCTCTCTCTCTCTCTCTCTCTCTCTCTCTCTCTCTCTCTCTCTCTCTCTTCTCCTTCCCTTCCTTTCATGACAAGTTGGTCCATTCAAATTTAGTCATTTTCTTTTACAGTTGGTTGAATGACGAACATTCATACGTTATGGCTTATACTGGTCTAACTGTTCATATTGCTTACGTCATACTGCTCACAAAAGTATGACGCATACTGGTGACGTCATGCTAGTTGCGTCATTGTTATGTCAGTGAGTGTCAAGGCAGACTGTGGAACTATAATCTACTGACCATATCTAACGTCATTACTCGTATGTATATATTCCCCTGTGGGGATGCCCCGGGGGGCCTGCCAGTATAAATAGCATCCCCGCCTTCTAGAAACGTTGTGCTATGAATTCCCTCTTGTCTATCCCTTTCTTTGTTTCTGCCTTGCTTCTTTCCTTCCTGTCACCTTCTTGTTGTCTTATTCTCTGCCTTCTCGGTCCATTCATTCCCCTGCCTTTTCGTGCAGACAGTTTTTTTAAAAAGATAATTCACTCCCACGCTGAAGTTGGATGCGCTAGGCTTGACTTTCCAGGCTGCTTATTAACGGCAGCGAAATGCATTTTCGCCTCATATGACAGACACCAAAACTTGCTGCCTGAGCGTTTGACAACGACGAGGAAGAAGAAGAGGAGGAAGAATATCTATGTCTCTCTTCGTGTCTTTTACTTGTTTGTTTGTTTAATGGCTTCAAGTTTGATTCTCGTTTCTGCCCTGTAGGCTTACAGGTAAGCAGTGCTGTGTGGAGTTGTGGGCGGTACTGGTGAAGCCCCCTTCAACGTCATCCATTTTACAGCAGTGTGTGTAGGCAGTGTCTTTGCCTGTCCGCCCTCGTGTTTTCTGAGTCAGTGAGGAAGCAGTTCCTGTGATGGATCAGGTGTAGTAGACATACCAATGCTGTCGCACGCACGCACGCATGCACACGAGGGTGCAGCACGCCTACACACACACGCACGCACACACACACGTGTGCATGCACGCACGCACGCGCGCATGCACACACACACATGCACACACACATACACAGGCATAGTGGCATACACATTCAAACTAGGTCAGAAGAAAAACTAGAAGAGGACAGGAGTGAGATTGAGAGATAGAGACAGAGATACAGACAGAAGCAGACGAGGATAAAAAGAAAGAGGACAAAGGCAGACAGACAAGGCAGACAGAGACAGACAGATAGACAGACAGAGAAACAAACCCTCTCAAAGACTGCAGCATGTTTGTCTGTAGTGACATTCCTGACACCCTTTTCAACCTTTTTTCTTCTCTTATTATTATCATCATCATTTTTTTTGTCGAAGATAATGCAGTAAGCACTCATGCACTCTGTTTACACCCAGTTCCCGTGTGTATACAGTTTCGTAAATTTTGGCACCCGTTCCCACCAGCACACAATGGCCTACTCTTCTGAAAAGCGGAACAGGTTTTAACGTGTGCATAAGGTGTTCTGCGTGCGTTCGCACACGGGGCCTCGGTTTACAGTCTCATCTGAAGGCCTTCATCCTATGTATGTCACAGTGAGGCACTGAACAGTGTGCCGGCGTCAGTGAGCATGACATATGCACAGACCAGAAACAAACAGCCCAAGGAGCCCACACAGCTCTAATACCTACACACACACGGGGACTGGATGTAAAAAGCACATAAGTGCTTATTCCATTATCCTCAATATAAAAGAGTATTAAAAAAAATGAAAATGTTCACACACACACTCACACACACACACTCACAACACACACTCACACACAAACTCACACACACAACACACACTCGCACACACATTCACAACACACACACACACACACACACACACAACTCACACACACGCACACACACACACACACACCACACACACTGACACCCACACACACTCACACACACTCATACACTCTCTCTCTCTCTCTCTCTCTCTCTCTCTCTCTCTCTCTCTTTCTCTCTCTCTCTCTCACACACACACACACCACACACACACTCTGACACTGACACTCACACACACACAACACACACACTTCTCACTCAAAGCTAAGATCAAACAAGGCCAGGTACGTGTTAGATCTCTCAAACTTCATACCGTCTGTTTACAAGAACCCTGGGTCAGAGATTAACAAACATTATGCCCCTCTTGCCTTTTGAATACAGATGTGTCAACGTCTGTAACATTTTCCAGAACGTGTGTCAGGCTTCTTGTGCATGATGTGACCTAGAAAACATGTGAGGGTTTTCCTTTTTATCTTAGAGGTCCCTTTTTTCAAAGATGTCCCTTTTTTCAAATGTTTGGGTATGCAGTCCGTACACTTTCTCTCCTCCCATCTTTTCCCCCCATTTGAAATCTCTTTTCTATGTTGATGGGGTTTTGTTTGTCGTTTTTTCCTTGTCCCCTGTCTCTTTGTGGTCTTGGTGTGTTCATCAGTGCTTCTGGTACTTCTCCATCTTGAACTCAGTGGCTGAGGTTGTTGCCCTTAAACCTGCTTGTTGGGGATTTCTGTTTTTTGCCCCTGTAGAATGTTTTGCACTGGTCTGACCTACACACAGCTTTGATTCTGCCAGATGAAAGGCCCCCAGAAATACAGGCGTCCATTTAGGGCTGGCTACAGATGCTGGCGAAAGGTCAGGAGTAATAATACTGCGTGACCTCTCTCTCTCTCTCTCTCTCTCTCTCTCTCTCTTGTTTACTCCCAAGAGATTTGAAAGTTTTGTTTTTGTTCCTTGGTTAGATCTCTGAGGTTCACCAATGGTGAGATTTTGTGTATGCGACCATTTTTTCCCTACTATGAAGGTTGTTGCATTCCTACTTTGGGGATGTTTACTGGGTATGCCTGTATTTCCACCAAATGTTGACACGAAACACGGGATCATTAATGGGCATACTTGATCTTCTGCATGTGCATAAACGTGAGGGGAATAAAGGCACTGGCAGGTCTGCACTTGCAGTTGACCAGGGACATGGTAAGAATCCTCACCCTTAATTCACCAGACACTGCTAGGATTCGAACCCACAACCTCATGGACCCATGGGATTGAAATGAAATGGTCTTAACCACTTGGCTATAGCGTCGGTCAAAATTGGAGATGGAAGTCAAGATAGATATGCATCTGACACCATGGATCCCCATAATTATAAATTCTGTAGAAAAAAGCCACTCTGGTAGGGAAACAAATACACATGCAGACAGGGAAAAAACAAACATTGGGTGGTGCTGCTCTTGTGTCAACGGGCTCTCCCCAGGGAGAGCAGCCACAGAAAGCTACCATGACTTAAAGTGGTATACAATAAATCCCTGTGTACTGAGTAGATGCAAGCAGGCTGACGGGTTTGTGGGAATTGTTTATAAGCCGAGGGAGGTGCTCGTGAGTTTGTTCTGAGACACCACTGCCATTTAGCGATGTTGGGTCAGCACGCAAGACGTGTTGCACGTGCCAAGTGGTTATGTGCAGACTGTGTGGGGACAGGAAGTGTGTGAAGTGTTTGCCTTGAATTCGATGACTGGACAGTTAAAACCCCCTGAGAGAACAGTGTGTGGTAGACTGCCTGTGCCACCAAATCTATACTAAGCAACTCTGGAAAGCAGGATGAAAACCAACAAGCTGTTAAAGACCCATATATATAATTATTATACCACAGTAGTTCTATTTGTTCTCTCTCTTTCTCTGCTTCTCTGTCCCCTTTTTCTGCCTGTCTAGCTGGCTGGCTGTCTCTATCTTGCTGTCAGTGTACCTGTCTGATTCTTTGTCTCCTTCTTCCTGTCTGTCTCTCTGTATCTGTATATCTGTCTCTCTCTATCTCTCTCTGTCTGTCTTTCTCTCTCTGTCTCTGTCGCTCTCTCTCTCTCTTTCGACAAAACATGAGACAACTGTAACAAATCTTGCCATGTATGTTTATCATGCATTGAAAAGGGTAAACAATGCGCTATTCTAACATTAGAAATGCATACTTATTTGTTGCAACTTTACCTTGACTGTGGATAGCTGGAAATATATTGTGGTTCTTGTTGTTCATGATGATGTGTAACCCCCTTCAGAAAGGGGCCATGGCCTAAAATCTGAATAAACTATTCGCATTCTCTCTATCTATCTATCTATCTATCTATCTATCTATCTATCTATCTATCTATTACTCTCTCAAGGGGTGGTAGTCTGAAGAATGAATTTCGTTCATTGTTTATTGTTCTCTCTCTCTTTCCCCATCATGTAAGAAGTTTATGGAGGTTAAGCTTTATGTGTGTTTTATGACCAGGCAACATATGAAGAAAGTTTATTGCTCTTTTTTGGGGGGTAAGAGTCCCACATTTATTTAAAATCCTGCTGTGAAAATCACCATCAAACCAAATAGCTAAGTATTTTGGTTCCAAGCAATTGCCTTCCTTGCCTGAATACAGGGTCATCGACCTGTGCCTCAAAAAATGAGCAAAGAGGCGTACAGTTAGCCCTTGTCTTCCTGAGTGGGTGTTTTGTCAGGCAGTTTAACGTCCATCAAACTAAGTACGGATATTTTGAATATTCATCTTCATAGAACACTCAAACACCAGCTGTTGTCTGTGACATCATGAGCGGAAATGCGTTAGGCTGCCGCTTTAGGTGCCTGGTAAGTCAAGCCCAGTGCATTCGACTTGTGCATGCGAGAGATTATCTTGTAAGTCTTTCTGGAAACAAGGCGAGAGAATGAAGCAAGATAGTGGAAAATGGACAAAGAGTAGGCGACAGGAAGAAAACGAACAAGAGAGAAACAAAGAGAGGGATAAAAAAAGAGTAAATTCCTAGCACAGAATATCCAGAAGATGGGGATACTATTTATACAGACAGTGGCCTGGCATCCCCATATAAATCTATTTCAAGTAGCAGTTTTGTGACTCATGGCTCTGTCAGACATGCAAGAAACATTTTCTTTGTCTTTTTCTCTGCGTGGGCATGGTTGCAGCGTGGAGAAAGCGTTGAAGTTCTCAATTGCCAGATCGACAATGGTGATTGGAAAACACTACCTTGATGCTACGTTGATTTACTAATGCTCATTAACTGCCGAATTAAATGAGTCAAACAAATTATTTCGAGCATGCCATTACCTATTTGCTTGTTATTGCTCTCAATGTGTGTATGTATAATACTCATGCTTTCTGAAATTAAAAAAAAAACTATGTAAACCAAGAAATATTGGAATTGCATTTTCAGCATGTGTTGTATTGGGAACATTTCAAAGCTAGTCCGTTTCTTGCATGACTGGAGGGGGTGGGGTGGGGGGTGCCTGTACTATTCTGCCACCTCGTGGCTGCATTCTGTGGCAGCACACAGGGGGGTAAAAAGTGGAATGGCAAAGAGGAAAGGCAGTGTAAGGAGGAGGACCCCTCTGACACTTGACAGCTAAGCAGCACTGTGCAGGGCGAACAGAGCGCCCTCCTTCCTGACATACACAGCCCCTAATCAGTCAGGCACACACGCTGAGGAGCCCCCCAGCCAGAGGGAAGGGGGGACAAACATGCAATACATCACATTATGCAAGCACACACACACACACACACTTACATGAGTTTACGCAACTCATGAATGCATGTATGCACACGTTTTGACAAGCATATGCATACACACACACTCACATGAGAACACATACATGTATACTCTCTCTCTCTCTGTCTCTCTGTGTCTCTCTCTCTGTGTCTCCGTACCTCTCTCTCTCTGTCTCGCTGTCTCTGTCTGTCTGTCTGTCTGTCTGTCTGTCTCTCTCTCTCTCTCTCTCTCTCTCTCTCTCTCTCTCTCTATATATATATATATATATATATATATGTGGTGTGTGTGTGTGTGTGTGTGTGTGTGTGTGTGTATGCATGTCTCTGTCTGTCTCTCTGTTTGTCTGTTCTCTCTCTCTCTCTTTCTCCCTCTCTCTCTCTGGCACGCTTGGACTTGAAGATTTTTGTAAGCGCAGATACAGCATTCACATAGATATATCACAGCATACTCATACGTACGCATATGTGTTTGCGTGTACATAGACACACACACAAACACACAAGTGGAGAGAGAGGGACACACACACACACACACGCGCACACTCCTCCTCCTCCTCCACACACACCACGCCTACACACACTTGGGGGGGGGGGGGGAGACAGACAGAGATACAGACAGAGATACAGACACAGACAGACAGACAGAGGAGAAGAAGGAGAACAACAACAACAACCACAAGAGTGGGGCATTGCATTATAAAGAAAACTCATTATGCTAGAGACAGACAGACAGTGAGTGAGTCAGGTGGCTGCAGGCAGGCAGGCAGGCAGGGGCCTGTAGTAGGATGACATACTGACACACCCTGCTTATTATTATGCCAGAGAGGGAATATGTAATAGCAGGAAAGAAGCATAGTAGTAGAATCTGCCAGAGAAGCACAAAACATGAAGTTGTTTTGTTTACATGTCTGGCCTTCCACATCCAAGTCCCACCTCTGTGGGTCTGTGTGGCTCTGTCTGTCTGTCTGTCTGTCTGTCTTTCTGTCTATGAAGGACTTCTGTCTCTGTGATTTAAAATCTTGTCTCTCCCAGTGCTCTGTCTGTCTGTCTCTGTCTGTCTGTCTCTGTCTGTGTGTCTCTGTCTCTCTCTCTATGTCTTTTTCCAGAAGAGAGAGAGCAAAGACAAATTACATAAATCTAAGTATCTACATCTTTTAGGAACTTTGAATAGGAAATGGCAATAAATTTTTCTGATTCTGATTCTGAAAAACAGAAATTAACTGGCCTTTTAAAAAAACCGTGCTAAAGACTTAACAGACAATAAATAAAGAGAGACAGACAGACAGACAGACAGACAAAGAGAGGCAAACAGAAATTAACAGGCCTTAAACAAAAACCATGCTATGTAGTTTTTAAAAAAAAAAACAACCACCAAAAATGCCCAACATTCCTGCAAGTACCTCTTTAGCCTGCACTTACTTCCCTTTGCACGTGCAGCACGTCTTACACGCTGACCTGACACTTGCTAAATGGCAGCAACCTCAGGCCTGACTGATCAGCACCTCCTTGTGCTTGTAAACAACTCCCACACACCTGTCAGCCACCTTGCTCCTCCTTCACCCCCCACCCCTCAACTCTGCACACACAGGAAAGGTGTCCTGATGTCACATCTGTCTTTAGCTTACTTTCAGGGCAGGGCAAGGGCTATTTTCTGCAAAGGAGAAAAGAGGTCAAAAGCATCATTGCTCTTCTTGACATTAGTTTTGTTGGTTGTGTAAAGAGTGCTTGTCCTGAATGGAAAGTGGTGTTGAGAGAAGTGTACGGTACTCTGAAATGAAAGTTAAAAAAAGCTTGAAGAGATCGTTTTATTTTTGATATAATTTTTTTTTTATCAATTTCTAGATTTTTGTCTATTTATTTTTCTTTCAAGGATAATGGAATAACCACTTATGAGGGTTTTTCTTACATCGAGTCCTTGTGTGGTTTTGTAACTTTTGTCATCTGTTCCCACTGGCACACAATGGCCTACTCTGCAGAAAGGCAGAAAAGGTTTAAACGTGTGCACAAGGTGATTTTCTCGTTTTTGACTACACACCCACATATACATACAAACATACATACATACATACATACATACATACATACATACATAGAGAGATGTCTCCATTAATGAACTCAATGAAAAGTTGTTGGGACGCTACACTGAACACAGCAAGCACTATGTCCTATGTACATCAGGTTGAACCTGTGGATTCCACCTTTCTCTCTCTAGGCAGCAGGGGTAGCCTGTTGGTTAGAGCAATGGTCATTGTGCTGGCGACCTGCTAACCTGGGTTCAAACCCCGTTCAAAGAGATCTCCACCCCCTCCCCCTTGACTTAACATCAGTGCCAACTCCACTCCCTGGAAAAGTACTTGGAGGAGACTAATTAATCGAGGCCCTGTGTGCAAACACACAGAGAACATCTTGCGCACACGTTAAATCCTGTTCTGCTTTTTGGAAGAGCAGGCTATTGTGTGCTGGTGGGAATGGATGACAAAATCGACAAATGTGCATGGGACTGGATTTCTTTTTCCAAAAAGCACATGAGTGTTTATTCCATTATTCTTGAAACACAAGGGGGAAAAGAGTCCAAGCAGGGGCATCTATACCAGAGATCATCGGTGGCCCACTCAAGGAATGGTCATGGCATCTGTATGTGCATGCGTGCGTCTGTGTGTTTGTGTGTGTGCCCACTCATGTAATGATCGTGACATGTGTGTGTGTGTGTTGTGTGTGTGTGTGTGTGTGTGTACATTACACAGAAGCAGAAGGGTGCTGCACCTGGCACACTTCACCTCACAACCTGTTCTGTCCAAAGTGCAGAGCAGTGTGCCTTCCACGTGCTGCCTCCTGTCTGCCGGCTTATTACCCTGCCTCACTAAATGGCAGTGATGTCAGAGACTTCATGATACCACCCCCCCCCCCCCACCTCCTCCTCGTTCCTTGTAGACAGGCCTCTCTCAACCAGCCTAGGGTGTGCTTCTCTCGTTCTGCACGTGTAAGCATCATGATGTCAGATTTATTTTTAACGCCACTTTCATCTCCCCCCTCCCTGTGTGCTTGCCATCAAAAAGAGGTTGCAGACTATCGGTGTCTTTCTGACAGCGAGCCTGGCCTCCATATGCTGGCTCAGATAGAGGACTATGTTTATAACATGGTTTTAGATCTTTTTTCTCCCTACTCGTTGGGATGCCAGGGGGCCTGTCAGCATACATAGCATCCCCACCTTCTGGAAATTCTGTGCTAGGAATTGCTTTTTTCTATCTCTCTCTTCTTTGTTTCTGCCTTGTTTCTTTTCTTCCTGCCCCGTCCTTCTTGTCAATCTGCCCTCTTGGTCCAGTCTCCTGCCTTTTCTTTCAAGAAAGACTTTAAAGATAGCAGTTCTCTCCCACCGCGAAGTTGGATGCGCTGGGCCTGACTTGTTAGGTGCTTAACGGCAGCACAACACAATAGTTGCGGTCTGAGTGTTCAACGAAGAAAATCTCTGACTTTAGGGTCAGCATAAGAGACGTTGCCAAGAAGTTTTGGTGAATCTTTCTTCATTGTGCTTGCTTTGGGCTGAGTTTTGGAGATTTGACACTGTTTAATTTGTCACAAGAGACTCAACATGGTGTTGACAGGCTGTTGATAAAGGTGTCAGCAGTATATCTGAAAACAGATGAAGTGATGTAGATTCTCTCTCTCGTGATTCATTGCAAAAACATCCCCAAAAGATACGAAAAACTACCTTACAGTGCCTGCTTTTGTCGCTTATTCCTTAATGAATTGCATGCCCTTTTGCCGTCATTTTTTCCTTGCTGTCCATACCTTTAAATAATGTACATATCATGGACCTGACTCACTGTGTACTCGAGAGAAAGTTCAACAACCTCTCTGGTGTAACTGTTTAGGCTTCGAGTGTAAATGGTTTCATGTCAAATCTGTTTACAAATCTAATCTGTGGTCTAACATAAACACTTATGGATCAAGTTAAAGTTACGTGGTTCTTTGAAATATGGTGGATCCTATTTTGTTCCTGAAATACAGAGAGAAGAATCCTTATAAAAGACTCCATTGTTCTCAAAAAAAGTTTTGAAGTCACATGGTTTAAAAAAAAGAGAAGAGCTTCTGCTGTAAAGGCAATACAGGCTGCAGATTTATCTAAAGATTACTTTGATTTAAAAGGAAGCGTGGCACCGTCTTATCTGTTGACAAACGTATGCAAAAAGTTGAAAAGGACAGCTTGGTTTCTTAGCTAAGAGTTTCTTTTGAATGTTAACATGAAATCGGAATGTAGTTCAGTCCTGTTTGAATTGGGGAGTCAAGAATGACTTCAAATAAGATGGAGAGAATATCAGAACAAATTTCCTTTAAACAGAGGACTATAAAAGAATTGACTTGAAAAGGAAGCACACGCCCAACTGATGCCAGCCTTTCTGGGTCAGATGTTATCAAAGGAGTCCGGTAAGTGACTAGTTTCACAACTTGAAAGGGAAGGGATGATGTAAAGTACGATTTCTGTATGTGGTTCTTAAGGTCAAACCCAAACTCAAATTCGTCACATCCTTGTGTGACTTTGTGTGGCCTTTGTGCTGAGATTGTTCATTCTTTCTTTAAAGTTCAGTGGAACGTGGAAGTAGGAAGAGAGGACTGGTGTTTTGCAAAACCAAACATGTGTCAAGTGATTGCTGACAACTTGAAATATTTCTACATCTGCACTGGAATTTGTGTTTGAAAACTTCAACTATTTCTACGTGTATTTAATATAACGTGCATCTGTACTTGAATTTGTGTTTGAAACTTGAAATATTTCTACATGTATTTAATAAAACGTGCATCTGCACTTGAATTTGTGTTTGAAAACTTCAAATATTTCTACATGTATTTAATATAACGTGCATCTGCACTTTTTGATTTTGTGGCGTGTGTGTCTTTTAGTCTAGTTGTGATTTCTTTCTGTCAGTCTTTGCTGAATAATTAGCCCTTGTTATTGCTCTGATAAGATGTTGGTGCATGGCTTGTAATGTCAAAACAGCTCGACGTTTTCTCTGGTGTCTGAAGTTATTGCAGGCAAGAAGTGATAGGAAGGTGAGGAAAGAAATCAGGAGGTAATTGGGTGTTTGTGGGGTCCTTGTGTGTGTGTGTGTGTGTGTGTGTGTTTTCTTTTCCATGTTGATGCATTTCGGAAATTCTCTTGAGCTCACAGTTAACTTGTTTGCAATTACATGCACGTGCACATTTACATGCATGCAGGCACACACGCACGCGCGCGCACCCACACATACACTCACTCACACACTCACACACACTCACACGCACATGCCCACGCACATACCCATGCATGAACACAGACAGACTGACAGACAGAGATAGGAGTCTATCAAAAGTAGAAATGCACTTTACCTACCTCAGAACCTGGGCCCCCCTTGACAAGTAACCGCGTTACACGTGCGGCTCGTGGTGTTGCTGACATGGCGTGGCACGGCGTGGCATGGCAGGGCAAAATGGCAGGGGTGGCAGGGGCCTCATCATCCACGCCTCCTTGTTTGTCTAAACACTTCTAACAAACCAGGGGGTGGGTGGTGGGGTGGGTGTGCGTCTTGTGCTGGGCACGTGCAGCGCAGGCCTCCTGATGTCAGATCTATTCGTAACTGCGCTGTCATCGCCTCCTCCCTGTTGACTTGCCATCAGAAAGAGGTCACAGACTGTTGGGTGGGTTTTTTGGATTTTGTTGTTGTTGTGGTTGTTGGTTGTTGTTTTTTGGTGTGTGTTTTTTTTTGGGGGGGTTGTTGTGGTTCGTTTTTGTGTGTGTGTGTGTGTGTTTGGTTTGTGGTGGTGTTTTTTTTTTGGGGGGGGATTGTTGTTGTTGTTTTTTGGGGGGGTTTGGTTGTTGTTTTTGTTTTGTTTTGGTTTTGGTTTTATTGTTGTTGTTGTTTTTGTTTTGTTGGTGTGTTGTTGGTTTTGTTTGTTTTGGGGTTGTTTTTGTTGTTGTTGTTGTTGTTTTTTGGGGGGGATTCCAGGTATCCACTTACCATCTCAAGAACGTGTGTTTGAAGAATCTTACTTTTATCCTCATCACCGTCATCATCAGCATCACCATCGTACTATGATGAGGATGAGGATGATCATCATCATCATCGTCGTCATCGTCGTCGTCGTCGGCATCACTATCGTACTATGATGATTATGATGACGGTTATTCTTATCATCATAGACACCTCCATGTCCATCACCTTCCGGTGCGTGTACGTGCGTGTGTGCGTACGTGCGTGCGTGTGTGTGTGTGTGTGTGTGTGTGTGTGTGTGTGTAAATTCAAAATCTGTTAATCTTTTGTGAAACTTTGCATGCGTGTGAATATTTTGAATTCAAGCGCCTTGATTTGTTTGCTTTACAAGATTTAGCGCTATACAGATTACACATATCATCATTGTCACTCATCATCGTAACGCAGGTGATGAGGAAGAGCTTCAAACTATCACACAGTTGTTTTTGTCGTCCATCGGAAGGTCTGTTGGCGCAGTTTTAAGAGAGCAACAGTGCTGTTTGTATGGCCAAGTAACTACATCCAGTGGCATGGTTCAACCCACTCTGCTATAAGTATACAGCTGCAAATCTATAAAATACATGCGTGTGATATTATATGTTTATGTATACATGTATGTATATGTATAATAAAGGTAAAGGAGTCCAATAACCTAGAAGGTCGTAGGGGAGTGAGGCGTCAGACCTCACTTTTCTAAGGGCCAGCATATTGAGGGCGGCGCCCATCTCCTCTCCCTCGCTGCTTTACCTTCCCTGACCCTAAAAGAGGGTAGGTACCCATTTACAGCTGGGTGGTCTGGGGGACAATACTGAAATCAAGGCGCACAAACGGTCACCCATCCAAGTGGTAACCACGCTCGATGCTGCTTAATCTTGACTTGGGGAAAGCCAGTGCTTCGACCACTGAGCTATCCCGTCCCCCATATGTATGTATGTGTGTATGTATGTATGTATATATATATATATATATATATATATATATATATATATATATATATATATATATATATATATATATCCCTCTTTCTCTCTCCCACCCTCTCTTTATGTAGATAGATAGATGGATGGATAGATAGATAGATAGATAGATAGATTTCTATCTGTGTGTGTGCATGCGTGCGTAGGTGTGTGTATGTATGACCATAATTGTATACACGCATGCACATGGGGAGAGAGCGAGCAAGCAGAAGATGAAGGGTTAGACAGTGAGGGATATAAAACACTTCCAACATAAAATCCAAAGCAAAACGAAACGAAATAAAAACAAGTGAAGCAGATTAAGTGGCACACTGAGTACACCCCATAAAAAACCGTGTTTACGGCAAAATCCGCCATACAGTTATGGCAGCCAGGTCGCAGACCTAACTCGGTGGCTCCCTTGCCCCTGATAAGAAGAGATCCCCCATGTCTTCAGCGCCGACACCTACAACAGGGAGCCAGGCCAGGTCTGGAACCCGCCCGCTCTTTGGCACATGCTCCAGAATCAGCAAGTGGGTCACGCCATTTCTCTCCTTCTGTGGCATTTTCTAGCAGCCATAAGGTCAACGGAGTGTACAGTCATACCTGAAGACCCGTCAGTCAGGGAGGGAGGTTTGTAGGTCAGAATGATGGACAGGTTTTCTGCCGGTGCGGCAGCACACGGTCACACCTTGTCAGAGATCTAAAGATGCTGGTAATGCTTGTTTAATCTTTGAAACAAGAGTTTTTTGCAAACAGGAAGAAAAGGCATCTTTGTTTCTGTGGTCTTTTTTTCAGATCGTTTAGAGGTGCTGGCATTGCTTTCAGTTCTACGTGACAACAGAATCAACAAGTAATTGAAAAGAGTGTGAAGTGGGTGGTCAAATTATATACACAGAGGGTTCAATCTTTCTGTGGTGGAATTGTTCAGAAACGAATCAGTGCTGTTGTTGGAAAGTCCGCAAGGGGCTTGTGGATGGTGGGTAGGTAGACACCTGGATTGGTTGGGTAGTTTGAGTAACATATCGAGTCTGTTGTATATCAACATAGCTTCGTAATCTTCAGATGGTCTGTAGTTCAATTCGCATATCACAGCTATCAGTTTCCCCTGGTTTAGCTGCTCTCAGCTGCTATCTATTCTAGTCCATCCCAGTCCAGCTGTTAATAACAGCAGGAACTGGACCACATTATGGTAAAAGGAAGGGCTGCCAAATTTAGAGCTGTGCTCTAGACCCTTGACTGAGCTATGCTAGATTTGTGCGCTGTGATGTAAACTTTTTTTTATCAGTATTGAATGAAGACTCAGGTATACTACTTAAAATGAGATAGATAAGAAATAAAGATGACAGATGGATCAGCCAACATTGAACATACAGGATCTGGCATGATTATAAACAGGGAACCAGGTCAGACTTAGGACCCACCCGACTCTTTTGCACACGTTCCAGAATCAACAAGTAGGTCACGCCATTTCACTCCTCCTGTGACATTTTCTAACAAGGGCACAGACCCATTTGTCAGGAAGAGAGGTTTGTAGGTCAGAATGATGGACAGGTTCTCTGCCCTTGTAAGCAACACACGTCACACCTTGTCAAGGGGTTAGAGAGATCTAAGACAGGGGTACAGTTTGTTTAATCTTTGACAAGGAGTTTGTGTAAACAGGCCACAAAAGCATCATTGTTCCTTTGCCCTCTGGCTTTTCTTGTTGCATTATCATCTTGGAGAAGGTGGCATTCCTTTGGTGTTTCATGACAACACAGTCAACATGAGATCAAATCCAGAATGAAATGGCTGTCAGAACTACTATAAACAAATGATTACGTTTTTCAGTGGTGGATTTTTTTAAAGAAGCCAAATTGTCATTGTCAAAAAGCCAGTAAGACTTAGGGGAGGGGGAAGGGAGGGCAGAGAACAGTGTGTCTTTGTGGCAGCTTCAACAAAAGTTGAAAATGTAAACTTTTGTGCATTGAAATAACTTGTGGCATTTCTGCTGACCAACACTTTAAATTACCCTTATCTTTAAAAAAAAAAATCAACAATGAGTAAGAAACCCACGCAATGCTACTCAAAGGAAAGAAATTGGTGAAATAGATGGATAAATAAATGAATGAACAAAGATAATGAAATGTTGTTTAGCTAAAATTGGCGTATGGAGGCGCATGCATGCATGCATGTGTTCGTACTCACACGTGCCTCTCTCTCTCTTCCTCTCTCTCTCTCTCTCTCTCTCTCTCTCACACACACACACACACACACACAGATCTGCAGATAGACTGTTGAGAGTTACAAACCTGTTTTAAAGAAAAAGAGACAGACAGACAGAGAGCAGGGTGGGTGGGGGAGTCTACAAAATCGACAGCATCATAAAAAGACACAGACCACATCCTGTGTACCTCGAACACCTAAGTTCCCCGCCATCTTCTGTAAGGTGACATAGTTGTAGCTGAGTGATGCTGCTACAGTGAAGGCAGGCCAGTGACCCACATCCCCTGTACTGCACCCTCACTTGCTGCTAACCAAAGGTCAACGTACCAGAGATAATGAACATGTCTGTACCCGTCACATGCAGGTCAGGATGTCAGGTCTGTTGTTAATCCCTCATGCTTCTGTTGTATATACTCTGGAATCTACAATGATTTTGTTTTTACAATATCTCTGGGGATTACTTAATTAGTTTGAGAGTATGCAAGAATACTAGCGGGTTTCAGAGAGTATGAACAATATGGTTAAGACTTCTAGTTCTACATGCTTATGTGAGTTTGCTGCAACACGTAGAATAAACTATGATGCATTTTTCTTGAGGGAGGAAGACACAGGGGCAGACAGAATGATGAAGAACTGGATGCAGAACATAGAAGATTGGATTGGCCTGGACATGGCTGTATTGGTTCAAAATGCTGAGGACAGATCAGCCTGGAGTAAATTGTTGACTTACACATCCCACATGTTGCCCTGAGAACCTTCTTGATCAAGGAACTGCTGATGCTGCTGATGCTTTACCCTTGTCTGTTTACTTCTAAAGAAGAGAGAGGGGGGGGGGGGGGAGAGACAGACAGACAGACAGACAAAGAGACAGAGACAGAGTGAGAGATAGACAGAGAGACAGAGACAGACAGACAGACAGAGTGAGAGAGAAAAAGAGAGAGATTCGGAATCGGATTTGGATTGTTTATTCATTTATAGGCCAAGGCCCCTTTTGAAGGGGTATACAAACATGATATGATAATTGCAACACATGTAGTAAAATCCAAAAATGAAAGAAAAAAAGTGAAACAGAGAAAGAGAGAGAGAGAGAGAGAGAGAGAGAGAGAGAGAGAGAGAGAGAGAGAGAGCCCACACAAGTTGACAGCCCTGTGAAAATACAATACAAACAAAAGCACAGTCATATTCTATGCACCATAAAACTGAACTCACCGCCATTTTTTAAGTGGGATGTGTGCAGTCACGTTCTTCCTCTAGCTGACCTCTTGCTGATGCATGTCGGTCAGGTCAATGACCTCTGTCACGGGCACTTGCACTTGTTTGCAAAAAGGTGAACATACCAGAAACATTTGTGTAGTCCTCAGATACAGGTCAAGACGTCAGCCTATTGTTCTCCTTTTGTACACAGTCCACAAATCCAGAAGAGGTTACGCCATTGTTTTTATGACGGTTTGTGATACCCATAGACAATACTCGAGTAGATTGATTCTGGCCGATCCTTTTTGTTGTGAAAAGGGAATTTGGATCAGAGTGACAGAAAAGCTCTGAGCTCTTGTGAGTAGTAGACATTCACAGCTTGACAAGAGAGAGAGAGAGAGATCTAAGAATGTGATGGTGTTGGTTTAATCTGTGACAGGGAGTTGTGGAAACAGGCCAACATGTCAATCCAATTGTCTTGCTTTCCGTCTCTCCTAAAAATAAGCTGGCATCCCGTTTAATGTTTTATGTCACAATAGTTAAAACTCCATCAAAAGAAGGTTTTAAAAGACTGTCAGAACTATATCAGAAGACCCCTTGTGCTGGATAAACAAGATAAGCTATAAACATTGTAAACATACTGGTAAGGTGAAGGGAATATATTTTCACTTCTGCGTACTGATGTGATTTTGCTGCAACACTTACACTGTGCCATGAATGACTCTACTTTTACCTTGTTATTCCTGCACAGAGAGACAGACAAAGAGAGACAGAGAGAGAGAGAGAGAGAGAGAGAGAGAGAGAGAGAGAGAGAGAGAGAGAGAGAGAGATAGAAAGAGAGATCTTTATTGAATAAATGATCTTTATTTCTTAAGAGCTACAGATAAGCATAAACAGACATTTTGTTTTCATCTGACCCATTTGTCTGGAGAGAGAGAGAGAGAGAGGTAAGGGGGGAGAGAGAGGGAGAGAAAGCTCTTTATTGAATAAGTGGTTTGTTGTTGTTGTTTTTGAAATTGTTATGGATAAGCATTAACAGACTTTTTTCCATCTGGCCCATCTGTCTGGGAGAGAGAGACAAGACAAGACAGAGACAGAGAGACACAGGCAGATATAAAGTTCCTAAAATCTACATCACAATAGAAAAGACAAAAGATGCACACATCGCCTGTACAGACAAACCTGAAGATCCCCGCCATCTACTCTGTGGTGACATAGCTCTAGCTGAGCAATGCTGCTACAGTGAAGGCAGGCCAGTGGCCCACATCCCCTGTACTGCACCCTCACTTGCTGCTAACCAAAGGTCAACGTACCCAGAGATAATGACCATGTATGTACCCGTCACATACAGGTCAGGGTGTCAGACCCGTTGTTCATCCTTCATTCTTCTGTTGTACGCACTCTGGAACGGAGGAAAGATTATGCCATTGTTTCTATGAACTTTACTATATCCACGGGGGTTACTTACGTAGCTTGAAAGTATGCAGTAATACTGGCCAGCCCTTTTTGTTCAGGTCAGAATGACAGAAAAAGCTTGTAGATAGCGCACGTTAACAGCTTCACAAGAGATGGGAAGGATTCAGGACAGTGGTAGTGTTGGTTTAATCGTTGACTGACAGTTGTGGAAACAAGCCAAAATCTCGATCTCATTCTTTTTGCTCTCTATTATCTCTCCTCCAGATAAGCTTGAAGAAGTTGGAATTGTGTTTAATGTTTCATGATCAGATAGTTGACAAGAAGACGAGACAAAAAGAGAGAGAGAGAGAGAGAGAGAGAGAGAGAGAGAGAGAGAGAGAGAGAGAGAGAGAGAGAGAGAGAGAGTGTGTGTGTGTGTGTGTGTGTTTTATTATGCTTTTTATTCTTTTATTTTATTTTTTTATATCGAGGATAATGGAATAAGCACTTTTGTGCTTTTTTACATCCAGCCCCCGTGTGTATGCGGTTTTGTAAATTTTGTCATCTGTTCCCACCGGCACACAATGGCCTACTCTTACGAAAAGCGGAACAGGATTTAACATGTGCGCAAGATGTTCTGCGTGCGCTCATACACGGGGGCTCCGTTTATAGTCCCATCCGATGTGTGTGTGCGTGTGTGCGTGCGTGCGTGCGTGTGTGTGTGTGTGTGTGTATGTGCGTGCGTGCGTGTGTGTGTGTGTGTGTGTGACAGAGAGAGAGAACTAAGAAAAAAGTATCGTGGAAATACAATAAAATAAAGTAAAAACCCACAAGTGCCCACTGTGTTCGCTATCAAACTGAGTTCACTGCCATGTAGAAACGTGGTACACGCCGTCACAGTCTGCAAGCTGATTTGTGGCTGCTGCAAGGAAGGCAGGTCACTGACCCACACTGGCACCTGTTGGAAAAAGCTATTGTATGCTGTACACCACTTTCAGTCAGGGCAGCGTTCTCTGGGTGAAATTCGGGCTGCTCACCCCGGATAGAGCGCGTCGCCACAAGAGCAGCGCCACCCATTATCTTTGTCTTTTCCTGTCTGCGTGTGTATTTTTGGTTCCCCCTATCACAGTGGCTTTTTCTACGGAATTTTGCCAGGGACAAATCTGTTGATGCCATGGGTGCTTTTACGTGCGCTAAGTGCGTGTTGCATATGGGGCCTCGGTTTATCGTCTTTTCCGAAAGGTGAGCGAACCAGAGAGAATTCTGGTCCTCACACACAGGTCATCATGTCAGACCTATTGCTTACCCCGGTGCTTCTTCTGTTCACAGTCCACTATTGCTCTTGTGATTGGGGTCATTCACCTGGGTGGCTACTATACTATAGTAGTGTGAAATTGCTTAGCCATGTCAAGCCAGTCCCATTCATCTTGGAAAGAGGATTGCAGTCAGAATAACAGAGACAGTCTCCTCCTTCGTGATTAACAAGTTCAGAGTATGTCAGGGAGGGAGGGGGAGAGAGAGAGAGAGAGAGAGAGAGAGAGAGAGAGAGAGAGAGAGAGAGAGAGAGAGAGAGAGAGAGAGAGAGAGAGAGAGAGAGACAGACAGACAGACAGACAGACAGACAGCGGTAGCGTTTGTTTCATCTGTTTTCAGCCTCATAAAAGTTGTTAGGATGCTCTTGTCATCTTGACAAACCATGTCAACACACTATGGATATACATACAAATTTCTCTTTAGAATCTCTCTTCTAGATAAGCTTTCAAACCTTTTGTGTTTTGTTTGATGCCGTATGATATGATAGTTGATAAGCTATTCAAAAGATCTTTGCAGAAGTGGAAGCACTTGGCGCATACAGAGAGAGAGAGAGAGAGAGAGAGAGAGAGAGAGAGAGAGAGAGAGAGAGAGAGAGAGAGAGAGAGAGAGAGAGAGAGAGAGAGAGAGAGAGAGAGAGAGAGAGAGAGAGAGAGAGAGAGAGAGAGAGAGAGTAAGAAGATGATGGTGGAAATGGTGAACAAGTCGGTGGTTTATTTGATGGTGACAGGAGCAGCAGCATTTTGATATGTATAGAGGTACCAACCTCACCTATCTCCATCACCACTGTCTGTAGTAGGAGTTCCACAAGATGCCACCACAGTTCCTCATCTGTCTTGGTCTCTGCTGAGTTCTACGATCTCTCGTAGCCCTCCCAGACCACTGACCTCAGTGATGTTGGTACCTAGGGATACCAAAATATGGAGTTCTTCTTCTTCTACTACGACTTTTTTTCTTTTCTTTTTCTTCTTCTTTAAGCGGCAGCAACTATTGTTGTCTGTCGTATGAACAAAAATGTGTTGCGCTGCCGTTAAGCCCCTGACAAAGTCAGGCCCAGCGCATTCAGCTTCGGTGTGGGAGAGAATTGTTATCTTTTAAGCCTTTCTGGGAAAAGAAAGGCACGAGAATGGACCGAGAAGGTAGAAAATAGACAAGAAAGGAGGTGACAGCAAGAAAATGAACAAGGCAGGAACAAAGAGAGGGATAGAAAAGAAGAAATTCCTAGCCCACAATTTCCAGAAGGTGGTGATGCTATTTATAGTGACAGCGCCCCCCCCCCCCCCCCCCCCATGGGGGAAAATATGGAATAATATCTTACCTGGTCGTGATGAAAAGAGGTTCTCAGCCAAAACGACAGAGAAGCTGTCTGTTGTACTAAGCAGTACTAAACAAACACGCGTCCACAGCTTGTTAAGGGATGACAGTGATCTAACACAGATGCTGTGCATCTTTCATCGTTGATTGGTTGTTTGTGGAAACGGGCCAAAACGTCAGTTCAGTTTAGTTCCCTACAATCTCTTTTCTCAACTCACTTGAAGTTGTTGATGTTCCGTTCGGCGCTGTATGACTAGACAGCAAGTTTCCAAACAACCTGTCAGAAGTGTGTATACAAAACGTATGTGATGAAAGCGTTCAAAATCAGGGCATGTTTTTAACATTGTCAAATTGCTTGTAGTGAGAGAGTAAATCTGCGTCAGGCTATATCAACAATGGATTTAGTCTCTTTTTTACGATATTTATGACATACTTTATGATTGTCTTGTCTTTTCCTGTTCTGAAGTTGGTGGTGAACGAAAGAAAAGACGTTTGTGTAACGAAAAACGCACGAGTGAAGACAGTAATGAATGATAAGTGTTGCATGGGAAAACATGACTGTTCTGTCATCTTTAAAGTGGACACAAGAGAGAGAGGGGACAGAGAAAAAGAGAGGAAGAGTGAAAAACAAAGAGAGGAGAGAGAGAGAGAGAGAGAGAGAGAGAGAGAGAGAGAGAGAGAGACAGACAGACAGACAGACAGACCAGACAGAGAGAGAGAGAGAGACAGAGAGACAGACAGACAGACATACTAGACAGCCTGGACTGAGAGACAGACATGGATACAGACAGACACACTGGCAGACTGACAAACACCAAGCAACAAAGATTCCTAAAAACGCCTTTGCTGTGTTTTTCAGGTTCCAGAAGACAGAAAAGATCCACCGCCCACTCCACCCACCAGCAGCCTTCACCATCCTCCTCACCCTCATCCTCCTCATCTCCCACCTCACCCCCACCCTCACCCAACACCGTCACACCAGATCCTTCCAAGTTTCTCAGGGATGTCGGGAAAAAGCAGCACGTGCACTATCTCCATGACAAGGACCTGGACAGTATATCGGAAGTCCCTTCCAACACAGTGGACCAGCTCACCAAACTGCAGCAATTCCTTCTCAAAGAAAACAACGACTTCAGGGAACCCCAACAGCGCCACCCCAGTCACTCGCCAGTACCTTCCTTCTCTGTCAGAAACAAGAACCTCAAAGAAGTTGAACAACAACAGCAGCAGTGGCAGTTCATGAACAGTGACAGGTTTAGGACGAAGCTAGACGATGGTAACAGCTCACTTGGAAATCATCAGAGTGTGTCTGGCTTCGGGGAATATTCCAGGGACCAGGACGTCTGGCCGTACCTCAGTGATGGCGAGGATGGTGTTGATGACCTCTTAGATGAATTGGAATATTCGAGAGAGAGTGATGGAGATGATGTCGAGGAAGAAGGGGGCATGGGTGGAGAAGGGAGGGGGAAGAGGTCGCTGCGGAAGTGGAAGTACCTGCAGCGAGGGAGTGAGAAGACGATGGAGATGCTGGTGGTGGTGGACAAGTCGATGATGGATCGTCACGGCGACAAGAACATCACCACTTACACCCTCACCCTCTTCAACATGGTGAGCTGAGAGCTAGTGACAGTGGTTCTTTCCATGTTACAACGATGGTGCTGGTACTGCTGGTAGTGATATCGCTGCTGCTGCTGCTGCTGCGCTGATGATAGTGGTAATGCTGCTCTTGCTGTTGGTGCTTGTAATACTGTTACTGCTGTAATTGTTCCACATTTTGTTATCGATATTGTTTCACCACCACAACCGCTGCATTTGTTCTTGTGGTTGCTGGTGTTGCTATTCCTGATTCTGTTGCAGGCTGCTGTTCGGTTGGTGCCGATGCAAATCACCCTACTGCTTCTGCTGTTGGTTCTGCTGCTGCTGCAGCTGCTGCTCTTAGCTCCCTGTGTTGAATTCTGTCAAATGAATGTTTGTGATTTAAGGTTTTTTGATCATAAAAATGACAGAGTTATAAAATGATTGAGATCAGTTGCACCTGCGCAGATTTGTGAGTCAAACAAGAAAAGGTTTAAAAACCCATGCATTAAAGATAAATATGGTCGT
>CM054149.1:13807289-13809789 GCA_028751875.1 Rapana venosa
GTGTGGTATGTGGTGTTCCAGTGTCCAGTTGTTCCAGGACTCCAGTCTGGGGAGCAAGATCCACGTCATTCTGGTGGGGCTGGTTCTCTTGGAAGGGGATGAGGTAATCCATTTCCCTTTTTTGTGGTGTTGATGTATTCATAAGAAAGAAAGACCGTATGCTTGTTAGCGAAGGTGCCATAATAAAGACCACATTGATCATGAGTTCTTCAAGTTCAAGGGTAAAAAGGTACAGGCGTTCCCATAACCTATGCGATCGTTGGGGAGCGAGGCATCAGACCTCAGTTTCTCTGGCCAGGGGCCAGCAAATTGAGGGCGGCGCCCATCTTCTCTCCCTCGCTGCTTTACCTTCCCTGACCCTAAAGAGGGCAGGTACCCATTCACAGCTGGGGGGACTGTACTGAAGCCAAGGCGCGCAAACGGTCACCCATCCACTTGGTAACCACTCTCAATGCTGCTTAACCTTAGCTTGGGGAAAGCGAGTGCTCTGACCACTTTGGTGTCGCGTGTACATACCGATTATATGTTATTATCTGGGTGTCTATTCATGTGATATTGATGTAGAATAGAATGCAGAAATATACTAGAATTTTTTTTCCGTTCCTCGGCTAGAGGTCCGAGGTTCACCAATGGTGAGATTTGGCGTATGTTACCGTTTTGGGGGGATAGCTCAGTGGTCGGAGCACTCGCTTTCCCCCAGCCGAGTTAAGCGTGGTTACCAGTTGGATGGGTGACCGTTTGCGCGCCTTGGCTTCAGTACAGTTCCCCCAGTTCACCCAGCTGTAAATGGGTACCTGACCTCTTTAGGGTCAGGGAAGGTAAAGCAGCGAGGGAGAGGAGATGGGCGCCGCCCTCAATATGCTGGCCCTAGAGAAGTGAGGTCTCTGACGCCTCGCTCCCCTACGACCTTATAGGTTATGGGACTCCTTTTTTTTTTTTTACCGTTTTTTTACCCACCATAAAGGTAGCCGCACTCCGATTTCGGGGAGTGCTAGCGAATGATTTTGTAGACCGCTTTCAGTACTTGTCCGTAATTGGATTCCCTTTTGTTGTAGTTTGTTGTCCCATGGTTGTTGTTTTGATTCTTATTTGCTGTGATCGGTCATTGTTTTTGTCGACTCGTTTCATTTTGTTGTTGTTGTTGTTCTTGTTCTTGTTGTTGTGTTTCTCAGCTTATTTGTTATCCAGGGGGTCACCTGGAATGATTGTGCACCCTGACTTGCACTCATCTACCTGGGAGTCACTGTGACAATACCCGAAGTCGGAATGTGGCTACCTTCGTTTGTTTGTTTGTTTTATTCTTTTATATCGAGGATAATGGAATAAGCACTTACGTGCTTTTTTACATCCAGTCCCCGTGTGTTTGCAGTTGTGTAAATTATGTCATCTGTTCCCACCGGCACACAGTGGCCTACTCTTACGAAAAGTGGAACAGGATTTAACGTGTGCGCAAGATGTACTGCACTCGTGGTGGGCAAAAACGGTCTTCTTCTCGCAGGTTTTTGGGGCTTGGTTTTTTTGTTTATTGTTCCTCAGCTCCTAAGTTCACCAATGATAAGTGAGGTTTTTCACATGCAACTGTTTGTTTGGTTTTGGGGGTTTTGTTGTTGTTGTTGGTTTTTTGTCTTTATTGTTTGGTTTTGGGTGTTTGTTTGTTGTTGTGTGTTTGTGTTGGTGGGGGGGGGGGGGGGGGGCACTATGAAGGTACGTATGTAGCCGCATTCCGAGTTCGGGGGATTTGTGCATGACAATGACAATGACAAATGCTTTTATTTCGAGGACAATGAATAAGCACCAATGGGCTTTTTTTTTTACATCCTGTCCCCGCCCTTACGGATATATATATATATATATATATATATATATATATATATATATATATATATATATATATATATATATATAAAGAGAGAGAAAGAGAGTGTGTTTGTGTGTGTGTGTTTGTGTGTGTGTGTGTGTGTGTGTGTGTTGGGGTGGAATTGAAGCTAAGACTGTGTTTGTGGTTTTGTTGTCCACCTGCTGATGTTTGATGACAATTGGATGGCTGATTTATTTGTTTGTATGTGTCTGTTTGTGTCTGTGCTTACGTGCGTGCTTACGTGCATGCGTGTATGCATGTGTGTGTGCTTGTGTGTGTGCATGCGCGCGCGCGCAAATCGCAGCGGGGCCTGTCCATCAGCCACCACGCGGACAAGACGCTGAACAGCTTCTGTGCCTGGCAGTCGGTGCTGATGGGGGCCCGGGGGCGCCAGCACGACCACGCTGTGCTGCTCTCCGCCACCGACTTCTGCTCCTACAAGGACTTCCCCTGCGATACCCTGGGTGAGTGGCGGCCTCTCTGTCTGTCTGGCTGTCTGGCTGGTTGGCTTGTGTGTGTGTGTGTGTGGGGGGGGGGGGAGGGGGGGTGGGGGGGGGGGGTAGGGGGGTGTTGACTGTGTGTTGTGTTTGTTGTGGGTTTGTGTTTTGTGCGTGTGTTGTGTTGTGGGTGTGTTGCGTTTTG
>CM054149.1:13817289-13832289 GCA_028751875.1 Rapana venosa
CGTGTTGGCGAACCGAAGGGGCCCTATTTTGTAAGGTTTCTTTTTTTAAAATTTATTTTAAGGGCAGAAAAAAGAAACATAACTCGTTTAATTTGGTGACAGGGCCACACAAGATAAGGGAAAATAACACAGGAAAGATACCGAGTGGTGAAACATTTTTCACATTGTTTGGGGAGGAGGGAATGAAGAAGGAAGGTGGCAGGACGGCCAAGCCGTTCACCTGCCTAACAAAATACACTATCAGGTTCTGGGTTCGATTCCCAGCTTCGCTCTTTCTTCCCAGTTTCACGAGAAAATCGATCTGAATGTAGAAGTTTCTTCGGATGAGACTATAATTTTTTTTTTTTTAATTTATTTTATTCTTTTATATCGAGGATAAGGGGCTATAATTATAACCGAAACCCCGTGTGCAAATGATAAGAAGAAGAAGAAGAAGAAGAAGAAGAAGAATGTATGGAATTTATATAGCGCTGAATCTTGTAAAGCAACAAATCAAAGCGCTCAGATGACTTTATATTTAATATCGAGGATAATGGAATAAGCACTTATGTGCTTTTTTACATCTAGTCCCCGTATGTATGCGGTTTTGTAAATTCTGTCATCTGATCCCACCGGCACACAATGGCCTATTCTTACGAAAAGCGGAACAGGATTTAACGTGTGCGCGAGATGTTCGGCGTGCGTTCGCACACGTGGCCTCGGTTTATAGTCTCATCCGAAGGACTTTTGGGGAGAGTGGAGTCTGCACTGATGTTAACTCCAGGGTAAAATATCCCCTTGAACGGGAATCGAACCCGGGTCGTCAGATTGCGAGCGCAATGTTCTGACCACTAGGCTATCTCTAGCCGAGGAAGGAAGATAAACCCTGTGGGGAAGGGGGGGGGGGGGGGGGTGTTGGGGGACGTGGTCAGACAGGAGTGAAAGTAATGCAAAACTGGGGAGAGTGTTCGACAAGAGGAAAAAGTCTGTCCTACGTTTCAGTGATCCCGTTGTAACCCTGAGTCATTGAAAGAGAGATTGCAACAAAGGGGTCTCTCTCTCTCTCTCTCTCTCTCTCTCTCTCTCTCTCTCTTTGATTGGTCTTGTTTATTCATTCGATTGGTTAACTTTTTTGTGGTCTTTCATTGATTTCTTGATTTACCAATAAGTGAATGGCAATTTGTGTGCTTCATTTCATTGCTTTTTGACACTATTTTGTTTGTTGATTCAGTGGTTTGCTCATGTTTGTTTCACTTTTTCCCCCATGAGGGCCTGGTGTAAAGAAGCCTCTGGCTTATCCATTTACCCTCATTAAAATATTCGAGTTCGAGTTCTCTCGCTCTCTCCCTCTTTCTCTTTCTGTGTGTGTGTGTGTCTGTGTGTGTGTGTGACCGTGTGTAAGCGTGTCTATGCGTGTATGTATGCGTGGGTGTTTATGCGTGTGTATGCGTGCGTGCGTGTGTGTGTATGTGCGTGCGCGCGCGTGTTAATGCGCGCGCGCGTGCGTGCGTGTGTGTGTGTGTGTGCGTGTGTGTTTTTGCGTGTATGTATGTATGTGTGTGAGACCTGTTTTCTATATAATGATGTTACCTCGTACTCTCCTGTTTTTCTTCCCATTGTCCTCCTCTCTCTCTCTCTCTCTCTCTCTCACCTGGACAGCTCTAGACTATCACTGATTTAGCAACAACAGAAACAACAGCAACAACAATAACAACAAAGAAACGACAAGAAAACACAGAAAAAAAGAAGAAAAAAGAGAAAGAAAGAACAGGAGCATCAGTGTAAGCAACAATTAATTTGTTGTTGGATTTATTTATGGCTCTTTTTAATCTGCGCTTTCAAATAGATGGACGCGCCCCTGCCTTCTGTCTGCCCTCGCTCCCTCGCTTGCGGTATGTCTGTCTCTGTCTGTCTGTCTCTCTGTCTGTCTCTCTGTCTCTGTCTCTCTCTGCCTCAGTCTCCCTGTCTGTCTGTCTGTCTCTCTCTCCATCCCCCCCCCTCTCTCCTATCTGTCTGTGTGTGTCTGTCTCTGTCTCTCTCTTTCTCTCTCTCTCTCTCTCTCTCTCTCTCTCCTCTCTCTCTCTCTCTCTCTCTCTTCCCCTCTCTCTCCTCTCTTTGTGTGTGTGTCTGTCTCTGTCTGTCTCTGTCTGTCTGTCTCTTTCTTCTCTCTTCTCTGCTTCTTCTCTTATCTCTCTCTCTTCTCTCTACTCTCTCTCTTCTCTTCTCCCTCACCCCCCTCTCTCCTCTCTTTTGTGTGCGTGTCTGTCTCTCTGCTCTCTCTCTGTTTATCTTCCTCTCTCTCTCTCTCTCTCCCCTCTCTCTCTCTCTCTCCCCTCCCCTCCTCTCCCCCAATTCCCCTCTCCCCTAACCACCCAACGTGCCTCATCTTTGTGACCCAGTCTTCAGCAGAGTTCAGTGATAAAGCGACAGTGCCTATCACCAAGTGCTGATTGCTTCTTCGCCCGTTTCACACTGCCAAGCCAACCCCGCCCACAGCCTTCTGCATGCACAGAGAGAGAGAGAGAGAGAGAGAGAGAGAGAGAGAGAGAGAGAGAGAGAGAGAGAGAGAGAGAGAGAGAGAGAGAGAGAGCGAGGAGAGAGAGAGAGAGAGAGAGAGAGAGAGAGAGAGAGAGAGAGAGAGGAGAGAGAAGAGAGAGAGAGAGGGAGAGGAGAGAGAGAGAGAGAGAGAGAGAGAGAGAAAAGAGAGCGAGAGAGAGAGCGAAGCGAAGAGAGAGAAGAGAGCGAGCAGAGATAGAGAGTGAGAGAGAGAGGAGAGAGAGAGAGAGAGAGAGAGGAGAGGAGAGAGAGAGGAGCAGAAGGAGAGCAGAGAAGAGAGGAGAAGAGGAGGAGAGAGAGAGAAGATGCAGGTGCGTGCTCCTGATATTTGTATCATCGCCTTATGTGGTGGCGTTCATGCCTTCTGCGTATTTTCCTGATGTCAGATTGTGAGCTGATTTTAAAAAAAAAATTAAACCCCACACATAAACAACCCCCCCAAGAAAATAAAGAAACAAACAAAATAACCATTCCGCGCTTGGGCAGGGAAGGTGGTGAAAGCATTCGATGAGTCACAGATTGCAGGTTTGAGTCCACCTCGCCCTGCTATGAAGACCCTGTTAACCGCCCAACACTGGTTTTGAGTGGTCTAGAGGTAATGCGACGGGATAGCTCAGTGGTCGGAGCGCTCGCTTTCCCCCAGCCAAGTTAAGCAGCGTCGAGCGTGGTTACCACTTGGATGGGTGACCGTTTGCGTGCCTTGGGTTCAGTACAGTTCCCCCAGTTCACCCAGCTGTCAATGGTTACCTGCCCCTCTTTAGGGTCGGGGAAGGTAAAGCAACGAGGGAGAGGAGATGGGCGCCGCCCTCAAAATGCTGGCCCTAGAGAAGTGAGGTCTTTCACTCCACACCTTTACCTTGCTTAGAGGTAATGCACATTATTATGTTAGGAACCAGAAGTTCTTAGTTTGAATTCTGTTTCTTCTTCTTCTTCGTTGTCGAACGCTCACACAGCAACTATTGCTGTCTGTTATATTAGCGAAAATGCGTCAAGCTGCCGTCAATCACCTGACAAGTCAGACCCTGCGCATTCGACTTCAGAGAATCGTTATCTTTTTGTCTTTCGGGGGGGGGGGGGGGGGGGGGGGAGAAGACAGGAGAATGGACAAGAAGGCAGAAAACAGACAAGAAGGAGGTGACAGGAAGAAAAGGAACAAAGCAGAAACAAAGAGAGGGATAGAAAAGAAGAAATTTCTCGCACAGAAGTTCCAGATATATGGAGATACTATTCATACTGACGTACCCCGACATCCCCACGGGGGAGAATTCTGTTTGAAACTGCAGTCTTCTCCCGTCTCCCCTCAGCCCCTCTGGTTTTTTCCCTTTCTCTTGGAGATGACGTGTGAGATCGTTTTCTGTGCTTCTAGCTGCAGTGGCGTAGTGGTTAACTGGCTGGAGGGTCGCAGGTTCCAATCCCATAAGAGTCATAGGGAGTTTTTTTGGATTCCGGTCGGCTCGTACCCTGAGTGAGTTTGCTATGGATTCATTGGGAAGACCGGACCACAAATTCGAATGTCACCTTCTTTACTGGAGAAAGTTTTGAGAGTGTTGGTCAAATGACCTGAAACCAACACTGCAAGTGTCTGTATTGTTGTTGTGTTGTCTTCAATTTAACGTCTGTTCACTCTAAGTGATATTTGTGAGGAAATAGAGTGTAGTGGATGTTATAAGGGAGAGGAAGGATGGAAGGGAAAAAAGGGTTAGAATAGCAGTGTTTTGGTAATTTTGTGAGAGAAAAAAACACACTGAAATAGGTTGATAATAACAGGAGCAAATTATAAATCAACAATGTGGAAACATGAAATAACAAAATGTAACTATAATATTCAAGTGGAATATGCATAAACATCTGGCAATGCAAAGCACTTGAATTTTCAAATACATTTCCAAGACTGTTACAGAAATTGTAGGTACAAGGTTTACAGGGGCAATCAAATTTAAGTGTTTGTATCTCCGGTCGATCTGTTCATTGGCAGGAAGAAAACAACGCATCAGCCATATGAACGAGTTCTGACCTTCAGTTTTTTGAAAAAACCAAACTGGAAAGAGGGTACGGTCAGGTCACGTGTCAAACATTAGTGACTGGCCACGTACTGTCCTACAAGGAAAAGTACAGGAGGGAGCGAAAAGCAGACAAGAGAAAACGATGGAGACAAGTCTACAGAGGAGATGGCCTGTGGGACGACTTGCTACGGAAAGCTCAAAACTGCGAAAGAGTGATCGGAAGCTGGTGCCAAATTCCAGTGATGCGCCAACGGTCTGGTAGGCTTTATGGATAGGTGAGAATGTGAGCAAGATGAAAGGCCTACATAGCAAGTGTTCTACTTGATATTGATAGGGGACGTGTTCATCTCCAAATCTCCTCCCATTAGTGACCATTGCCATTCATATTCTGCACTTCTGTCTTTCCTTGGGCGAGGTCGGATGAACTAGACTAGAGATCACTGATGTTAATAATCTTAATCTCGTCAGCTGTATTCTTCTGTCTAGCATCTCTGTCTCTCGTCTGTCTGTCTGTCTCTCTCTCTCTGTCTCCCCCTCTCTCTCTCTCTGCAGGTGCTGTAGAAAACAGATTTGGGGTACTTGCAACTCTTGACCAAGATCAGGAACATAGCAGTCAAACTCTTAGATTTTCAAACACAGAGTCTATTGTTCCAAAAGCCAGGAAAGTAACTAGTTTTGACAGTAAACGACTGCCCACAGAAAAGGTAGATAACCCAGAACAGGTGTTGAGGAATGTAACAATTCCTGCAGAAACTTCCTCCATCATCATTGGTGATTCCATCATTAAATATCTTAATCCAAGACGATTGGAAACACAAGCTAATTCTCTATTTAAAGTCTGCATTAGAGGCTTAACTGTCCCCAGCCTTATTCAGTGGCTCACTGATAGAGCACCACAAGCCCAAGTCAGCACAGTCATTGTGCATGTGGGGGTGAATGACTGCTCTAGCGGACCCATCCCAACCCAGACTTGGAAGAAAGCAATCTCTTTATGTAAGGAGTGCTTTCCTACAGCCTGTATCACTTTTAGCTCTGTGCTTCCAGCTCGTGGAAGGCACCAACTTAATAACTGTATTGCTCCATCAAATAGAAATCTTCATGAAGCCTGTACTAGCATGCACATTGATATGCTAGATTCATTATAGAAACCTTTATAAACCCAAATGGTGCCCCACGTCAGGCTCTGTACAATGATGTAATTCACCCCAGTGTAAAAGGTACAGCTCGTCTTGCAGTCAGTTTTAAACAGATACTTCCCCAGCCACATGCACGAACGATTTGCGCCCTAGCAACAATGAAAACTCTCTTGGAGAGCAAGCTGGTGCACCTCGTAATCGTGTGTTGTTTCCAACACAAAGACGTAAAACGTACAGCTCAGCATTGGCTTGGGGGTGAACCCAGATTGACGGGTGCCTCCAGAAATCTAAATGTTCCACCCATGTCATTGTACAAGATTTCCCCTCTTTGCCCTCCCGGAACAGCCGTTCTCTGGTTGGGGATTAGGATGGACCACTGTTTTCATGGATCCAATCTCCTGTGTCCAGACCACGGCAATGGTTTGGAGGAAGGTACGGGGGACGTGTTGCAGGTGCTGTAAGCTGCAGACCACAGGTTGACAGGGACATGCACCTTCGTTATGCTCAATCAGCTGCCCCCCTTCAACTACCCCTATTACAGCCTATCCAATTACATGACCCTAACACTTCCTACCCAGATTTCAGCTGCCTTACCCTTATCCCCTTACGGTTTTCCTGGTAGAGACTTTGCCCTTAAACAGGCAAATCTCCATACCACCCTGTAGCCCCAGGTTTTACCCTCATGGTAGTGCTGACACTTGCTAGCTGGCTCTCACCAATCCTGCTGGCCAATATGCTCAACATCTATGAATGTAGCATCCCAAATGATGGCATAGTAAGATTGTGAATGCATGTGATATAAACGTAGCCTGTGTGTTTGTATGTACAAATGAACATGAAGTAATATTTTGTATTTTGATGATAAAGTTGAAACTATTACTTTGCGCATGCTGATAAGTTAAAACTTGGAAATACCTGTGAAATGTGTTTTTTTCTGACTTACAGACTCCTGTAATGTTGTTTTTCTCGTGTTTGGTATTTTGCGGTTTTCCTATGATTGTCAGAGTTGTAGCTGTCATGAAGTGAATGATTTTGGGCCACGCTGGTGCTCGGACAGGGGACTTAATTCTGTTTGAAAATCATAAGGTCAGGCAAGAGTATTCTCCCTTGAGAGACTTGATAGCCTGGACATTGAACATTATTTTTGGACTGACTCTAGGTCTGTGGCTTGATTTGCATTCACTTCAAGGTTTTGCTTGCTTTCGCTTTCTTTGCTTATTTAACTTTGCATTGTATTGGTATTTTCATTCTCAAATTTTGACTTTCTGCTCTTTGTTTGTGTGCTTGTTGGTGGTGTAGGCCTCAGTGTTGTGCAGATATATTTTTGCATTAATAATTAGTCTCCATTTGCAACTTCGTATCGTTGGTTTGTTAAGATTGTGCAAGTTCAGAATAAGATTGTTATAGTGAATGGCTATTTCATTGTTTTGACTAATTCTATACATTATGACAAATCTGTCCAATTCCGATGGTTGGCTAACTAGATATGGATTCAAAGTAGGCTTTTTAAATGTTTGTCAATCTGTAATAAAAGTTTCAGATTTGCCCTCCATTTTGTGAAATGTAATAGTTCCTTTCATATTTTTTGGCTTCTCCGAATCAAGGTTGTCACATATGTGGCAGATGATATAATTTCAGTTCCGAGCTTATAATTCTATCAGACGAGATGCCAAAACCAAATTAGAAACAGGATTAATAACTTATATACATCAGTCATTAAATTATAAGCAGATAACATTATTTGATAACTATGGCATTGAATGTATATGGCTAGAAGTACGCCTGAAAGGAGCCAAACCAATACTAGTAGGATTTTTGTATCGAAACCCAGATGAACGCATTAGCTGGTTTGATCAAATGATGGATGATGTTTGTAACTACTCAACTGAAATAATTTTACTTGGTGATTTCAATATTGATTTGCTTAAGCCTAATGATAAATGGAAAAACATCTTTCAGGTGTATAACCTGTTGCAACTAGTAAACACTCCCACAAGGAAAACTCCACGTTCTGAAACACTGATTGACCATATATACACAACCACTCCATCTAACATTGTTGAACTGTCTGTACCTGTCTATGGCCTAAGCGATCACTATCCTGTATGTTTTACATCGTCAAAAAAGGGGTGAAAATACCCAGATGCAAACACAAATACATTTCTTTTCGCAGCTATAGAACGTTTAATGCAGAACATTTTTTGTACGACTTATGTAAAGCTAACTTCTCTTACGTTTATCAGTTTACTGACCCAGACAAAGCACTTGAAATTTGGTGTAGTATTTTTTCATCAATCTTTGATAGTCATGCTCCTCTTAGATCAAACGTGTAAAAGCTAGAGATAAACCACCCTGGTTAACTAATGAATCACTGAAGCCATAGCCGTCCGAGATCATTTACTAAAATCAACAGGAAGAGATGAAAAATTTAAGGAGCAGCGAAATAAGTGACATTCATGAAACGAATTGCAAAAAAGAAATATTTTAGTGAGTTAATATCATCTAGAAGGACACGAAGTCTTTCTGGAAAGCATTAATCAGTTAGCCGGTAAATCATCTCATCATGTGCTTCATCAGGTATGGGTCTATCTGCAGAAAAGATCAATAAACACTTTTGTTCTATTGCAGAAAAAATTGTAAACATTGACCGCTCAGAATTCAATGACTTACATTTTTTACAGAATTTTGTAACTCAGAGTCAATAAAGTCTAAACTGTCCTTCAAATATATTGGAGTGCATGAAGTGCATAAGGAATTGTGTTCATTAAAGCAAACAAGCTCCCGTGGTTTAGATAATTTAGACAGCAAAATTTTGAAGATTTCTGCGCAAGTAATCTCTGAACATCTTACATATATCTATAATCTCTGTATTGAAAAAAGTTGCTATCCTCAAATGTTTAAAGATGCCAAAGTTATACCTGTTCTTAAATCTGGAGATCCAAATAACCCTTCCAACTATCGACCTATTTCGATTCTATCTATCTTATCTAAACCTTTAGAAAAGCACTTAAAGCAACATCTTCTGTCACACTTTACTAAACATAACTTATTTCATCTAATCAAAGTGGGCTTTAGAGAAAATCATTATGTCATACTGCCTCAGCAACATCATAGAGCAATGGCATTTAATATAATAATAATATCTTAACTGGAGCAATTTTTGTAGACTTTGCCAAGGCATTTGACTGTATTGATCACAACCTCCTAGTAAAGAAACTGGCATGTATGGTTTATGCGCAGACTCACTAAACTAATTACCTCTTTTCTTGATAAAAGAAGACAAGCTGTTTATCAAGATTTATTTATGTCGTCCCTTTTGCCAGTGAAGTATGGTATTCCTCAAGGTTCTGTGCTAGGGCCCGTCTCGTTTTCTATATATATCAATGATCTTCCTCTCCATGTTTCTTCTACTTGCGAACTCTTTGCCGACGACACTACCATACATACAGCGGATCATGATGTAAACTCTGTAGGTAAAATTTTGCAAAAGGACTTAAACAATCTAGCAGCATGGACAGAGTGCAATCACATGGCTCTCCATCCACTGAAATCATAAATTTATGGTTGTTTGCAACAAGACAAAAGCGCCAAAACTTTAAACCAAACTAAATGGAATAAGATTTACGATAAAGTATTTAGAAGAAGTCAGCTCATATAAACTATTGGTCTACATATTGATAATAACTTGTCATGGTCTGATCATGTTTTTTAGTATTTCAAAAAAAATTATCTAAGAAGCTATTCCAACTTAATCGAATAAAACATTTCCTTGATCAGCATACTCGAAAACTATTCTTCTACGCTTATATAAAACCTGATCTTGATTATGCATCTACATGCTGGGATTTGGCAAGTAAAAACTGTTTACGACAACTTGAGAGAGTATATAAACGTTTCTCAAGTTAATTCTGCTTAGAACTACTTCCTTAGAAACTAATAGCTACAAAGAGTTGACATTCTTCCTTTTAGTTTACATTGTCTCTTTAATAAAGGTGTATTTATGTATTAGATTATGAATAAACTAGCCCTCATTATCTTTGTCAGCGGTTCCCTGTTAAAACTGTTCGTAACAAAAGCAGTGTTGTTACTCCTCATCCAAGAACCTATCTGTTTATGTCATCCTTGTTTATTCTGGTAGCAAGTTATGGAACGAAATCCAGTCAGTATAAAAGAGAAAAGCAGCCTATCATCTTTCAAAAAGCGTACCACACACACTTGTTTAATTTTCTGTAATATGCATTGGGTGAGCGTGCTGTTGAACTTTGTGTGTGTGAGTGTGTATGCGATGCAAGCGCGCGCAATTTGTGTGTGTGTGTGTGTGTGTGTGTGTGGTGTGTGTGGGTGTGTGTGTGTGTGTGTGTGTGTGTGTGTGTGTGTGTGGGTGTGGTGTGTTTTGATACTCTGTGGTGGTGGTGGGTTGTTGGGTTGTTTTTTTTTTGTTTTTTTTGTGGTGGTGGTTTTTTTTTGGTTTTGTTGTTTGTTTGTGTTGTTTGTTTTTTCTTCCAAATAATGTTCATTGTTTGGTTTGACGGTGTAATGTGTGGGTATGGTATTTTGATGATTACGACATAAGGCTGATATGATATGTAAGGAAATGTACATGTGTATGGACTTGTATCCTGGACGATTTGTGTGATTTGTGCAAGCTCGCACGTGTAGTTGCATTTCGTGCATATGTACGCGTAGTGTGTGTATGTGTGTGGTGGTGTGTGTGTGTTGTGTGTGTGTGTGTGTGTGTGTCGTGTTTGTGCGTGCGTGCGCGCGTGCGTGCGTTGTGTGTGTGTGAGTGTGTGTGTGTTGATTTTTGGGGGAGGGTTATCTGTTTAGGGAAGCGGGTGTCAAGGGTGGGAGTTTGTCAGTGTTTAATTGGTTTGTTTATTTATTTGATTGGTTTACTTCTGTGGTCTTTCATTGATTTCATGACTTCAGTCAATAATTGAATGGCAATTTGAATGATTCATTTCTTTGCTTTTTGACATTATCTTGTTTGTTGATCAGTTGGTTTATTCATGTTTGTTTCACTTTTTCCCCCATGAGGGCCTGGTGTAAAGAAGCCTCTGGCTTATCCAATTACCCTCATTAAAATATTCGAGTTCGAGTTCGAGTTCTCTCTCTCTCTCTGTCTCCCTCTGTCTTCCCCCCTCCTCTCTCTCTCTCTGTCTCATGTCTCTCTCTTTCCTGCTCCAATCCTCCCTCTCTCTCTCTCTCCTCTATCTGTCTGTCTCGCTCTCTCTCTTCCTCCCCTGTCTGTCTCTGTCTCTCTCTTTCCTGCTCCAGTCTCTCTCTCTGTCTCGCTCCCTCCCTCTTTCCTCTCCTCCCCTTCTCTCTGTCCCTCCCTCTCTCCTCTCTCTCTCTGTCCCTCCTCTCTCTCTCTTCTCCCTCTACTCTCTCTCTCTCTCTCTCTCTCTCTCTATCTCTCTCTCTCCTCTCTCTCCTTTCTCCTCTCCTCTCCTCACAACTCTCAGTGTGATGATGATGATCCTAATGACGATGTTGTGCTGACCTGACCTGACTGAACCTGACCTGACTTGGCTGTGTGCAGGCTTTGCTCCTATCGGGGGCATGTGTAACCAGATCCGGAGCTGCACCATCAACGAGGACACTGGCCTCAACACCGCGCTGACCATTGCCCACGAAATCGGCCACAAGTACGTCACACATCGCATCCTACCTCCTACATAGACCACACCATAACTAGTGGTGGTGGTGTTGTTATCCCTTTTGTTATTTGGTGGTAGTAGGAGGAGGAGTAGTAGTAGTAGTAGTGGTAGAAGTAGGAGTAGTAGTAGTAGTTGGTGGTTGGTGGTGGTGGTGGTGGTTGGGGGTGGAGTGTAGTAGTAGTAGTAGTAAGAGTAGTAGTGGGAGAAGTAGGAGTGTAGTTTTGTGGTGGTAGTGGTGGTGAGTAGTAGTAGTAGTAGTAGTAGTAGTAGTAGTAGTTGTGGTAATGGTAGGAGTAGGAGAAGTAGTGGTAGTAGTAGGGGGAGGAGGAGGAGGGGTAGGTGGTGGGGGTGGTGGTGTTTGTAGTAGTAGTAGTAGTAGTGGTAGTAGTGGTGTAGTAGTTTGTAGTAGTAGTAGTGGTAGTGGAAGTAGTGGTAGTAGTAGTAGGTAGTAGTAGTAGTAGTAGTAGTAGTGGTGGGGGTGGTATGGTAGTAGAAGTAGAGTAGTAGTAGTAGTTGTAGTAGTAGCGGCAGTAGTAGTAGTGGTAGTAGTAGTAGTAGTAGTCGTGTGGGAGTCGTAGTATAGTAGTAGTTTGTAGTAGTAGTAGTAGTGGTTTGGGGGTTGGTTAGTGGTAGTTGAAGTAGTAGCAGTAGTAGTAGTAGTAGTAGTAGTAGTGGTATAGTAGTAGTTGTGGTAGTAGTAGTAGTAGTGTAATAATAATAGTAGCGGCAGTAGTAGTAGTAGTAGTGGTAGTAGTAGTATAGTAGTAGTAGTGGTAGTAGTAGTTTGTGGTAGTAGTAGTTAGTATAGTAGTAGTAGTAGTAGTATAGTAATAATAAAAATAATAAAGTAGCGGCAGTAGTAGTATAGTAGTGGTGGTATAGAGTATAGTAGTATAGTGTAGTGGTGTCGTTGGTAGTCGAAATCTAGTAGTAGATAGTAGAGTGGTAGTGGTATTTTTAGTGTAGTAGTGTGGTGAAGTAGGAGTATGTGTAGTTGTGGTGGGGGGTGGTGGGGGGGTGGTGAGTAGTTAGTATGTAGAAAAATGTAGTGGTAAAGTAGGAGTGTAGTTGTGGGGGTAGTGGTGGGAGTAAGTAGTAGGTGTAGTGTGTGTATAGTGGGAAAGGTAGGAGTAGGGGAAGTATGGTTAGTAGGAGGGGAGGAGGAGGAGTAGGTGGTTGGGGGTGGTGGTAGTAGTTAAATAGTAAATGTGGTAGTATTTGGGATTTAGTAGTAGTAGTAGAGTGGGAGAGAAGTAGTGGGGAGTAGTAGTTAGTAGTGTGTAGTGTATAGGGTGGTTTGGGGGTAGTGGTTAAAGAAATAGAGTAGTAGGTAGTTCGGAGTTTGAAGTAGTGGAGTAGTATAGTGTAGTAGTCGTATGGTAGTCGTATAGTAGTAAGTAGTAGTGTAGTATGGGGGTGGTGGTGTGGAGTAGAAGTTAGTAGCAGAGTAGTAGTGTAGTGTAGTGGGTGTAGTAGTAGTGGGAGTAGTGTAGATATAATAAAAAAGTAGCGGGATAGTAGTAGTAGTATGGGTTTTTAGTGAGTGTTTTTTGGGGGTAGTAGTTGGTAGTAGTGTAGTATTAGTAGTAGTGTATAGTAGTTAGTAGTAATAATAATAATAATAATAGTAGCGGCAGTAGTAGTAGTAGTAGTGGTGGTAGTAGTAGTAGTAGTAGTAGTAGTAGTAGTGGTAGTCGTAGTGGTAGTCGTAGTCGTAGTAGTAGTAGTAGTAGTAGTGGTAGTGGTAGTAGTAGTAGTAGTAGTAGTGGTAGTGATAGTGTAGTAGAAGTAGTAGGTGGTGGTGGTGGTGAGTAGTAGTAACAGTAGGTGGTAGTGGTGGTGGTGAGTAGTAGTAGTAGTAGTAGTAGTAGTAGGTGGTGGTGGTGGTGGTGAGTAGTAGTAGTAGTAGTAGTAGTAGTTGTAGTTAGTAGTATGAATATCATCATCATCATCATCGCTTTTAGTATCATCATTTTCATCATCATTATTATTATATCATCATCATCATCATCAGTAGTAGTAGTAGTAGTAGTAGTGGTAGTAGTAGTAGTAGTAGTAGTAGTAGTGGTAGTAGTAGTAGTAGTATCATTATCATTATCATCACCATCATTGTTGTTGTTGTTGTTGTTGTTGTTGTTCTTCTTCTTCTTCTTCTTCTTATTATTATCACCATCATCATCATCGTCATCATCACTATCATGATCATCAGTGTTGTTGTTGTTGTTGTTGTTAATGTTGCTGCTTAGGTTTTTCCCTGTGAAGGATCAATGTCAACGAGAAGACTGGCTTTTTCTTCAAAACTTGAGGGGTGGGGGGGGGGGGGGTGTCTTTCAAACCTCTTGTCTCCATCGTTGTCGTTGTTGTGTTTCTCGTCATCATTATCCACACCACCTTCGTGTTCTCCTGTTTCTAACTTGTGTTTCGATCTTGAATATCGTATCAGAGGAGAATGGAGCGGCAAGAGACGGTTGAAGTGTCTTTCTTTTGTTCCTGTAGAAAGAGTGGGCCTTGCAGACTCGACACAGCAGGCACGAAGCAGAACTAGCCAGATGTGGGGATGTGTGGGATTTCTGACAGCAGACTTCCTCTGACATGACACAGCATTCAGCAATGATTAGAACAAAGAAACGACTGCTTGACCAACTATAATGATAATCAATCTTGGTTTTTGCTTTAACTCATTGAGGTTGTGCCGGACGTGCCGAAGCTTAAGATTCGGCAGACTTACGATTTTTTTAAAAACACAAAGTAATGGTTAACTCAAGGGAAATTACTCTGGCCTGTAGGGCAATCATTTTTCTAAACACAGTTGCTTTCCTTGACCATAAGCTTGCCTAGTTTTTATCTGTTGGCCAATTTTCTTTGACATGTCAACAAGTGATATCTTTGGGATTTCAGGCACCGCAGTGTTATGATTCTTTTTAAAAAAAAAGTCTGTTGTACAAAAAGTGAAATCACATGGATTCAGCCAGCTTCAGGGAAGTTTACTTTGGTGAAAAATCATCACATTGGTTCAAGGGGACTAGTTGATGACTAGTTCAAGCCATTTAAGATACCAACCCTAATTTTCAAAACTTTTTATTTTTCAGCATTCAGTGACATATTTTGGAAATTTGTAAAAAATAAATACAGTCATCTATTAAAAAACTGTGAAACAATCTCAAAAGAAGACATTATAAACTTTTCAATGATATATAATGAGTATGTCATTATTATGTTGGGTAAGTCTGCTAAATTTTTCAAATATAGCCAAAATCATGCGTCACCACAAAATGGCAGGATCCATTTCACTGCGACTCCAATGAGTTAAAAGTTCTGTTCTCCTTTTGGGGGAAAAGGCCCAGAGCCACCCTAGCATTTTTTAAGGGGCGAATTAAAAAAGGATATCAAAAAATGCAATGGGGAACGAAGGTTTGACAGTGTATCATGAATAGGTTATCTAAACTTGCAATTCAAGGTAAACGTTTAGCAGCCATTGACGATTTGAGGGTATTTTTCACTTGCCTGTCATTTGGGTTTAACAGAGTATCATAGGTTGTCTAAACTTGCAATCAAGTAAAAACATGTGGCGCTTCCAGGGCTTTTGTGCTGTTTGTTCAATTTTCGTTTTTCGAGTGGTTGCAGCTTTTTGGATTTTTCCCTCTTAATGCTGCATTTTTAATACTT
>CM054149.1:13839789-13852289 GCA_028751875.1 Rapana venosa
AACCTGGAGGGACGTGCAGGGACGAGAGGAGAGGTGGGCGCTGTTGGAGAGACAGACACAGAGACACAGAAGATACAGACAGACAAGAGACAAAAGAGAGACAGAAGAGAGAGAGAGAGAGACCAGAGAGCAGAGAGACAGAGAGAAAAGAGACAGAGGCAGAGAGACGAGAGAGATAGACAAAACAGAGAGACACAGAGACAGAGAGACACAGACACAGAGAGACACAGGACAGAGAGAGACAGACAGAGGACACAGAGACAGAGAGACACACCAGACAGACACAAGACAGAGACAGACGGAGACAGAGAGAGACACAGAGGACAGAGAGAAAAACACAGAGAGACAGAGAGAGACAGAGAGACAGGAGAGACACACAGAGAGACACAGGGGACAGAGAGACACACAGACAGAGAGACAACAGGGGACAGAGAGACAGAAGACACAAGGAAGAGAGACACAGAGAGACAGGGGAGAGACAGAGACACAGAGACAGAGAAAAACACAGAGAGACACAAAGAGACACAGCAGAGACACAGAGACAGACACACAGAGAGACACAGAGACAGAGAGACCCACAGACAGAGACACAGAGACAGAGAGACACACAGAGAACAGAGAGAGACCACAGAGAGACACAGAGACAGAGAGCACACACACAGAAACACAGAGACAGAGAGACAGAGAGAGACACAGAGACAGAGAGACAGAGAGAGACACAGAGAGACAGAGAGACACACAGAGAGACAGAGAGACACAGAGACACAGAGACAGAGAGACACACAGACAGAGAGACACACAGACAGAGCACAGAACAGAGAGACACACAGAGAGAGACCACAGAGAGACACAGAGACAGAGAGAGAGAGAGCACACAGAGCAGAGAGACACACAGAGAGACACAAGAGACACAGACAGAGACACAGAGACAGACACACAGAGAGACACAGAGACAGAGAGACACAAAAGACAGAGACACAGAGACAGAGAGACACACAGAGAGACAGAGAGAGACACACAGAGAGACACAATGAACAATGAACAATGAACAAATTTTATTTATAGAGGGTTATAGAATAGCATAACAATAGCTTTTTTACATCCAGCCCTCTGAAAAAAAAAATCGAAAGTAATTAATGTGCAATACATAGCATGAAAAATGATATAAAAGAAAGAAAAAATACATTTCATTGATGATGGACTTTCATGCAAAATTCATCCCAATCTCATTTCATACATGAAAAACATAATTTTTTAAGTAAACATAAACAGGAATAAGCCAAACATGGATAGGCATTGCTAATTAATTTCATAATGCACACCCCCCCCCCCCCAACAACACCCTATTTTATATATATATACACATATATACATATATACACAGAGACAGAGAGACAAACACACAGAAACACAGAGGGCAGAGAGACAGAGAGAGACACAGAGACAGAGAGACAGAGAGAGACACAGAGACAGAGAGACACACAGACAGAGACACGAGACAGAGAGACACAGAGAGAGAGACACAGAGAGAACAGACAGAGACGCAGACAGAGACAGAGAGACACACAGAGAGACACAAAGAGACACAGAGACAGAGACAGACACACAGAGAGACAGAGAGACACACAGACAGAGACACAGAGACAGAGAGACACACAGAGAGACAAGAGACAGAGAGAGACACAGATAGAGACAGAGAGACACACAGAGAGACACACGGAGAGACACAGAGAGACACAGAGACAAAGAGAGACAGAGACACAGAGAGACACAGAGACAGAGAGAGACACAGACAGAGACAGTGAGACACACAGAGAGACACAGAGACACACAGACAGAGACACAGAGACAGAGAGACACACAGAGAGACACAGAGAGACACAGAGACAAAGAGAGACACAGACAGAGACACAGAGACAGAGACACACAGAGAGACACAGAGACAAAGAGAGACAGAGACACACAGACAGAGACAGAGAGACACACAGAGAGACACAGAGACACAGAGAGACACAGACAGAGAGACAGGGGACAGAGAGACACACAGAGAGACAGAGACAGAGAGACAGACAGAGAGACACACAGAGAGACACACAGACAGAGACAGAGACACAACAGAGAGACAGAGACAGAGAGACACAGACAGACAGAGACAGAGAGACACACAGAGACAGAGACAGAGAGACACACAGGACAGAGGAACACACAGAGAGAGAGACACACACAGAGACAGAGACGGAGAGAGAGAGAGACAGACAAAAGACAGAGAGTGAGAGAGACGAGAGAGAGGACTTAACAAAACGGGACAGAGGACACAGACAACATACACACACAGACACAGAGACAGACACAAGAACAGAGACTAAACACAACACACACTCACGGCTGCTGCACATCACATACACACACACTACTCCCCACACACACACACACACACACACACACCACACACACACACACACACACACTCACACACACACATACTTACGTGCATGCTTGCAGCATTCACATACACACACACTCTACTCACGCACACAGGCAGACACACACAGACACACAGACAGACACAGACACACACACACACAACACACAGATATACAAAGACACACACACACAACACACACACACGCATGCATGCAGGCACGTTACACACACACACACACACACACACACACACACACACACACACACACACACAATACAAAGACAACACATACATACACAGAGTCTGTCTGAAATCGCTTTTTAGTGAATAGAGGTTAAAATGAACACACACACACACACACACACACACATACACACACACTGACGCACGCACACTGACGCACGCACACACAACACACGCACCACGCCGCGCACACACACACACACACACACACACACACACACACACGAGCAGTTACATTTTCAAAAGACAGCATGTAACTGTCACTTTCGCTCAAAACCAGCCTATTTTTAAATAAACATAAGAGGGAAGGTGGCAGGATGGTTAAGACGTTCACCTGCCTAACAAGTCAACCGTGAGGTTCTGGGTTCCATTCCTAACCTTACCCTTTCTTCCCAGTTCGACAAGAAAACTCCAACTTAATATCGAAGTCCTTTCGGATGAGACTCTAAACCGAGACCCCGTGTGTGTGTGAATGCATGCAGAACATCTTGGCAGCACATTATAAACCCGTTTTCGGAAGAGTAGGCCAGTTCCTACCGCTGTTCCGGATGACAAACTTTCCAACAAACATGCACACAGGTGTCGTGTTTAGACACCATCCCCGAAGTCGGAATGCGGCTACCTGAATGGTGGTGATGGTGGGGGGGGGGGGGGGGGGTGGAGGGTGGAACGGTGGCATGTCGCAAAAATCTCACCATTGGTGCACCTCGGAGGTAAAAAAGGTAAAGGTAAAGGAGTCCCATAACCTATAAGGTCGTAGGGGAGCCAGGCGTCAGAGACCTCACTTCTCTAGGGCCAGCATATTGAGGGCGGCGCCCATCTCCTCTCCCTCGCTGCTTTACCTTCCCTGACCCTAAAGAGGCAGGTACCCATTTACAGCTGGGTGAACTGGGGGAACTGTACTGAAGCCAAGGCGCGCAAACGGTCACCCTTCCACTTGGTAACTACACACACACTAAACACACACACACACACACACACACACTCTACACCCCCTCCCCCCCCCCAACACAGACACACTACACAACACACACACGCCTCACCACCACCACCATCACCACCACCACCACCACCACCACACACCAACACTACCACCACCAACTACAACAACAACACCAACAACTTTTTAGTCCATACCTGACGAGTCTGTGCTGTGTGTGTGTGTGTGTGTGTGTGCGTGCGCGCGCGTGCGTGCGTGCGTGTGTGTGTATGTATGTGCGTGTATGTGTGTATGTATGTATGTGTTGTGTATGTGTGTTTTGTATGTGTGTGTGTCTGTGTATATGTGTGTGTGCATGCGTGCGTGCGCGCGCGTGTGTGTATGGTGTGTGTATGTGTGTTGTGTATGTGTGTTGTATGTTGTGTGTATGTATGTGTCTGTCTCTCTGTCTGTCTGTCTGTCTGTGTTTGTATTTGTGTGTGTGTCTGTGTGTGTTGTGCGTGTGTGTGTGTGTGCGTACATGCGCGCGCGTGCGTGCGTGCGCGCGTGTGGTGCGTGTGTGTGGCTGGGTGTGTGTGTGTGCTGTGCTCCCCGCTGTGCAGTGGTGTCGGGAGGGGCGGTGTGTGCGGTACGGCAGGGAGGGGCCGGCCCCTGTGGACGGAGGATGGTCGCCCTGGGCCCAGTGGTCCCCCTGCTCCCGTACTTGCGGCAAGGGACTGCAGACCCGCCAGAGGGAGTGTAACCGACCTCTGTGAGTGACACCTGGATTATGAAGGAAGGAAGGAGTGAATGAATAAATGAAGGAAGGAATGAGTGGCTCGGTGGTCTAGAGGTAACGCGCCTGTCTAGAAAGCCAAAAAGTCCGGGTTGGAAATGTGCGGTGGTTCGAATCCTGTTTGGGCCCAGAACTTCTCCCCCCCCCTCCCCCATCCATGAGTGGTGGTCTGGGCGCTAGTCTTTGGGATGAGACGATAAACCGAGGTCCCGTGTGTTACACAAAATTATTCAGCGCACCGTAAAAGAACCCACGGCAACAAGAGAGTTGTTCCTGGCAAAAATTCTTAGAAAAAAAAAGCCACTCTGATAGGGAAACAAATACAGTTGCAGACCAACAACAACAAAAATAAAAAGGGTGGCGCTGCTCTTGTGGCGACGCGCTCTCCCCGGGGAGAGCAGCCCGAATTTCAGGCAGAGAAATCTCGTGACTTAAAGTAGTGTAAATAAATAAAAATAAATAACTGAATAAGTAAATAAATTAATGAAGGAAGGAAGGATGGAAGGAACATTTTTTTCTCAGGGGAAAAGAATTTGCACAGTTGGTGGCTTTTATCACCCAGCCCTCAGTCTTTTTCAAAAAGTAAGTAACCAACCATTCAATTAAACATACAATGAAATTCTCAAAGAGAGAGAGGGGGGGGGGGAGGGGAGAAGGGGATATATTTTTTAATATTTCTTTTATTGTTTTCGAGGATAATGGAATAAGCATCCGTGTGCTTTTTTACATCTAGTCCCCGTGTGTATGCAGTTTTGTCAATTTTGTCATCTGTTCCCACCGGCGCACAATGACCTACTCTTCCGAAAAGCGGAACGGGTTTTAACGTGTGCGCAAGATGTTCTGGGTGCGTTGGCACACGGGATAGACGGAGGAAGGGAGAGAGAGAGAGAGAGAGTGGGAGGGAAGAGAGGAGAGAGAGAGAGGAAGAGAGGAGAGAGAGAGAGAAGAGAGAGAGAGAGAGAGAGAGAGAGAGAGAGAGAGAGAGATTGTTTTTTTCAAAGAGGGGACTCTGCCTTAACATTCCTTTGTTTCGCCGTTTCTGTTAATATTGCGCTAGGACGAATTCTATTTTTCAGTACCATGGCTTTGTTTTCGTTCTTCGGCTAGAGCTCCGAGGCTTCACCAAGGGTGTGGGATATTGCGTATATGCGACCGGTTTTTTGCCCACAATAAAGGTAGCCGCATTCCGAGTCGGGAATGTACGCTGGGTGTGTTCGATGTTTCCGTAACCCGCCGAACGCTGACGTGAATGACGGGATCTTTAACGTGCATATTTGATCTTCTGATTGTTATCACACACACACATCAAACCCACACCACACCAAAACACACACACACACTCACATACACAAAGGGAAATGAAGGCACCGGGAGAGTCTGCAAGTTTAGCTGGGTGATGGTATCAATCCTCACCTTGAATTCGCTGCCGAGATTCGAACTCACGACTTCACGGACCCATGGGATTGAAGTCGAACGGTCTTAACCACTCGGCTATAGCGTCCGTCATTATCATATAAAAGGAGAGAGAGAAGAAAAAACAAAGCCTGAGGTATTAGGCCAGGACGGTGATGTGAAGGCTGGTGTGTGCAGCCCCCAATACGGAGGCAGGCCATGCAGGGAAGAGGGGAAGCAACACAAACTGTGCAACGTCCACGTGAGTTCTCTTTTCCTGATGTCGGCCATTGGTATTTAGCTTTTGTTTCTTTGGACGGTGGGGTGGGGGGGGGGGTTAGCACCTGTCTTGTTGTGGTTGTTGGGGGTTTTGCTTAGATGATGTAACCTTGTCGTAACTATGAATTTCTTGTTGTGGTTTTTTTTTTTTTTATAGATGTAGTAAATTGTTATGATTGCTCGATTTAATTTATTTTGTGATATTTCTTATGCTTGCTTTTGGTGTTGTTGTTTTGTTTTTTTATGTTATTGTTGGTTTGGTTTGATCTCGAGTGTCTATTTGCGATAGTTGCATGGTGATGTGTGTCTCGAGCGCGCTAGCATCCTCTGACTTGTCTTGTCCCCTTAGTCGCTTTTCGAATGCTGTTGGTGCGAGGCCTATTTTGCATGTTCGCTTGCAAGTTCCGGAACTCACGGGGGTTTGGGGTTTTATTTCTGTGTTTTTTGTTGTTGGCTTTTTTTTTTTTTTATGGGGGGGGGGGGGGGGGGGGGGGTGGTCCTTAGATATTTGTGTGTTTTTTTCGCTTGTTTTGTCGTCTCTGTTAGTCGGTTGGTTGGTTGTTTGGATTCTTCGGGGGTGGTGTGGAGGGAGATTGCTGGTTGTAACTATCACTGTTATGGCCGGCCATCTGCGAAAGTTATTTGTTTCAACCTTTATCTGAAGAACGTTCAAAGTGTTGACTGCTCTTGCACTGTTCGTGTGCACACATGCAGCAGGTTAGAGTTTTCTTCTTCTTCTTCTTCTTCTTCTTCTTCTTCTTCTTCTTTTCTTTCTTCTTCTTCTTCTTCTTCTTCTTCTTCTTCTTCTTCTTCTTTTCTTCGTCTTCTTCTTCAGCGCCAAATGCTCAGACAACAGCTATTGTTGCCTGTCCTATCTGAACTAGTTTTAGCCAACTGAACTGTTGTAGTCAACTAAACCGGTTTTAGCTAACTGAACTGCTTAAAACCAACTGAACTGTTTTAGCAAATGAACTGTTTTAGCAAACTGAACTGTTTTAAGCTGACTGTTTTTAGCAAACTGAACTGTTTTAGCAAACTGAACTGTTTTAGCCAACTGACCTGTTTTAGCAAACTCAACTGTTTTAGCCAAATGAACTGCTTTAGCTAACTGAACTGGTTTTAGCCAACTGAACTGTTTTAGCTAACTGGACTGTTTTTTTAGCCAACTGAACTGTTTTAGCTAACTGGACTGTTTTAAGCCAACTGAACTGTTTTAGCCAACTGAACTGTTTTAGCCAAATGAACTGCTTTAGCTAACTGAACTGGTTTTAGCCAACTGAACTGTTTTAGCTAACTGGACTGTTTTTAGCCAACCGAACTGTTTTAAGCCAACTGGACTGTTTTTAGCCAACCGAACTGTTTTAAGCCAACTGAACTGTTTTTAGCCAACTGGACTGTTTTAGCCAACTGGACCGTCTTTAGCCAACTGTACTGGTTTTACTGAACTGCTATAGCCAACTGGACCATCTTTAGCCAACTGAACTGTTTTTACTGAACTGTTTTTAGCCAACTGAATTGTTTTAGCCAACTGAACTGCTTTAGCCAACTGAACAGCTTTAGCCAACTGGACCGTCTTTAGCCAACTGAACTGGGTGGGTGGGTTTTTTTTGTTAGCCACCTGAACTGTTTTTAGGTAACTGACACGAGCAGGCGCAGCTAGCAGCAGCAGGAGCAGTGTCAGGAGAGTGTGTGTGCTTGCTGTGTGGTTGCAGGTGTGCCCCAACGCCGAGCAGGACCTGCACGCGGCCCAGTGCTCCCTGTACGACAAGAAGCCCTTCAGGGGCTGGTACATGCACTGGAAGCCCTACAACAAGCTCTACGATGGTACAACCCGCCCTCCCTATCCCCTCCTCTGCACTTTTGCTGTTTGTTCGTTTTTTTCTTCTTCTGTGAAGCGGAATTCCACTTTACAGCTTAGTCTTTTAGTGATCGATCAGCCAGGACTCTCTGACTAGGAGGCTTGACTCCCACAGTCCTTAATATGTGCTGCAGCCCTGGGGGCTAGTTGGCCTTTGGAGAATGATGATGATGATGATGATGATGATGATTATATGGAATTTATATAGCGCTGAATGTTGTAAAAGAAACAAATCGAAGCGCTTGCACTCAATCATTTGCACGCATGCAAACATGAGAACATCTCCAACGCTGACTGTCCGTATGCTTTCTTGGCCCGAGAGAGTGGGGATGTACTGTGGGCAAGGCATCTCCACTATAATCAAATTTCTGCCCAATTTCCGAAACAGCAGCTGCCTCCTCTTCTGTTTTGGAGGTCATCGTCAAACACGACGGACAAACATAAAAAGAGTGTGTTTGTCTTCCTATCTGTCTTTGATAGGCGCCACAGCCGAGTGGGTAAGACCGTTCGACTTTAATCCCATGGGTCCACGAAGTCGTGGGTTTGAATCTCGGCGACAGTCTGGTGAACTGAGGATGTGGAGTTTTTTTACCATCTCCCAGCTCAACTTCAAGTGCAGACCTGCCAGTGCTTTACTTCCCTTTGTGAATATAAACATGGGTACGCGCCTGCCTAGAAATGGAAAAGTCCGGGTTCGAAGTGTGCGGTGGTTTGATCCCCGTTTGTGCCCGAAACTTTTTCCCCATCTACTAGACCGTGAGTGGTGGTTAGGGTGCTTGTCTTTCGGATGAGACGATAAACAGACGTGTAATACACATTTCGCGCATGTAAAAGAACCCACGGCAACAAGGAAGTTGTCCCGGATAAAATTCTGTGGGGAAAAAAGCCACTCTGATAGGGAAACAAAGACATATGCAAACAGGAAAAGAACCAAATTAATGGGTGGCGTGAATGTGTATTCTGGCATGTGCATTTAGGTATAATACACACCGGTGGGCACATATGTGTGCGTGCGTGTTCTTTAATTGAACGTTTTTTTCACATTAAGTGATATGTGCGTGTGCGTGTGCGTGTGTGTGTGTGTGTATGACTGTGTGTATGTGACTGACTGACCGTGTGTATGTGACTGACTGACTGTGTGTATGTGACTGACTGTGTGTATGTGACTGACTGTGTGTATGTGACTGACTGTGTGTATGTGACTGACTGACTGTGTGTATGTGACTGACTGACTGTGTGTATGTGACTGACTGACTGTGTGTATGTGACTGACTGACTGTGTGTATGTGACTGACTGTGTGTGTGTGACTGACTGTGTGTATGCTGCCTGCAGCGCGAGAGCCGTGCAAGCTGTACTGTGTGGCGGAGACCCTGAACTACATCTTCACCATCAAGCATCTGGCTGAGGACGGCACGCCCTGCTCCGCACACTCCGCCTCCTCCATCTGCATCCAGGGCTCGTGCCAGGTATCCCCCACCTTGCCCTGTCAGGCTCTGGTCACCCCCCTGTCTTCTTGAACAGGAACATTGTAGTTTTTGTGTTTGGTATTGGTCATTGTTGTTGTTGTTGCCGTTGTTGTTGTTGGTGTTGTTGTTGCCGTTGTTGTTGTTGGTGTTGTGATGCTGTTGTCTTGTTGTGTTGTGCTGTTGTCGTCGTTGTTGTATGTTGTGTTGTTGTTGTGTGTGCTGTTAGTCGCTGTGTGTTGTGATGATGTGTGTATGTGACTGCTGTGTGTTGTGCTGACGTGTTGTTGTGACTCGACTGTGTGTTGTGTATGACTGTGTGTATGTGCTGACTGTGTGTATGTGATCGACGTTGTGTGTCGTTGTTACTGCTTGTGTTGTGTCGTCGTTGTTGTATCGTGTGTTGTTGTGTCGTCTTGTGATGTCGTGTGTGTTGTTGTGCGTTGTTGTGTGACTGTTGTTGTGACGTGTGTGTTGTTGTGCGTTGTTGTTGTGTTGTTGTATGTGCTGTGATGTGTGTTGTGACTCGTTGTTGTATGTCTGTGACTGTGTGTTGTTGCTGTGTTGTGTTGTTGTGTCGTTGTTGATTGTACTGTGTGTTGTTGACTACTTGTTGTTGTGACTGATGTTGTCGTTGTTGTTGTCGTCGTTGTATGATCTGTCGTTGTCGCTCTGTGTGTCTGTTTCGTGTCTGTGATACTTGTGTTGTTGTGTTGTTTGTCGTTGTTATGCGTTGTTGTGTTGTCGTTGTTGTGTGTTGTCGTGCCAGGTATCCACCTTGCCGTCATGCTTGGTCACCCCCCCTGTCTTCTTGAACAGGACATGTTATTTTTTGTGTTTGTTTTGTCGTTGTCGTTGTTGTTGTTGTTGTGTGTGTTTGTTGTTGTCGTCGTTCGTTGTTGTTGTCGGTTGTTGTGTTGTTTGTTGTTGTTGTGTTGTTGTGTCGTTGTCTGTCGTTGTTGTTGTGTGTTGTTGTGTTGTTATCGTTGTTGTGCGTTGTTGTTGTGTGTGTTGTTGTCGTCGTCGTCTTGCTGTCAGGTCTGTCACCTGTCTCTTGAACTTGAATTGTTGTTGTGTTGTGTGTTGTTGTCTGTCGTCGTTGTTGTTGTTGTTGTTGTTGTGTTGTTGTTTGTTGTTGGTCGTTCGTCGTTGTTGTCGTTGTTGTTGTTGTTGTTGTCGTTGTTGATCGTTGTTGTTGTCGTTGTTGTTGTTGTTGTCGTCGTTGTTCGTTGTCGTGTTGTTGTTGTTGTTGTTTGTTGTTTGTCGTTGTTCGTTCGTTGTTGTTGTTGTTGTTGTTGGTTCGTTGTTTGTCGTTGTTGTTTGTGGTGTTGTCGTGTTGTCGTCCGTTGTGTCGTTGTTGTCTGTCTTTTGATCGTGTTGTGTGTTGTTGTGTTTGTTTGTCATTGTGTTGTTGTTGTTGTTGTTTTGTCGTGTTGTCGTTGTGTCGTTGTTGTTGTCGTCGTTGTTGTGTTGTTGTTGTTGTTGTCGTCGTGTTGTTGTTGTCGTGTTGTCGTCGTTGTTGTGTTGTTGTCGTGTTGTTCGTTGTTGTCGTTGTTGTTGTGTCGTTGTCGTTGTTGTTGTCGTTGTTGTGTTGTCGTTGTCGTGTTGTGTGTCGTTGTTGTTGTTGTTGTTGTCGTTGTTGTTGGTTGTTGTTGTTCGTGTTGTTGTGTTGTCTGTTCGTTGTTTCGTTGTTGTCGTGTCGTTGTTGTTGTCGTCGTTGTCGTTCTGTCGTCGTTGTTGTCGTTGTTGTCGTCGTTGTTATCGTTGTTGTCGTGTTGTTGTTGTTTCTGTTGTTGTTGTTGTGTGTTGTCGTTGTCGTGTTGTGTCGTTGTTGTTGTTGTTGTTGTTGTTGTTTCGTGTCGTTGTTGTTGTCGTGTGTTGTGTTGTTGTTTTCGTGTCGTTGTTGTTGTTGTTGTCGTTGTTGTTGTGTCGTTGTTGTGCTGTTGTTGTTTTCGTGTCGTTGTTGTTTGTTGTTGTTGTTGTTGTCGTTGTTTGTTGTTGTCGTTGTTGCTTGTCGTTTTTGTTGTTGTCGTCGTTGTTGTTTGTTGTTGTTGTTGTCGTTGTTGTTGTCGTTGTTGTTAGTCGTTTTTGTTGTTGTCGTGTGTTGTTTGTTGTTGTTGTTGTCGTTGTCGTCGTTGTTGTGTTCGTTGTTGTTGTTGTTGTCGTTGTGTTGTTGTTGTCGTCGTTGTTGTTGTTGTCGTTGTTGTTGTTTGTCGTGTGGTTGTTGTTCGTTGTTGTTGTGTTGTTGTCGTTGTTGTTTCGTTGTCGTTGTCGTTGTTGTTGTCGTTGTGCGTTGTTGTCTGTTTGTCGTTGTCGTTGTTGTTGCTGTCGTTGTTGTTGTGTTGTCGTCGTTGTCGTTGTCGTCATTGTTGTTGTCGTTGTTGTTGTCGTTTTTGTTGTTGTCGTCGTTGTTGTGCCAGGTATACCCCCACCTTGCCCAGTCATGCTCTGGTCACCCCCTGTCTTCTTGAACAGGAACATTGTAGTTTATTCTTTTATTTATTTTATTTATTTATTTTCATTCTTTTACATCGAGGACAATGGAATAAGCACTCATGTGCTTTTTTTTTTTTTTTTTTACATCCAGTCCTCGTGTGTATGCGGTTTTGTGAATAAAATTCTGTCATCTGTTCCCACCGGCACACGATGGCCTACTCTTTCGAAAAGCGGAACAAGATTTAACGTGTGCGCAAGATGTTCTGCGTGCGTTCGTACACGGGGGCCTCGGTTTATAGTCACATCCGAAAGACTTCTTGTGTTTGGTTTTGTCGTTGTTGTTGTTGTTGGGGAGAGGGCTGTTTTTGTTCTCGGCTAGAGCTCTGAGGTTCACCCGTATTAAGATTTTATGGGATGCGACCCGTTGTTTTTTGTGCCCTGCCCACCATGAAGGTAGCCGTATTCCAACTTCGGAGATGTGTGCTGCGTATGTTCGTGTTTCTGTAACCCACCCGACGCTGACGGGATCTTTAATTAATGTGCGTGTGTGATGTGATTGATCGTCTGCGTGTATATATTTATTTTCACGAAGAGAAAACAAGAGATCGGTGGTCTAGATGTAACGCGCCTGCCTAGAAAGCCAAAAGTCCGGGTTCCAAGTATGTGGTGGTTCGATCCCCGTTTGGGC
>CM054149.1:13857289-13869789 GCA_028751875.1 Rapana venosa
AGGCTGTGAGTGGGGGCCTGGGTACTAGTCTTTCAGATGAGACGATAAACTGTGTGCAATACTCATTTAGTGCACGTCAAAGAACCCACGGCAACAAGAGAGTTTGTCGCTGGCAAAGTTATGTAGAAAAAAAGCCACTCTGATTGGAAAGGAAACACGTAATTATGCAGACAGGAAAAGACACAAAAAAGGGTGGCGCTGCTCTTGTGGCGACGCGCTCTCCTCGCAGAGAGTCAGCCCGAATTTCACGTAGAGAAATCTGCCGTGACTTGAAGTGGTATACAACACAACACAATACAATACAATGTCTGGGTCTTCGATATTGGTTTGCATTGTATACGACTGTGAGTGTGTGGTGTGTAATGACACAACTGCTTAAAGTAAAATATTTAGAGTCCACTTTTTGGATAGAGCATGTTAATTTTTATGTTTTTTGAAGTTTGAATATGGTAATATTGGAATTAGCCTTCGTTTGGATGTTTGGTTTACACCCCATAGTAGGGTTGTGCAATTTTGGACCGTTCTGTTCATGTCACACAGCCTACTTCCAAAAGTGGTCGGGTTAAAGGTGCCACACGTGATCGCGCGTGACGGTCCATCTCCTCAAATACCTGGCCATCCGCAAGCACGTCCACTACTACTCAAGTGGGAACAGTGAGATCCCGCCGCAATTCCTGAATGAATATTTACCGGTATAAAATCACATGCGCCTGTGTTGCCTCTATCGTCTAGAAAGCGAACTCCGTGGTTTGGAGTGGTGTGGCTCGAACCAGATTTGGGTCCGATTTTCACCTCCGCCGTCCTCAAATACTTATAACATCAACTAATAAATAAGATGATAATGACTGTGTATAGTTGGATTAGATAGCGATAAACTTGGCAAATCATTTATGCGCTCATATGACTTTTTTTCTAACGTGCGCACAAGATGTTCTGGAAGTTCGACAACAAGGGCCCTCGGTTATAGCTCTATTCCGAAAGGACTAAAACCATGTGTTGGTTGTTGTTGTTGGTTGTTGTTTTGTTCAGACGGGTAGCCCTGGCCGTTAGGATAACCCTGTTGTTGTTGTTGTTATTCAACGGGTAGCTTGGCATTAGATAGACCTGTTGTTGTTTTGTAGTTGTTGTTGTTGTTATTCAGACGGGTAGCCTGGCCGTGAGATAGCCTGTTGTTGTTGTTGTTTGTTGTTGTTTAGACGGTTAGCTTGGCCGTTAGATAGACCCTGTTGTCGTTTTCAGACGGGTAGCTTGGCCGTTAGATAGCCCTGTTGTTGTTTCAGACGGGTAGCTTGGCCGTTAAATAGACCCTGTCGTTGTTGTTGTTGTTGTTTTAGACGGGCAGCATGGCCGTTAAATAGACCCTGTTGTTGTTGTTGTTGTTGTTGTCGTTTTCAGACGGGTAGCTTGGCCGTTAGATAGACCCTGTTGTTGTTGCTGTTTTCAGACGGGTAGCTTGGCCGTTAGATAGACCCTATTGTTGTTGTTGTTGTTGTTTTCAGACGGGTAGCCTGGCCGTTAAATAGACCCTGTTGTTGTAGTTGTTGTTGTTGTTGTTGTTTTCAGACGGGCAGCTTGGCCGTTAAATAGACCCTGTTGTCGTTTTCAGACGGGTAGCCTGGCCGTTAGATAGACCCTGGTGTTGTTGTTTTCAGACGGGTAGCCTGGCCGGGTATCTACAGCTTGGCGGGGTCGTCCTTCACCTACAAGAGGCCCTACAACGAGCCCGAGACCTTGCAGACTGCCGGGCCCCTGGGGGAGGACGTCATCCTGGAGGTAGGGCGGTGCTGTGGCACAGTGGTTAAGACCCTTCCCATTCCAATAAGTAAAGGTAAAGGTAAAGGAGTCCCATAACCTATAAGGTCGTAGGGGAGCGAGGCGTCAGAGACCTCACTTCTCTAGGGCCAGCATATTGAGGGCGGCGCCCATCTCCTCTCCCTCGCTGCTTTACCTTCCCTGACCCTAAAGAGGGCAGGTACCCATTTACAGCTGAGTGAACTGGGGGAACTGTACTGAAACCAAGGCGCGCAAACGGTCACCCATCCAACTGGTAACCACGCTCGACGCTGCTTAACTTGGCTGGGGTAAGCGAGTGCTCCGACCACTGAGCTATCCCGTCCCCTTACTCCAATAACTATTCAACCCCAATTGGTTTGAATAGTTTGGTTTTATTTTAATTCAGAAATGAGTATAAGCATTGAAAACAAACAGCATTTTAGAATCATAGCTACAACAACAAGCTTGTTGCTTATGGTGTGTTGCTCAATGAAACAATGAAGATTAACATGAACAATAACGGCTGCTGAGCTGCAAAATGTAAACCGGCAACAACAACAAACATTGTCATCACTTGCAATCTTTGCTTAATGTAAGAAAAAAAAGGAAAACAACACAAAGAAAAACATCACTTTGTAGAGTAAACACGCATTAAAAAAATAGTTGGAATAGGAAAACCAGAGAGAGAGAGAGAGACAGAGAGAGAGAGAGAGACAGACAGACAGAAAAGACAGACAGACAGAGACGAGAGAGAGAGAGAGAGAGAGAGAGAGAGAGAGAGAGAGAGAGAGAGAGAGAGAGAGAGAGAGAGAGAGAGAGCAACTTAGGAAAATAACATCCACAAGGCCAAGAATACTCTTAGTTAATATAATACCAAGGGTATAATTTACATAAGCGGGAAAATTATTAAATAAATCGTGTACCATGTCAGTCATCATTGCAAAACATTTCTATTCATTATTACAAAATGTTTCAACCCCAATTATAGGGTCCGTGACGTCGTGGGGGGTTCGAATCTCGGCGGCGTTCTAGTGAATTGAAGGGTGGGGATTTTTTTGTTTACGATCTCCCAGCTCAACTTTTAAGTGTCAGAACCGCCGGTATCTTCATTTCCTTTCGTGTATAATTATGCACACATGCAGAAGACGAACTATTATGCACGTTTAAGATCCCGTTATTCGTGAAAGGGTTCGGTGGGTTAGGGAAACACGAACATACCCGGCATACATTATCCCCGACATCGGAATGCGGCTAGCTAAGGGGGAGGGGGGAGGAGGGGGGAGCAGACGATCGCATACGCAAAAATCTGACCATTGGCGAATCCTCGGAGCTGTAGCGAAGGAACGACAAACCCACCAATACTGGAGGTACATACAGTGACCGGACTCTAGTGCTCCTTCAGCTGGCCGCAAGACATTGCAGCACTAAAGTGACAGTGTCTGTGCCTGGCGAAAACGCGTTGCGCTGCCGTTAAACCCCTGACAAGTCAGGCCTAGCTGATCCGACTTCGGAGTGGGAGAGAATTGTTTATCGTGGAAGTGTTTCTAAGGGGAAAAAAGGGTGTGGAAGGGTAAGGATAAAGGACCAAGAAGGCAGACACGATAACACAGCTACATGGCAACACGGCAATATGGTAATACGGCAATATAGTAACACGGCAACATGGCAACATGGTAACACAGCAACATAGCAACGCGGCAACATGGCAACATGATAATACGGCAACATAGCAACACGGCAATATGGCAACATGATAACACAACATAGAAACACGGCAACATGATAACACGACAACATAGCAACACGGCAACATAACAACACGGCAACACAGTAACACGACAACACGATTATATATATATATATATATATATATATATATATATATATATATATATATATATATATATATATATATATATATATATATATATTATCGAGGATAATGGAATAAGCACTCCATGTGGCTGTTTTACATCCTGTCCCCGTGTGTATACGGTTTTGTCAATGTTGTCATCCACCGGCGAACATTGACCTACTCTGTCGAAAAGCGGAACAGGATTTCACGCGTGGTCTGCGCAAGATGGTCTGCGTGCGTTGGCACACGGGTTGGCCTGGGTTTATAGTCTCCTCGGAAGGACGTGTGACATTGTACCGGGTTGGCCTGGGTTTAGAGTCTCCTCGGAAGGACGTGTGACATTGTACCGGGTTGGCCTGGGTTTAGAGTCTCCTCGGAAGGACGTGTGACATTGTACCGGGTTGGCCTGGGTTTAGGGTCTCCTCGGAAGGACTGTGACATTGTACCGGGTTGGCCTGGGTTTATAGTCTCCTCGGAAGGACTGTGACATTGTACCGGGTTGGCCTGGGTTTAGAGTCTCCTCGGAAGGACGTGTGACATTGTACCGGGTTGGCCTGGGTTTAGAGTCTCCTCGGAAGGACTGTGACATTGTACCGGGTTGGCCTGGGTTTAGAGTCTCCTCGGAAGGACGTGTGACATTGTACCGGGGCTGAGTGAGGGCTGGCGGCTGGTGTGTTGCAGATGCTGGTGCAGGACAGTAACCCCGGAGTGCTGTACCAGTACACCATGCCTCTGGCTCGCCGCAAGCAGCTCCCCCCTGCCCACAACTACACCTGGGCCAGAACCCTCTCCGCCTGCTCCCAGTCCTGTGCCGGCGGTGAGCAGATGTGGTTAGCTGCTGGTGGTTTGGTGGTGGGTGGTGGGTGGTGGTGTGTGGTGGGTGGGAGGGGGGGAGGTGGTCGTGGTGGTGGTGGGGGGGGGTGGGGGGGTGGTCGTGGTGGTGGGGGAGGGGGGGAGGTGGTGGTGGTGGGTGGTGTGGTGGGGGGGTGGTGGTGGGGGGGGGGGGTGGGGGAGGTGGTCGTGGTGGTGGTGTTGGTGGTGGTGGTGGTGGGGAGGTGGTGGAGGTGGTCGTGGTGGTGGGTGGTGGTGGTGGTGGGGGGTGTGGTGGTGGTGTGGTGGTTGGCTGTGGTTGGTGGTGGTGGTGGTGGTGGTGGTGGTTTTGTTGTTGTGGCTTGTTGTTGCTGCTGCTTCTGTTGTTGTAGCTTGTTATTGTTTGTTGTTTTGATGTTGTTTTATTGTTGTTGTTGTTGTTGTTACTGCTGCTGCTTCTGTTGTTGTTGTACTGCTGCTGCTCTGTTGTTGTTGTAACTTGTTGTTGTTGTTACTGCTGCTGCTTCTGTTGTTGTAACTTGTTGTTGTTGCTTGTTGTTTTAGTGTTTTGTTTGTTGGTTTTGTTGTTACTGCTGCTGCTTCTGTTGTTGGTAACTTGTTGGTGTTGTATTTTGTTGTTTTATTGTTGTTTTTGTGTTACTGCTGCTGCTGTTGTTGTTGTAACTTGTTGTTGTTTGTTGTTTTATTGTAGTTTTCTTGCTGCTTCTGTTGTTATTGTTGGTGTAACTTGTTGTTGTTGCTTCTTGTTGTTTGTTGCTGTTGTAACTTGTTGTTGTGACTTGTTGTTTTGTGGTTGTTGTTGCTGCTGCTTCTGCTGCTGCTGCTTCTGCTGCTGCTGCTGTTGTTGTTGTAACTTGTTTGTCATTGTTGTTTTGTTTTTGTGGTGGTGGTGGTTATGTTATAGTCCCAGTGGAGATATGCGATTTCAGGGACTGTGGTCGTAACAAGTCATCCCACTTTGGCGCCGCGGGCTACCCTTAAAAATAGGGGGGACGGGATAGCAGCATGGTGGTTAGAGTGGTGTCTTCGTGATCTGCTGACCCGGGTTCGAATCTGGTTCAAGAGGATTTTTTTCTCTGGAGTTAACATCAGAGCCGACTCCACTCTCCCCGAAAGTCCTTCGGGGAATCTATAAACCGAGGCCCCGTGTGGGAACACACGCACGCAGAACACCTTACAGCCACTTTAAAACCCGTTCCGCTTGTATTTATTTATTTATTTATTCTTTTATATCGAGGATAATGGAATAAGCACTCATGTGCTTTTTACATCTAGTCCCCGTGTGTATGCGGTTTTCAGAAGAGTAGGCCATTGCGTGCCGGTGGGAACGAATGACAACATTTACACAACTGCAAACACACGGGAACTAGATGTAAAAATAAAAGCACACGAGTGTTTATTTCATTATCCACGAAATAAAAGAATTTAAAAGAAAAAAGCAACATTGCTAATCAAACGTAAGGGTACTGTGCAAGTGAAGCCCATGATAAGAAGAAATGTATTCATTTGTATTCATTTTATTTCGGAAGGAAGGGAGGCAGGATGGGGGTAGTTAAGACTTTCGCCTGCCTAACACGTACACTTTGAAGTTCTGGGTTCGATTCCCAGCCTCGCCCATTTTTCTCCCAGTTAAACGGTTAAAAAAATCGAACTAAGTGTCAAAGTCCTTCGGATGAGACTTACAAACCAAGACCCCATGTGCGGATGCACGCAGAATATCTTGCGTACATTAAAAAAAACCGTTCCGCATTTCGCAAGAGTAAGTCATTGTGTGCCGGTAGGTACGGGATGACAGACAACAACCCAAGAAAAACTTAGCATGCACACGTGTGTCGTGTTTAGACACCTTTCCCGAAGTCGGAATGCGGCTACCTAAGTGGTGGGGAAGAAAGAAAGCAGTCCAGTCGCATAGGCTGAGATCTCTCCATGGGTGAACCTCGGAGCTCTAGCCGTGGAACGGAGAAGAAGAATTCTAACATTGCATGTTTCAAAAAACAAAACTATATGAATACCATATCAGCCACCACAGAGTGTGTTACTATGCTCCTAAAGTCTTTTATTTATTTATTTATTATTATTTTTTTTAAATTCTTTTATATCGAGGATAATGGAATAAGCACGTATGTGCTTTTTTTACATCTAGTCCCCGCGTGTATGCGGTTTTGTAAATGTTGTCATCGTCCCCACCCACAAATGGCCTACTCTTACGAAAAGCGGAACAGGGTTTTAACGTGTGCGCAAGATGTTCTGCATGCGTTCGAACACGGGGGCCTCGGTTTATAGTCTCATCCGAAGGACTTTTAGGGGAGAGTGGAGTCTGCACGGATGTTAACTGCAGGGGAAAATAATTATCCCCTTATCTTGGCAGTCTTGGTTGTTTGGCAAAGATGAGTCTGACTTTGTCACCCAACGAAAAGCCCCCGCAGATGACAAGGCAGAAGTAAGAGCAGGGCTGTGCGGGTGACGGCTTGCAGGCATGATGACGGTGTCTGCTCGCTGCCTGAAGAACCAGGACACTGAGGTGGACTCGCGACACTGCGACTCCGACAGCAAGCCGGAGACGGGTGCTTTCCCTTGTAAGCCCCAGCCGTGTCCCGTCAGGTCAGTGCACAGTGCTGTGGCTGTGTGTGTGAGTGAGTGATTGATTGGTTGGTTGGTTGGTTGGTTGGTTGGTTGTGATTGGTTGGTTGGTTGATTGGTTGGTTGGTTGGTTGGTTGGTTGATTGGTTGGTTGGTTGATTGGTTGGTTGGTTGATTGATTGGTTGGTTGATGGATTGGTTGGTTGATTGATTGGTTGGTTGATTTGATTGATTGGTTGATGGATTGGTTGGTTGGTTGGTTGATTTGGATTGATTGGTTGGTTGATTGATTGATTGGTTGATTGATCGGTTGGTTGATTGATTAATTGGTTGATTGATTTTATTGATTGGTTGATTGACTGATTGATTGGTTGATTGATTGATTAACTGGTTGACTGATTGATTGATTGGTTGATTGATTGACTGATTGATTGATTGATTGGTTGGTTGATTGATTGATTGATTGATTTGATTGATCGATCGATCGATTCATTCATCCTAGTGGATAATGCTGATTGTTATAGTTTGGTGTTAGGAGTCAACATGTTGTCTGGATTACGTGTCATAAATCATGTGTATGAACTCCCCCGTGGGGATGCGAGGGATGGGATTGGGGGGGCGGGGGAGGGTGGAGGCTGTCAATATAAATAGCATCCCCACTTCTTTTTTTAAAAAGTCTGTGCTAGGATATCCCAGGCATCCCTACAGAGGGGGTGGTATTTTAGGATGAGTCTGCCATTCGGTTTTTTTGTTTGCTGGTTTGTGTTTATGTTTCCTTAACCTACCGAACACTGACACGAATTACGGGATCTTTAACGTGCATATCTGATTGTCTGCGTGTATATATATATATATATATATATACATATACACACATATATATATATATATATATATATATATATATCTATATATATATATATATATATATATACACGGAGATAATGAAGGCACTGGCAGGCTTGCACTTGAAGTTGACCTGGGAGATCGTGAAAATCCCGGCCGACCTTAATTCACCAGATGCTGCCGAGATTCGAACTCACGACTTCATGGACCCATGGGATTGAAATCAAACGGTCTTAACCACTCGGCTATAGCATCCGTCACTTGTGGGTATGATACAAGTTCACGTCATTGAACCAGGTCTTGGATTTCACTTTAACACCTACATGCCAGCACATGAAATGTATCACAGAAGGGTGGTGGGAGGATGGAGGGGGGGGGGGGGGGAGGTTGGAGGGATAGGACAAGAAGGAGGGGGGAATGAGGAGGGTTACAAACCGAAATTTTCGTGGATCGGGTGGTCTAGAGGTAAAGCGCCTGCCTAGAAAACGAAAAGTCCGGCTTCAAGTGTGTTTTGGTTTGATCCTCGTTTTGTGCCCGGAACTCCCTCCCCCCCCCCAGCCCCCCCCCTCCCCCCCCCCCTTCCACTAGACCGTAAATGGTGGTCTGGGTGCTAGTTTTCGGATGAGACGATAAACCGAGATCTAGTGTGCAATACTCATTTAGTGCACGTAAAAGAACCCACGGCAACAAGAGAGTTGTCCGTGGCTAAAATTCCGTAAGAGTAAACAAGGCCACCCTCAAAGGAAACATAAATATATATGCAGGCAGGAAAAGAAAAAACAAAAATAATGGGTGGCGCTGCTCTTGTGGCGACGCGCCCTTCCCCAGAGAAGAGCATCCCGAATTTCACGCAGAGAAATCTTTCGTGACTTCGAATTGTATGAAATAGAACCACACACACACACACACACACACACAGACACACACAACACACACACACACACAGACACACACAACACACACACAACACACACAGACACACACACACACACACACACACACAACAACACACACACACACACACACACACACACACACACACACACACACACACACACAACACCCCCCCCCCCCACACACACACACAATAAAAGACTAAAATAAACTAAAAGACCGGAGAGAGAGAGAGAGAGAGGGATAAGGACAAGGCTTGAAAGGAAGAACGAATGAAGAAATGGAGGAAGGGAGGGGACCAAACCGAAATCCTCCCAGAAGGGATGCCGAGGGGGAGGGGGGGGGGGGGGGGCTGTCATCATCCCGTGGCTCTCTCTCTGCAGGTATAATAAACTAAAAGGCTGGAGAGAGAGGGATAAGGACAAGGCTTGAAAGGAAGAACGAAGGAAGGAAGGGAGGGGACCAAACCGAAATCCTCGCAGAAGGGATGGCGGCGGGGCTGCTGTCATCATCCCGTGGCTCTCTCTCTCTCTCTCTCTCTCTGTGCAGGTGGGTGCCGGAGGCTTGGGGTCAGTGCAGCAGGACGTGCGGCGGGGGCCAGCAGCGGAGGAGGCTGCAGTGCCGGCAGCTGCTGGGCCAGACCAAGGACCGCAAGCTCCGCAAGCGGCAGTGCAAGCCCCTGCCCAAACCCGCCACCCGCCAACGCTGCGCCACCCAGCCCTGCCCCCAACAGTGGCAAGCCAGGTGAGAGAGCTGGGGTGGGGGTGGGGTGGGTGGGGGTGGGGGGGGGGGGGTGGTGGTGGTGGAGAGGGGGGAGGAGGGGGGGGGCTGGTGGCGGGGGGGGGGGGGGGGGTGGGTTGTGTTGGGATGTTGGGACTTGAGCGCTTTGATTTGTTGCTTTACAAGATTCAGCGGTATATAAATTCCATACATTATTATTATTATTATGTATTCATTTTGTACTCCTTGCCTTTGTGTTATTTTCCGACTCTGTGGTGAGAAAGTGTGCGGATTTACTATCCCAGTGCCGGAGGGAACGGATAGGAAAAATTGATACAGCTTGCGTACTACGCACGGGGACTGGATGTTTGTTTGGGGGTGTTTTTGGTTTTTTTTTTAAAAAGGCGCATGAGCGCTTGTTTCATTATCCTCGTTTTAAAAGAATAAATGAAAGTTGAATATCCTAAGCCCAGCCAGCAATAGCGCCCTGCTGGAAATGCCTTGTGTATCGTGCATTGTGTTACACCCAGCCTCACCCCCATCTCTTCTTTATAATCTGCCGAAACAAATCTGTTTATATTATCATACCCCTCACCCCAGTCTTCCTTTATAAAATGGCAAACAAATCTGTTGATATATCGTACCCCTTACCCCATTTTTCCTTTATAATCTGGCAAAACAGTCTGTTTATATAATTATCGTACTCCTTACCCAATCCCTTCCTTTATAAACTGGCAAAACAGTCTGTTTATATATCATACCCTTCACCCCATTCTTCCTTTATAAACTGGCAAAACAGTCTGTTTATATATCATACCCCTTACCCTATACTTTCCTTTATAAACTTGCAAAACAGTTTGTTTATAAATTATATCATACCCCTTACCCCATTCTTCCTGTATAAACTGGCAAAACAGTCTGTTTATATATCATACCCCTCACACCATTCTTCCTTTATAAACTGGCAAAACAGTCTGTTTATATATCATACCCCTCACACCATTCTTCCTTTATAAACTGGCAAAACAGTCTGTTTATATATCATACCCCTCACACCATTCTTCCTTTATAAAATGGCAAACAAATCTGTTGATATATCGTACCCCTTACCCCATTTTTCCTTTATAATCTGGCAAAACAGTCTGTTTATATAATTATCGTACTCCTTACCCCATCCCTTCCTTTATAAACTGGCAAAACAGTCTGTTTATATATCATACCCTTCACCCCATTCTTCCTTTATAAACTGGCAAAACAGTCTGTTTATATATCATACCCCTCACCAAACCCCTCCCTTTATAATCTGCCTAAACAGTCTGGTCATGCACCTCGTCCCTCACCCCATCCCTCCTTCCCTCACGATCTGGCGAAACGGTCTGTTTATATATCGTACCCCTTACCCTATACTTTCCTTTATAAACTGGCAAAACAGTTTGTTTATAAATTATATCGTACACCTTACCCCATTCTTCCTTTATAAACAGGCAAAACAGTCTGTTTATATATCGTACCCCTCAACCCATTCTTTATAAACTGGCAAAACAGTCTGTTTATATATCATACACCTCACTCCATTCTTCCTTTATAAACTAGCAAAACAGTCTGTTTATATACCGTACCCCTCACCCCTTTCTTCCTTTATAAACTGGCAAAACAGTCTGTTTATAATATTGTTTATAATATACCGTACCCCTCACCCCATTCTTCCTTTATGATCTGCCTAAACATTCTGTTTATATACCGTACCCCTTACCCCAGTCTTCCTTTATAAACTAGCAAAACAAATCCGTTTATATATCGTACCCCTCACCCCACCCCTCCCTTTATAATCCGCCTAAACAGTCTGGTCATGCACCTCGTCCCTCACCCCATCCCTCCCTCCCTCCCTCACGATCTGGCGAAACAGTCTCGTTGTTTCTACAATCACCACGGCCCGCCCCTCTGTGCAACCAATAAGCAAACAGAATAAAACTCTTCCCTTTCAATAACCCGCAACCTAAAACGCTTGTAGGCCTAACTGCTGCTGCTGCTGCAATCTCTTGCGTCAGATGGGTGCCGGAGGAGTGGTCGACGTGCAGCCGCTCGTGCGGCGGAGGCAAGCAGGTGCGGAAGATCACGTGCCGCAAGCGGCTGAGCAAAAGCCGCGAGCGGCAGATCGGCAAGCGCAACTGCAAGGTGTTGCCCAAACCCGCCAAACGCCGCCACTGCAACACCCTGCCCTGCCCCCCTGACTGGCACATGGCGAGATGGTCCAGGGTGAGTGAGTGAGTGTGGGGGTGTGGGGGGGGTGTGGGTGTGTGGGGGGGGGGGGGTGTGGGGGGGTGTGGGGGGGTGTGGGGGGTGTGGGGGTGTGGGGGTGGTGGTGGGGGAGGGGGGGGTGTTAGGGGTGTGTGTGTGTGTGTGTGTGTGTAGGGGTGTGTGGTGTGTGTGGGGGGGGGGGGGTTGTGTGGGTGGGTGTGGGTGTGTGTGTGTTTGTGTGTGTGGAGGAGTGTGTGGGTGTGTGTGGGTGTGTGGGTGTGGGTGGGTGTGTGTGGTGGGGTGTGGTGGGTGGGTGGGTGGTGTGTGGTGGGTAGTGGGTGTGGGTGTGTGTGTGGGTGGGTGGGGTGGTGGGTGTGTGTGGGTGTGGGTGGGTGTGTGTGAGTGGGTGTGTGTGGGTGGGTGGGTGGGTGGGTGTGTGGGTGGTGGTGTGGGTGGTGTGTGGTGTGTGTGTGTGTGGGTGTGTGTGGGTGGGTGTGGGTGGGTGTGGGTGGGTGGGTGTGGGTTGTGTGGGTAGGTGGGTGTGGGTGGGTGTGGGTGTGGGTGTGAGTGTTGTCTTGTTGTTGTTGTCTTCAATTTAACGTCTGTTCACTCTAAGTGGTATTAGACGAGTGTGTGAGTGTGTGTGTGTGTGGGTGTGTGTGTGTATGTGTGAGTGTGTGTGTGTGTATGTGTGAGTGTGTGGGTGTGTGTGTTTGTGGGGTGTGTGTGAGAGAGAGTGTGTGTGTGTGTGTATGTGTGTGTG
>CM054149.1:13874789-13889683 GCA_028751875.1 Rapana venosa
CGTGTGTTGCGTGCGTGCGTGTGTGTGTGTACGTGTGTGTGTGTCTTTATTTTATTTATCTATTTATTCTTTTATATCGAGGATAATGGAATAAGCACTAAATGTGCTTTTTTACATCCAGTCCCCGTGTGTATGCGGTTTTGTCAATTTTGTCATCTGTTTCCACCGGCACACAATGGCCTACTCTTCCGAAAAGCGGAACAGGACTTAACGTGTGCGCAAGATGTTCTGCATGCGTTAGTCTCATCCGAAGAACGCTTAGATTAGAAAGATTAGAACGCTGTAGAATCAGAATCAGAAATCATTTATTGCTATAAAAGTCGCATGGACTTATTTGACACCACGACAGAAACTGTTCATAATTCAACAATACAACGTGGTCTTCACTGCTCAGCCTGTCTGACATGATGTGCAAGAAAACACCATGTTGCATTCTGTCTCGTCTTCATTGTTCTCTTCTTCTTTTTTTTTGTTTCAAAACTAGTGCAAACATAAATAATGATTTCGGCTTGATGGTTATCTGTTTCCATAATTATCCTGCTTCATGAATGGGTCTGTAACGGTCCCATCGTAGTATGAGGTTCCTGAGGACAGTGCTGCCCTCATTGCAGGGCCAGCAGTGACCCCCGCGCCCCCGTGTGTGGACAAGGAGCAGTGGTGTCACCTGGTCAAGCAGCACAGAGCCTGCGGTCACTCCTACTACAGCCAGAGCTGCTGCCAGACCTGCAGGGCTCCCTGACCTGACCCCTGACCTGACCACAGCCCCCTGACCCTGATCCTTGACCTGACCACATGACCCCTGACCTGACCACAGCTATTTGACATAGCCCTGACCTGACCGCAACCCCCTGACCTAACCACAGCTCCCTGACATAGCCCTGACCTGATCACAGCCCCCTGACCTGACACCTGACCTGACCTGACCACAGCTCCCTGACCTGACCACAGCCCTCTGACCTGACCACATCACTCTGACCTGACCACAGCACCCTGACCTGATCTGGCACATCCCCTGACCTGATCTGACCACAGCACCATGACCTGACCACAGCCCCCTGACCTGACCACAGTCCTCTGACCTGACCACAGCCCCCTGATCTGGCCCCTGACCTGACCACAGCCCCTGACCTGACCACAGCCCCCTGACCTGCCACCCCGACTCCCCAGCCCCTGACCTGACCACAGCCCCCTGACCTGACCACAGCTCCCTGACCTGACCACAGCCCCCTGACCTGACCACAGCCCCCTGACCTGAACCACAGCCCTCTGACCTGACCCCGGACCTGCCACAGCCTCTGACCTGACCCCTGACCTGACCTTGCTCCTTACTACAGCCTATGGCAAGCACGAAGGCGCAGACTTGTTGTCAACTGAGGATGAGCAGGGGGGGGGGGGGGTGGCATCATGGTAAACCTGACTTTACGTGGCGCCAGATTGCTGTTGTTGTTGGTTTGTTTTCTGTAGGGATGAAGCCAGACCCTGAGCATCAGTGTGACATGAAAGCTGCACTGGCGCAGGCGACACTCCCCTGCCCACATGTTTTGCACAGATGCAACACCCGCTTTTTTTTGTCATGTTCTGAACAGTCTCTATAGAGGTTGGTGGAGAGGGTGTAGGGGCGGGGGCAAGATTTGTCCAACTGCATTGAAGGTAAATCTGTCTTGAAGCAGACAGCCACCGTGTCAACTTCATCACAAAGAACCAAATGCACCTCGTTAATTGCGCCCAGGAGAAAGAAGATGTATATAATATATATATATATATATAAAAAATTAATATATAAATATATATATATATATAGTATATATAAATATATATATATTATATTTTTATATAATATATATATATAAAATATATATATAAATATATAAATATATAAATAAATGATATATATAAGAGAGAAGAGAGGAGAGAGAGAGAGAAGAGAGAGAGAGAGAGAGAGAGAGTTCCACACTTGTGAGCCAACTGGTGTGCTTTAAAATCAACCGCCTCACTTGCAGAGCTCTGCCATATGGGACCAACTGCTCTGGAGAAAGTCTGACCAATCATGTTTGTTTTTTTAATGTTCGTCCTCTATAGTAGCCACAGCGACCGATATAATAATATGGTGAACACAGCTTGCATCTGGAAAGAACGCGCTGGTGAACATGACGCGTGTGTGGATTGGGGGAGGAGGTGGGTTGGACACAGTGGAAACTGTTAATTACTGTGGTTCAGTCCCCTCTTACTCCCTTCCCCCACGCCCCCCACTTCCCAACCTCTTGCGCGTGACCCTCAATCTTCCATGCTCATGCCACAAGCTCCTGCTTCGAAACCTCAGCCAGACTGAACAGGCGACTGCTGCAGACAGCAGCAACAGACGAGCACAGTGCACGTAACGAGGATACAACCACGGTGGACCTCTACAAAGTACTGAATTAGAGCATTTAGCTGTGCGCTGGGCGTTCGAGTCCGTGTGTGGGTGGACGACCCCTCGTCTGCGGCCTGTTGTGTTGTAAGTACTTGCGATGATGTGCGACCAGGTTGCCTGCACTGGACAACCAGCCCGAGCTCATGGTGACGGTTCTTTCTTGACGCTGTAACTGGCCCACCACCCCTAGCCTAGTTTCACATCTGGTATCTCAAAAGCCAGACCTACAGTGCCAGGGGCTGTTCTGGAACTCTTGATCTTTCTGAATGGTCGGTACACAAACGCTATGGAGGGAGAGAGAGAGAGAGAGAGAGAGAGAGAGAGAGACAAACAAATTCTACTGTAGGCCTGTTCATCCAGGACAACGAACTGAATTGTGGGGTGTGTGTGTGTTTGGATATGAAGGAGACAGGAGATTTACTGAAGAAGTCACAAGCGTTGTGGTAACAACAAAAGGGACTATGGTTGGGGATTTTGTTTTTGTGGTTTTTTTTGTTATAGAAAAGAACTTAAAAGAGTTTTGTATCAAAAGATGCGTGAGTGACAGTGTAAGAAGCAGTTACATCCAGAATTGCTGCGCACACTACACGTTGTGTTTATTCAATCGTGTGGGGAATGTGTAATTGAAGGGAACATTTAGGAGCACTAAATCCAAGCGCGAGTGTGTATGTGTATGTGTGCGTGCGTTGCGAGTGTGTGTGAGGTATGTGTACGTGTATGTGTGTACGAGTATGTTGTTTTTAATGTGAGAGAGAGCGCACGTTATGCGTGTGCGTAGTTCACATACCTGATTCTTGTATGCAGTCTGTTTTGTTTGTTCAACGTGAATACAGTTCAAGTTTATCACAACTAACATAATAACCGCAAGAGACACAATGAATCAAAAACACAAACCAAAATAGAATTGATCGCAAATGTTTACCCGCGTCACGCGCCAGATCTTCCTCATTGATTTCGATGGGTCGTATGACAAAGTATCACACCATAATCGTGCATACAGCATGTGGAGAAACAAACATGCACAGTATCTCACAGAGCCAGTCCATCTTTCTCTTTCCATTTTTTCTTCCTGCTTCCTCTGGGTCACATAGTCAAAATCGCCTTGACGCTCCAAACACGACTGTTCATGTGGAGAAGGACTACCTAGAGTTGATGATAGAATTATGTTTCACTTCTCAATAACGAACGATCGATAAGAGTGTGGTATCGAATTCAGGAAAGAGATTGTGGACATCGATCTTAACAAGTAGTGGTGAAGAGAGGGTTACTATGAAGTTAGCATAGGGGTGTGAGAATCTAGAATAGCAGCGTGGATGACGGTGTGAGTAAAGCACGTGGATGACGGTGTGAGTATAGCCGCGTGGATGACGGTGTGAGTAGAGTACCGAGGATGACGGGAGAGTAAGTAGAGTGGATGACAAGTTAGTATAGTAGCGTGGATGACGGTGTGGGCTGGATGACTGACCAAAATGAAAAAAAAACTGACGTGAAGGTCTCGTTTCTTCTTTCTCCTTCTTCTTCTTCTTCTTTTCTACTTCTTATTTCTTCTTCTTCTTCTTTCTCTTCTTCTTCTTCTTTCTTTTCCTTCTTCCTCTTTTCTACTTCTCTTCTTCTCCTCCTCCTTCTTCTTCTGCTTCTTACTTCTTCTCTCCATCTTCTTCTTCTTCTTCTTCCTTCTTCTCAACTTCTTCTTCTCCTCCTCCTTCTTCTCTTCTTCTCCTTCTTCTCCTCCCCCTTCTTCTTCTCTTCTTCGTCATCATCTTCTTCTTCTTCTTCTTCTTCTTCTTTCTTTTCTTCTTCTTCTTCATCTTCTATCTTCTCTTCTTCTTCTCCTTCTTTCTCTTCTTCATCTCTTCCTTCATCAGCTGAGGGACGTCAGATGATGTACAAACACAGGTCGTGTAGTGCAGTACGTTAAACTATGATGAACAAGTAGAGAGAGAGAGAGGAGGTGGGGGGGAAGGAGAGGGAGGGGGAGTAAGGGAGGGAGGGAGAGGAGAGAAAGAGGGAGGAGGGAGAGAGTGGGGAAGGGAGGAGAAGGGAGGGAGAGAGATGGGGAAGTAAGGAAGGAGAGGGGAGGGGATGAGAGGAAGAACGGAGAGAGTGGGAAGGAGAGACAGAGACGGAGAGCAAGATAAAGAGGGAGTGAGAAGAGAGAGAGTGAGAGAGCAGAGAGAGGGAGAGAGAGAATATTAATTGAAGAAGAATGCCAAGAGGAATAATGGACGTCTAAATCAAACCAACCATTTTACTTGCTCTACTGCTTTTATGATTATGTATTCACATTAAGCTTTTGTAGTTTTCTTTTGTTATATACATGTCACATTATCCTGAAGATGCTGTGTTTGCCCTCTTTAAGGCATTATATATGAATTGATATGCAATATTTGAATCATGTCCTTCTTTTTATCTAGACACAAAGATGTAAATACTCTGATGAATATTTTAAGTAATGTATTTATCTATGAATATATATATATATATATGATATATATATAGATATATATATATATATATAAATATACCTACACGACTGTTCAGATTGATAGAAAATAGTCTTTTAAAGGTATATGAATAATTGCATGTGCCTTTTTTAAAAGAAAAAAAGTCTGAAAAATATAATGAATTGTAACGTACCTTTAAACACGTTGAAAAAAACAACTAATTGTATATAATCTTAAAGACAAGGGGTATTTTTATGGGGAGGGGGGGGGGTGAACTATTGTGCCTTTTAAAGAAAAAACTGAAAAAAGCTGGTGTATGTGCCTTTCATCTTATCAGAATGGTGACTCTTTTAAGTACAAATCTATATTTTTATTCTTTATTTTTTTATTTCGAGAATAATAGAATAAGCATTCATGTGGGGGGGAGGGTAACATCCAGTCCCCGTATGTATGGAGTACCAAAGTCCTAACTTTTTTTAGCCAGGAATCTTTAAAGCCAACGTTTAAGCAAAATAAAAAAACAACACAAACAACCTGACAGCTGCTAAACTGAATGTTGCATGGAAAAGCTATATCGACGGCATAGCCTACTTGTTCCCTTATCAACAACAAAAATCAGCGATGTCAGAGTGGATTGTCTTCTTCATCGTCTTTTTCTTCTTCTTCGTCGTCGTCGTCGTCGAACGCTCACAGGTTCGTTGTCTGTCATATGACGAAATTGCCATCGCGCTGCCGTTAAGCGCCTGTACACGTCAGCCCCATCACATCCGCTAGCATCGCATGGGAGAGAATTGTTATCTTTTAACTTTTTCGGGGGGGGGGGGGGGGAGCAGAGAATGGACCGGGAAGGCAGAAAACCAGACAAAGCAGGAAATGACAGGGAAGAAAAGAACAAGGCAGAAGAAAATAGAGGGAGAGAATAGAGGAATACCTACACAGGAAATTGCAGAAGTGGGGGTGCGGTTTAAACTGATAGGGCCCCCTGGCGTCCCACAGGGTAAAACCACCAAGTCAAAAAGTCAGCGTTAGCGTGTCTGAGACCTGCCCGTGTGCCGTTTTCTGAGTCTCAGATAAACAATGGCTGCACACAGGAAACAACGAAATGAACTTGAAGTTGCCCAATGTGCATGTTCAACAAGAAGTAATCCCCAAATAACACTTCGCAAGTACGTCATTTTTCAAAGGGAAATAACCGCAGTTAATTCTTCAACTATTCTTTCCCCACAACTGCAGATGACTTCCGTTCCTAAGTCAGTCTTCTTTCATTTATCTTTTTTTTTTTTTTTTTCTAATTTAAATGAACAAAAAGACACTAGCTTTATTCGGGGTCCTTTTTTTTTAAATAATAAGAAATGTAGAAATCATCCAAAGAGTTGAAAGGATGTGAATATTAATTGACAATACTGAACATTGTAAATATGTACAGGACAAAAAATAGAAAAAAAATGAGCAGCTTCTATTTGAACATATGTTGATCAGGACGTCCTTATTCTAAGATCCATTTTCATTGTATAAATCTCTGAACCATTTTTCCTTTTCCTTTTCATGACAATACTTTCTGTATGTCCCACTCATTTTCAAGCAGAGTTTTTTATATCATCGTCCCATTGCTTTTTATTTTTCTGATGAATATTTTTACATAAGAAACGTGTACTTTGATGTGTCTTGTGTGGTTTGTTTTATCTGTAGTAAAACTATGTGTGCGCTTTTTCCATTTTTCTTTACTGTGAAGTTTATAGATCTGATGTGTTTGGGATTCCGTAAAGATTTTTGAACCAAGAGTGAATCGAAATACCATGTATAGAATGTAATCATGTGTGTTGAGTTAATGATGTGCTCTTTTTTTAATTTTGGGCAATTTCCCTATGATTTTTCCTTCGTATATGTCAGACCTGTATTTCATTTTTTCATTTTTTCTTTTTGGTCAAAAATTAAGTCTTTCCATAGTCATCTTGTAATTGTTAGGTTCTTAACTTTCAGTTTGATTATAAATATATATACGAATGTACCAATGTTGTTCATTTCTCGAATATAAGCCGTCGTAATTTATTTTTTTGGGGGTCTTTTTTAATGAGCCGTGAAAAAACTATGTGTTGAAGCTATATCAATGATGGAGTTGGTTTGCCTGTAGAATGTATATTAAAAGTCTTTTTATCTAAAAAAAAAAACACCACAAAAAAACAAGAAAGAAAAAAGTGGATTTTGTGAGATATGTACTAGGAAATTTCTCATATCTTTTTGTCTATTGTGTATATTGAACTCTCTCTCACTCTCTCCTCTCTCTCTCTACTCTCTCTCTTCTCTCCTCCTCAACTCTCTCTCATTCTCCTCTCTCTCTCTCTACTCTCTCTCTCTCTCTCTCAGTTCTATTCCTGTCTATCTGTCCGATCAGTCTCTGTTTCTCTCTCTCTCTCTCCTCTCTCCTCACTCTCATCAACTCACACTCTCTCTCTCCTCACATTCTAGTCCTATGGTGAACTATAAACCGAGTCCCCGTTTGCAAACGCACGACAGCCATCTTGCGCACACCGTAAAACCAGTTCCGCTTTCGTAAGAGTAGCCAGAGTAGGTGGATCGGTGGTCTATAGGTAACGCGCCTGTCTAGGAAAGCGAAAAGTCCGGTCTGAAGTGTTGGCGGGCGGGTTTCGTACCCCGTTTTGTACCGGAGAATTTTTTCCCCCAACCAATAGTACCATGAGTGGGTGGTCTTGGGCGCTATCCCCCCTTTTTTTTTTTTTTTCCGGATGAGACGATAAAACCGAGGTCCCGTGTGTGTACACGTAAATATTTTTAGCGCACGAAAAAAAAACCACGGCAAACAAGAGAGTTGTACTGCCAAACGATACTTAGAAAAAAAGCCACTCAGATAGTGAAACCAATACAGCTGCAGAAAAAAAAAAAAAAAAAAAAAAAAAAAAAGGGTGAAAGGGTGGCGCAGCGCTAAGAAGTGGCGACGCGTTCACCCCGCCTCTCCCCGGGAGAGCAGCCCGATTTCCACGGAGAGAAATCCTTGCCATGCCTTAAATTGGTAAAATAAATCTGAGCTCTTTCGATTAGTTGCTTTACAAAGAATCAGCGCTAAATAAATTCCATACATTATTATTATTATTATTATTGTGCGCCGGTGGGAACAGATGATAGAATTCACAAAACCGCATACACACGGGGAATGGATGTAAAAAAAAAGCACATAAGTGCTTATTCCATTATCCTCGATATAAAAGAATGAATAAATAAATAAACAATTAAATAGGACTGTATCTCCAATCAAACAAATCACTAACTTTCCTAACTGCCCCTGCCGGGAAATTTTCCGGACCAAACTGTTGCACTCTCAGCGCCAACAAGCCGGAAAATGCCCGGGCTGATGAATGGAGGACAGGATAGCATAGAGGTTAGCGCGATGTGGCATGCGCTCATGATCAATCTGCGTCTCCGGGTTCCGAATCCCGTTCATGGGATATTTTCCCGAATAGTTCACATGAGTGCCGACTGTCCACTTCGCCCGCACCCATCACACCCACCCCTTAAAAAAAGCTCTTCGATGAAGACATATAAACCGATAAGACCCCTTGTGCGAACGCACAGCATGAACACTTTGCGGCACATACGTGAAAAACCTTCCGCTTTTTTCAGAAGAGTAGACATTGTGTGCTGATGGACCGCTTACAAACTGTACAAAACTGCATCGCACGGGGACTGGGATTTATTTTTAAAGTCACCGAGTGCATATTCCATAATCCTCAATATAAAAGAATGAATAAGAAATTGAACAATACATAAAGAAGTAAATAAATAAACTTGGCTGGGGGGGGGGGGGGGGGGGGTTGGGGGGGGGGGGGGGGGGGGGGGGGGGGGGGGGGGGGGGGGGGGAGGAGGGGTGAAACAAGGAGTCATCAATCTAGTTGAGTTTTCATCAATGGCAGGAAAGCATACCATCAAGCACAGCAGTCTCTGGCAGCACCAGCACGCTCTCTCTCACTCTCTCCTCTCGCTCCTCTTCCTCTCTCTCTCTCTCTCATGACTCTCTCTCTCTCTCTGGTTCTCTCTCACCTCTGTCTCCTCTCACTCTGCTCTGGGGGGGGGTTCTTCATCTATCTCATCTCTCTCTATCTCTCTCACTCTTCCTCTCTCTCTCCTCTCTCTCTCTCTCTCTCCCTCTCTCTCTCTCTCTCTCCCCTCTCTCTCTCCCTGCTATTAAAAGGCCGTCGGTACTTCACATGAACGAGGAGATCTGTCAGAAGAAAGCAGAACACTGCAGAAGATGATAATTAGCGAACGATGGAGTGGTTTTTCCTCCATTTCTCTCCAACAACCTTCATAACCTGACCTGCTCAGTTCTGCCCCCCTTTCCCCTTATAAGTATAATCTACACTTATGCCGTATTCATCAGCTCCTTGAAATATCATTTCTCTGCTTCAGTACAAACAAACTAAACAAAACAAAACAAACAACAACAAACGGTCCGGCAACATCTTACTTTAGAATTTTTTGTTTAAAAGGCAGGAGAATAAACAAAGAAGACCGAAAACTGAAACAAGACGGAATAAAAGGAACAAGGCAAGAAGCAAAGAGAGCGATAGAAAAGAGGGAATTCCTAGCACTGAAGTTTCCAGAAAGGTGGGATGCTACTTATACCTGACAGCTCCCCACCCACCACCCACGCACTCCACAGGGACCTGTGGTCATTTAACTAACTTCGCTTCGGACAGCGAGAGTTCCCTCCTTGCTTCCAATCCCACAAAAGTAGACTGTGAGGTACGGGCTCGATTATCCCAGCCTTGCCCCTTCACCCATGTTTGAACGGAGAATTGTAACGAAATATCCAGTCTTTCGGGGCAATGACTTCTAAACCCAAGCGGACCCGTGTGCTTACAAACTTGTGCACGTCAAAAGAATTTACAACAGTGGAAAATCGAAGACAAAAAACACAAAAAAGCAGGAAAGTACCTCCCCACTGTCCTGCAAAATTGGTAGATTCCCGTTCCCAAACTGTAATCCCTGAAGTCGGTATGCGGCTACTTCATGGTGGGCATATAACACCAAACCGTCAACCAGCATAGCAAACAAAAACTTAAAGTTTATCATATCGTGCTAAAAAAATGATGACTGGTGACATGATGCATATCGACTTCATGAATAATGCACAGTGCTGTTATCATTCTAATATACTATGCAAACATCGGATGAGACTATAAACCGATGCCCCTGTTCGGAATGCATGCAAGAACATCTGTCGCACACTTAAATCCTGTTCCCGCTTTCTCGGAAGAGTAGGCCATTGTGTGCCGGTGGAAGCAGACGACAAGATTTATAAAACCGCATACACACGGGGACTGGATGTAAAAAAAAAAGCACATGAGTGCTTATTCCATTATCCTCGATATAAAAGAATAAATAAATAAATCTATTTCACATGAACAACATAATTAAGATGAATGGGGAAAGAACCAAAAAAAACATCAACAAATCAGACAAACAAGCAGCAAAGGTTGATATGGGAATAAATCCAGATACAGGTACATATTCCGCAAAGGGACAAATTCGATGCTGTCAGCAGACACACGTATTAAGTAGTATCGATGAAGCGTAACGGTTCCGTATAAATCAATACAACACAGAATTGATTCACGAGTCATTTCATCAAAAATTGTCAGAAAAAGACGAATGTTTATGGCAAGCATAAAAGCGAGCTGTACAGAGCTGTCTGATGGAGAAACTTGCGTCCACGTCCACACAAAGTGCATCAACACACAGTGCATCAACACACAACGTGCATCAGCACACAAAGTGCATCAGCACACAAAGTGCATCAGCACACACAGTGCATCAGCACACACAGTGCATCAACATACATAGTGCATCAACACACAAAGTGCATAACACACAAGGTGCATAACACACAAAGTGCATCAGCACACAAAGTGCATCAACACACACAGTGCACCAACACACATAGTGCACCAACACACAAACTGCATCAACACACAAAGTGCATCAACACACAAACTGCATCAACACACAAAGTGCATCAACACACAACGTGCATCAACACACAACGTGCATCAACACACAACGTGCATCAACACACAGTGCATCAACACACAAACTGCATCAACACACAAACTGCATTAACACACACACGACCGTTTCATTCTGTATGTTCCCTGAAATCGAAATGCGGCTACCTTCATGGTGGACAAAAACGGTCGCATACAAAAAATCTGACCATTGGTAAACGTCAGAGCTCTAGCCCAGGAAACAAACGAACAAAACAAACAAACAAAATATATATAGATGTGTTGTGGGTGTGGGTGTGGGTGTGTGGTGTGTACATTAGGACAGCGTTTGTAACCACGGCAGATATCCCTGTGTGTGTGTTGTTGTGTGTGGATGAGAGAGAGAAAAGAGAGAGAGAGAGGAGAGAGAGAGAGAGAGGAGAGAGAGGAGAGAGGAGAGAGAGTGAGAGAGAGAGAGGGAGAGAGAGAGATGAGAGAGAGAGAGAGAGAGAATGAAGCTTTACTGCATGGCTCCAGTTTTCCCAATGACCTCACAGCACCTGTCCCACCCGGAGCCCGCAAACCCCCTATGATCTTATGGGGTTCAAACCAACCCCTTACAACCCGAAAAACCCCCGGGAACCACTGAGCCAGGCGGCGTTACGTTGAAATTTTCACTTTCGTTTCTTTTAGGGTCGAAAAAGGAAATGAATAGCGAGTTTCCTAAAGGGCCGAGATTCTATCTTTTAAATTATCTATTATTTTTTACTTCAAATTTTTTTTTTATCTATCTATCTTTTATCTATTATTTTATTGTCTATTTTTCATCTATTTCTCTTTCTTCCCCTCCTTGTCTCTTTCCCCGTTCTCTGCTGTCTGTCGTTTTCTGTGTCGTCTCTCTCTCTCTCTCTCCCCTTCTCTCTCTCTTTTTCTTCCCCCTCTTTCTCTATTCTTTTCTGTCTCTCTGTTTTGTCTTTTCTCTTGTCTGGTGTGTGTCTTCTGATTTTTGTCTGTCTTGTCTCTTAACGGGGCCTCTCTTCTTCTCTCTCTCTCTCTGTGTTATCTGATTTCTGTCTGTCTCTGTCTCTCTCTGTGTCTTCTTCATTGTGTCTGTTTTGGGTGCGTCTCTCTCTGTGTCTTGTCTGTCGTCGCTGTCTGTCTGTTCTCTCTCTCTTTTTCTCTCTCTCTCGCTCTCCCTCTACCTCTCTTCCCCCCCCCCCCTCTCTCTCTGTCCTCACTTTGTCTCTCTGTCTGTCTACCTGTTCTCTTTTTCTCTTTTTTTTTTGGGTTTTCATGACACCATGTTGTCCCCAAAATCAGTTAAACCCCTAAAATCTTTTGTAAAAAGGTAAACTAAATGTCAATTAGTGAAACTAAGTTAGGGTATTTAGAAAAAGGGGAGATTTTGGGAAAGACTTGAAAATTGGTTTACAAAGGAAGACGGAAGTTTTTAAATGATTTTTGTTATTTAAAATATAACGTACAAAATATGTCGTGCTAAAGAGGTACATTGCATTTTTTACAACAAAGTTTTAAAAACAGTATTACAGCGAAAAGGTTTTTCCAAAAATTCAAAAAAATAAAAACCCCCAAAAAAATTTTTTCAAATTTTTTGCAAAGATACAGCCAAAATGTTTTTGCTGCTGAAAAATTTGGGGGGTTTTTTTTTTAAAAGTTTTTTTTTGTATGGGGGGTTTTTTGTTTTTTTGTTTAGGGTTTTGGGGGTTCCCTGAAAACCCCAAAAAAGAATGGGGTTTTTTTGGAGCCCGGCAAATAAACCTTTTCTGAATTTTATGTTGCGGTGGAGAATTGGTTTTTAATTTTTTTGAAATTTTTTTTTTAGAAGTTTTTGCAAAGTTATAAATGTTTTTAAACTAGGAAAAATGTGTGGTTTAAAAAAAGCTGGGTTTTCAAAAGTAAAAAGGGGTTTTTTGCGCAATGGTTTAAAATTGTTTTTTTTCAAAAAAGGTATTGGGGGATGTAAAACTTTTCTTTGCCCCAGGCCCCGCCATGCGCAAAAGGTTAGCGTTTTTTTGGGTTTGGATGGGGTGGCGGGGGGCCCATTCCCCTAGAGTATGGGATTTTTTTTGGATCCCGGGCCCGGGTCCTATCAGACGTTTAGTGTGCTGGGGCTCAGTGGGAAGATGGGGGGCCCCACGTCGAGCTTCATCCACTTAACGGATAGGGAGTTTGAGAGTGTTTCTCAAAAATTTCCTGACCAACACTGGGTGTCTGTTTCCTCCCCGGGGCCGGGGGACCCGGGATATTTATGTGTAAGCGTAGTACAAAACCTGTCAATTTGTCTAAAAGCATATGCACTTCCACAGCGCTCATTAGTCATCCTCATTGTCATTGTTCATCTGCATTAAAAAAAAAAAGTTGTCATTGTCTCATGCTTAAAAAATTTTGCCTCTGTTTTCGGTGGCCCCGGTTTTTCTTGGTTCATGGTGACCCAGATTCGGTTTCCCCATAACTTCTGTGCTTGTGGGAGTTTGTGTAAAGTTTTTGGGGGTTTGGGAGGTTCCGGGGGCGGTCGTTGGAGGGACTTTTGTGGTGGTTCCCACTGGGGTGGGCAACTCATCAGTCTGGCCCCCGGGGATGAGCTGATACTGCGTTGTAGGGGGCTTAGTAGGGGGTTTTTGTCTGGTATTATCTCAGAAAGGCCCATTTAAAACACCCCCAAAGTGACCCGCAAGCAGTGCGGGGCCCCCCTCTGGGGGTGGCCCCGGCGGGCCTGATAGTGTTGGGGCCTCCCTTGTGGCCTCCGGGGCCCCGGGGGGGATGAGAAAAACAAAATTGGGTGTGGTTTTTTGGTGGGGAGTTGGAATGAGCGGCGTGGGAAACCAGTAGGACGGGGGGTAAAAGGGGTTGGGCAGCAAAAAAAAAAAAAAAACAAAAAACCCCCAACTTTTCTTCCCCCACATTCAAACAGGTTTTGTCGATATGTACATTCAAAAAAGGGAAGGCATTTAGAGATCGCGTTAGTACCCCCTTTTCGTCATTTAAGCCCATTTTTGAAAAAGACGTACATTCTTAACTGGTTTTGTTTTGTTTTTCGCGTTGTCATTCAAAATAGATTGAATGTTTTCCCTTTAAATAAAATGTACATGATATAGTAAATCTTTTTGTGACAAATGCTGCCCATTTTGAAAAATCAGATTAAAATGTACAGCATATTGTGTTATGTGTAATGCATATGAGATATAAAAAAAAATTTCCTTGCGATGGGGTCTCTTCTCAAAAATTTTGTTCCAGACCAAAAAAAGCCATCTCAGTTTGTTTATCTGTTTGTATTTCATGTACAAACGAAGGAACAGATGATATGTGATCTGTCATTTGGAAAAATTAATTTTTGCCTGTTTCACTATACTGCATTAGTTCTGTCCCTTTTTGTTATGGGGTTTTGGGGGTTTTTTATCAATGTAAAATTTCCTCTCTTTTTCTTGAAATTTTAAGTGTGTATTTTCTGTTGGGGGTGTCACATCAGTATGGGTATAATATTAAGCAAGTTTTCTTTTCAATGTGTTCAACATTTTAAATTTTAAAATTTGGGAAAGGGTACTTGTTATCAAAATATTATGACTTTTTTAACCCATTTAGGATGCTCACTAAAATGAACATCTGGGTATTTGGGCATGTCCTGCCCCCGGCAAAGCTAAAGGCAAGAAAGAGAAAAAACGGGGCACACCCCTACAAGATTTTTCGCAAATTTTTTTCCCCTTTAAAATGAAATCAAAAAGTTTTTGGTAAAGTTTTGTAAAGCAAAGAGGAAAACTTTTTTACTGATATAAAAAAAAATAGGTAAAGATTCCCAAGCCATGCTTGTTGGGGGCGAGGTGTCAGGAAATCAAGTTCTTAAGGGCCGCATCTTAAAAGGGCCCCGCCCCTTCCTCTCCCCCGTGCTTTACCTTCCTGCCCCCCAAAGAGGGAGGCACCCCTTTCAAAATGGGGAATGGGGGGCTGTACAAAGCCGAGACGCACGAACGGTGTCCTTTCCCCCCGCTCAAAGCTGCTTAAAATAAAATCGGGGGGTGGAGGGGA
>CM054149.1:13890183-13905183 GCA_028751875.1 Rapana venosa
CACACATACACACATTATTACTTATAAATTATATCGAATTTTCTTTTTAAAAAATAATCAAACAAATGGAGGGTAAAAACTAATAATAAATACTATTTACATCAAATAGGTGGCGGCTTTTTTATTAAAGCCCAAACATTTAAAAAAATGATTTTTTTTTTTTAAAACACTAAAAAACAAAACAAAACAGAAAACACAAACAAAGAAAACCTTTTAAAGCTTTTGTGATTTTAGAAAGGTTTTGGTATGCCTCTTTCTTTTTCTTTAATTTTTTCCAGACAGGAAAAAAATGGAAGACAACATCAAAGAGGACTGGCCTTGAGTGAACGATTTGCTGGAAACAAGGACCGCGGGGAGTGGGGGAAACGGTTTGCAAAACTTCAGTGGTGCCCCCACGGTCTAAGGGGCAAAACCGTAACCTATATAAAGGGTTTTTCAGTTTGCTTGGGAAGAGTATTCCAAAAAAAAAAGGGAACCCTAAAAACTAAGCAGATTTAATATATACGGGAGGGAAGAAAGAAGTTTTTACAGGTTTAAAATTCTATTTGTGATTTTAGAAAAAAAGGGAAAGTGGGGAATTTAGGGGTGCCAACGCCGATTTTTTGAAAATATAATATGTTTTATCAAACTGGGGGAAATTTTCCTGGGGACATAATTTTTACGGCTTTAGTTTTTCTCCTTTGAAACCTTTTTTTATTAAGAGAGCAATAGAAATAACATATTTTTTTTTTCCCCCACCATGTTTTTATAAGCGGGTGGGGTGCTTTTTGAGGAAAAATTTCAGTTGTTTTTGGGAGTGCCCTAGCCCCTGTTCCATATTGTTGATCCTTGGGTTTTGAGACTTTATAAAATTATGCTCTTTTTCTGTTTCGGTCCGTGTCGGAACGACCCCCCTTTTTCCCCCCTTCATCAAAAGCCATTTATGATGTTTTAAATCCACCCTAAAAGCATTATTTCAAACCAAAAGTTTCCCCCTTTTTCAACTCTTCCCCCCCCCCCCCCCCCCCAATCACCTGCCCAAAGGGTACAAACCTTTGTGTGTTGTGTGGGCGCTCGTGCATGTATGTTTAATTTGTATTGTAGAAAACTGTTAATTGTGCGTGTGTGTGTGTTTACATTTGAATTTGTAAAAATCTATTAATTGTAACGGCTGCATGTGAAAGACTAGGATGAATGAGAGCGCTTTGATTTGTTTTTTGCAAGATATAGCGCTGTATAAATTTCCAGTATTTTTAAATTATTATTAAAAAAAACTTTAAAATGTGGGTATCCCTCAAGTCAAATGGGCGGAAGACAGACAGATCTACTCACAGACACTGAGACATTGCAAACAACACAAACATTTGACAGAGAGATCTGGGCTACACTCTGCACAGATACAGACAGACAGACACAGATATCTACTGCAGACAAACAGAGCCAACAGACAGAAACGGACGTACAAAGAGAGAGGGGAGAGATCCGATCTTCACACAAGCACGCAGACTGAAACACTAAGACAGTACAAGAACTTTATTTTTCTGCTACAGATTACTCCCTTAAAAAATTGCAAAGTCTAGACGTAAAGCAGTAAAGATAGCTCTTGGTGTTCCGGCTCAATGCAAATACAGCTAATACTTATAAAGAATCACAAACTATCTCTTTCTGATCATAAAAAACTGGCAGTATCGCATACTGGTTCGTAGTCTCTCTATTCCAAATTCAGTAAAAGAGGAAATATTTATGAATCAAGACATTGATTTTCCTAAACGAGCATGCACTATTTCATTTCTGCAGCCAATAAAAAATTATACAGACACATTTATGAAAGAAAATGACATCAATATATCAACAATTACCATTTTACAGGTTGTTCCTCAGTTTCTTCCTTGGAACATATTTCAGCTAAATTTGACATCGACTACACAGAAATAAAGAAAAATGAAGATCAAAATCTTCTCACCGTTGTTTTAAAAAGTCACTTAAAGTAATTATTCTAATCACTTAAAAGTGTATACTGTCGGATCTGTATTGGAAACAGGCAAAAGTGGTGCTGCATATGTGATTCCGACTTTAAAAGTTCAAAAAATCTTTTCATTTATTTAGGACAGCATTTTTCTATTTTTACTTCTGAAATATTTGCAAATCTTTTGCTTTGAATTTTTTTGTCTGAAACTGCTGTTATGTTTGCCAAATTCTGTTTTGCGTTTTACTCAAAGGCAGTGTTAATGGGATTAAAGACATGCATGGTAAAATAAGGAATGATATTGTATTTGAGATTAAATTCCTGATACATTCTATTGCAAGCAGAGGGATCAGCATAACTTTTTTCTGGATCCCCTCTCACTGTGGAATTTTTTTTTAATGAGCTGGTTGATTCTTTGGCAAAACAAAGGTGCCTCGAATTTCAGTACTGAAGTGTTTGCTCTAATCTTGCATTGTCGTCTTATGAAATTCATTCTAAGTTAATGAAATGCATACATTCAAAGATTATTAAAAAAAAATTATCACACAGAAATTAGAAATTTTAAAAACATAAACTGAGATTAAATGCATGGAATTGGAATACTAAATCAAAAAAATGTAACACGTTGTTGTTCTATTCCCCTTTCGATCCACCATTTGTTGTTTGATTGCCCAATTCTTTTTGACATGTATAAAAGAAGAGGTTTAGATATTCATAAGAAATATGCCACTAGTCAAGAAGTTTTATATTCATGACTCTCAGTCTCAGCAATTCATAATGCCAGTTGCTGCAGTCATAAATTTTTCACCTGTAAGACCATTACTGTAATTAATGTGGGTATCCTCAAAGTCAGAATGGGGAACAGACCAGAGAGAGAGAAAGAAAGAGGGAGGGTGTGTAATAATAGGTACTTCGGTATGAATTGGGGGCGTGTCTAAATCACCGTGTAGTGAATATACTTTGGTATGAATGCCGGTGTGTCAATTTACCATGTAGTGAATAAACATTTTTAAAAAAACAGACAGACGTGAAGACGGCTCTAAAATCACAACCGCCGGAACATTCAAATTTCAAAAATCCCCACCCACAGTCCAACTCGCCAAAGGGTCGTCGGGGAAAACTCCCGTCCATCGCACTGTTCCTTTCTCTATCCTCGTGGCTGTAAGCCCGAAGAAAAACACGGTCCCCCACACAGAAATCACTCCTTTCCTCCACTTCCTCCCTGAGTGGAAACCAAAACTCTTCACATCGTTCCTGGGCCCCTTTCTGGCATTTTTACCGAAGCTAAGGCTGGTCATGTTTGATTTAAAAGAGAACGATCGATTTTGTATCACACTTCCCTTAGTTTCTGTCGTGGTTGTGGTCGTTGTCCTTCATGCAATGCCCCTCCCACACTGCCCCTTTTTTTATCGATGTTTTGTGTGTGTCAAGAGTCCGAAGAGAAAGCACAAAGTCAGACATGATTTTATTTTTCCCTTTGGGCTAGAAACGGAAACTGAAGACAGTTTCTTTTTCTTTTTTCTTTTTCTCTTTCTTCCTTTTCTTTCCCGTTTCCGACTTCCGGCTCAGCTGATCGGACTTATGGGACAACCAAGCTGCACATGCGCACGGACATGTGTGTGTGTGTGTGTCTCAAGTCAAGTCATGTCAAGTCAAGTCCAAGTTTTTATTTCCAGATGGTACATTGAATAAACAATGCATTTGCTTTTTTTTTCATCAAGACTCATCGGGAAAAAAAAATTTAACTTGATCAATAATACAAACACATTGTTACAAATCAATAATATTTAAACGACTCCAAAAAAAAACCCCCAAAAAAAAAACCCACACAAACAAAAACGAACAACAGCAAAACCCGGGACCACGCCCCCCCCCCCCCCCCCTTTAAAAAAAAAGTACACTGCAGAACTTTTTCACAAACCCCCAAACCAACACAACAAAAACCCCTTTCCCTTTCCCCCTCTCTCTCCCCCTTTCTCTTTCTCCCCTTCCCTCCCTCTCTTCCTCTCTCCCTCTCCGCACATTCATAACAAAACACACTACACGCGCACAATATGACTTTTGGGTTTACAAGGAAATGAGAGAAAATAAAATAAAAGTCAATTATATCGGGTTACAATATCCCCTTTTTTATATCATATTTTTTATAATAATGACAACCAACACACAAAAACCATCCCCCCCCCCCCCCCCCCCCCCCCAAAAAAAAAAAAAAAAAACAAAAAAGAAATAAAAACATAACAAACAAACCCCCCCCCCCCCCCAAAAAAAAAAAAAAAAACCCCCCCCCCCCCCCCCAAAAAAAAAAAAAGAAAAAATACTAGGCATCCAAAACCTTTTGATCGACAATATTTGCGGCAATTTACCCCCTCTCCTCTCAAAAAAACTTCAATTGGCTCATTTTTGTTTTTAAACTATGCTTTTCAACTTCAGAGTATTCTTTCAATAAAAATAAAACTACAAAAATAAAACAAAATAAAAATAACGATATTACATAACGATACAAAAAAATAAAATTTACCCATCACCCAAAAAATTTGTGAGAGAGAGTAAATATACTCACCACCAATAATATTATCATCCTTCTCGCGCATTTAGTGGCCCATGCTTTCGTAGCTACTTAACGCACACACGTGCGGCACTGTGCAAAGAGTGGCATTTTTTTGCTTTTCAATCTTTGTGTAGGCCTTTTTCGAAAGTTGGTTTGCTGCTGCCTCATCTGCTGGACTGCCTTCCTGCTTTCCCCAACCCCATTTTTTGATCCTTTAAAACACCCCCCCAAAACGGTCACGAACTAGTAAGATAGGGACAAGTTTCTTGCCCAAAGGGGCTGAGAAGCCTAATCACAGAAAAACCTGTAGTTATCCCGATACCCCCGCGCCCCCAATGTCAAACCCTCGGCACCCAAACACCTGTGATAACAACTGGTGGTTTAAAGGCTATCTTTTTAACATTTAAATGGGCCTCCCCCAAATGTACCTAACCCGGGAACCCTATGGTTAGAACATTGCGCCGCAACTGACAACCCCGGTTTTCGATTCCTTCAAGGGATTTTTTTTCCCCGGGAGTAACATCAGGGAGACCCCACTCCCCCCAAAATCCTTCGGATGAGACTAAAAACCGGGGCCCCCTGTGCAACCACCAGAAAATCTTCCCAAAACCGTTAAACCCTTTTCCCTTTTCGTAAATAGGCCATTGTGTGCCGGGGGAAAGATGAAAAGTTTTTACAAAACCCAACCCGGGGGCGAGTAAAAAAGCACTAAAGTGCTTATTTTCCCTTACCTTGATATAAAATAAAAAAAAATAACAAAAAAAAATATTTTAATGGCAATGATCACACCACAGGGTTAAGTAAAAGGTCCCATAACTATTGGTCGGGGGGAGGGGGCCCGAACCTCACTTCTTAGGGGGCCCCAACTGAAGCGGCCCATCTCCTCTACCTTTTTCCCGCATTAAACCCTTCCCTACCCTGAAAAGGGAGGTACCCCCCCTTTACGCTGGGGGGCTGACTAAAAACCAAGGGCAAAAACCCCCCATCCAAAAAAATGGTAACCACCCTCAAAACCCCTTTAACTCCTGGGGGGAAAGCAAGGCTCGACCAAATTTATATCCCTCCCTTAATCACCCCTCTACAGGTACACAGCAGTAAATTTTTAGGTCATGTAGCCTAGTATTAAAATTTGTGGGTCGGGAGCCTATATTTTAATTTGTGGTATGTAGCCTAGTATTTAATTTGTAAGGTCAGTAGCCAGTATTTAAATTTTTGGGGCCTGAAACCTGGATTAATTTTGGGGCATGTAGCCCAGTATTAATTTGGGGTCATGTACCTAGTATTAATTTTTAGGTCTGTAGCCTAGTATTTAAAATTTTTTGGGGCTGTAGCCTAGTATAATTTTTGTCATGACCTATTAATTTGTTTGGGTTCATTTAGCCAGTATTAATTTGTGGGTCATTTAGCCTAGAAAAATTTTGGGGCAGACCTGATTTAATTTTTTGGGGTATGAAAAAAGTATAATTTGTGGGTCTGTAGTATTTAAATTTTGGATTTGAAAAAATTTTTGGGGATTTTCAAGACTTATTTAATTTGAAAAAATGTGGTGCAACCCTTTTTTTGGGGGGAAGGGCATGACAATAAGAATAGACAAAAAGTTGGAAATAATCACAAAGAGGTTGCCTGTTTCCTACAGTTGACCCCCCCCATGCAATTGCCGTAAGGAAAACTACAAAAACAAAGGACAGGGGTACATGTTGTGAAAAAAAAAAAAATTTCAAACCTACCAAATGTTCAAAATCACATGAGTTTTGGTCCCAGCGTCTTTTACAAAAAGGTTTTGTTTTTTTCGTGATGCCTTATACTGCGGTATGAAACAAGATCCCATAGAAAAAAAAAGGAAAAAAGCTTAAAAAAAAAACAGGCCTTTGCCTTTTACCCCCAAAAAGCACAGGGTAACTTTTTTTCAGCAGAAAAAGAAACGTATGGAAAAACATTTTTTTCCACAAAAAAAACAAAAAAAAGGCAAAAAAAAAAAAAAACCCCCAAAAAAAAAAAAAACCAAAAAAAAAACTCCTTTACTCCTGGGGATGCGGGGTCCCTTCAAAAAAATTTTTTTTTTTCTCCCCCCATTTTTCTATTTTTTAAAAAAAAAAAAAAAAAAGGGGCGCTGTTTTTTGTGGCGAGGTCTCCCAAGGGAGAGCGCCCGAATTTCACCAAAAAAATCCGTGATTTAAGGTGGTTAAAAAAAAATAAAATAAAACATTTTTTTTTGCCCCCCCCCCCCCCCACCCCCCCCCACCCTTGCCTTTCGTCATACTCTTGCTTTTTTTTCTGCCATTCCGCCCATTCTCCTCCCTTTTTATTTTTTCTTCAAGCAAATCTTTCAAGTATTCTTTTTCTAAAATTTTAATGACGATTTTCCTGTATTGCTTCGTTCTGGCCACCAGGTTTCCAAATTTTATTGTAAACACTGGATGGGCACGGGATGCCCTTTCCCTGCTGGGGTTATTTGCCTACAGGGCCCGTTTTTCGAATGCCATCGTTTTTGCGCAGTTTGCTTTTTTACGCTTTTATTATGGACCTGGAGATTATAAATCGAATGGGAAATGGCTGGCGTCCTCGGCACGACCCTGGTTTTATGGCCTTACTGAATGAAATAATTAATTAGGTAGGCTACTTTGTCATTCGCTTTTTTTTTTTAACCAGATTGAGGGTGTTGGATATTTGAAGGTATTAATGGGTTGATAGTTACTGAACTTGAGGTGAGTGTTATTGGAGTGGCTGAATTGGAATTGATATAAGGGTGACAGCCCTGCTAGGGGCCTTCCTGGTGGGTGGGCTATAAGCAACATGAATTGAAGGGGGAAGAATATAATGAAATTCTTTTATTTTATTCATTTTTTTATTTCGAGGATAATGGAATAAGCTTTTTGAAATCCAGCCCCCGTGTGTATGCAGTTTTGTCAATTTTGTCATCCTTTTCCCCCCGGGCACACAATGGCCTACTCTTCCGAAAAGGGGAACGGGTTTTAAACGTGTGCGCAAAATGTTCTGCGTGCGTTCACCTCGGTTTATAGTCTCATCCGAAAGACTTTTGGGAAGTGTGGAGTGGGCTTTGGGATTTTAACTCCAGAGGAAAAATCCTCTTGAACGGAGATTCAAAGCCCGGGTCAACAAACACAATGTATCATTCTAACTACCGGGCTACCCCGTCCCCCATGTATGTTAGTATACATGCACATGATATGATTGTGTGGTGTGTTGTTGTTTGAATGTATGCATGCATGTACGAATGCAACATGCATGTAGGTGGGTATTGATCCGTCCGTCCAACAAACCCAAATTTATTTATCCAACCCTGTGTCTGTCAAATTCACCATGACACTGTGTCATCATTGACGTTTTGATAGTTTCTTCTTCTTCTCGCCCGTCTTCTTCTAATCCTCCGAATCGCTCCAGACAGCAACTTTTGTTGCCCGTCATATGAGCGAAGATGCGTTGAGCTGCCGTTAAGCACCTGACAAGTCAGGCCCAGGGCTTTTTGCCTTCAGCGCGGGAGAGAACTGTTATCTTTTAAATCTGTTTGGGAAAAGGGCAAGAAAATGGATCAAGAAGGAGGTGGAGACGGGAAGAAAGGGAATAAGGCAGAACAAAGAGAGAAGAGGGAATTCCTGGCACAGAATTTCCAGAAGTAGGGGAATGCTTTATACTGATAGGCCCCCCCGGCATCCATACAGGATGGGGGGTGGGGGGGGAATGATAGGTTGACTTTTTACTTTTAAATACGCACGCGCGCGTGCACACACACAACACACCCCACACACCACCAAACCCGTGAAGGCAGTAGACAAAACCAACAAAAACTCAAATCATAGAAAAGTGTGTGAATGAGAATTCTTCCTTCCTCAAATAAAAACAAACGGCAAGACTACAGTGAATGATGATCTCTGCTATAGCTGGTCCCTCTCTGAGCGGTCACCTAAAAATTTCCAAAATTTAAACCATACTAAACACTGATTAAAGCAGTAAACAGAACTACCATCATTATGAAAAGTAGACTTGGTTGGAGGATTCTATGCTCAACTGGCTGCTTTTGAGATATAAAAAAACGTTTCTGCAGTAACGTACTTGTCATCATGGCTTTGCCCCCGCTGTCCTGTAGCCCCACCATGTCAGTATACCCAGCATTAATTTTATCCCCGAAGTCGAAATGCAGCTGCCTTCGTGGTGGGGGCAAAAAAGGGCGAAACGCAAACCTCACCATTGTGAACCTCGGATCGGAGCTCTTGCCGAGGAATGGAAGAAACACTCCGCTCCCACCTGGGTACAGCAAACAACAGCAGCAACAACAACCAAAAAAAATCAGTTCAATCTGAAGAATAAGCCCTAAATACCTGACCATCTCTTTGATTTCTTCCCAATCCTAGGTAAGAAGGGGGGGGGGGGGGGGGGGGGGGGGGGGGGTTCAGGGAAGACGATAAATTTAAAGGGAAAGGGGGGGATCATGAAAAATTAAGGCAGCCCCTTTTCTGCCAAAATGGTGGTAAAAGATGGAGGAAAGGGAGGAAAATTTGTTGGTGCCCCTGCAAAAAAAAACAACAAACCACAAAGCGACACCCAAAAAAGCAGCCAAAAACACAAAAAACACACACACACAACACACACACACACATGAGTTTAAAAAATTTTTGTTCTTAAAAAGAGGGCTTAGGAAAAAAAAAAGCAAATACATTGCTTATCAATTACCATCTGAAATAAAAATTGACTTGACTATGAAAAAAAGCAAAGCATTGCTTATCAATTACCGTCTAAATAAAATTTTTTTTGACTTGTCACACCCAAGGGGCGATGAAAAAATTTTTCAAAAAGAAGCCTCATAGGGGGCTGGATGGGGTTTTTTTAAAAACGCTGAGGGCATTTCCTTTTTCCTCAAAAAAAAAAATAAATAAAAATTACAAATAAATTTAAACGCCAAAAAACAGATTTCATTGACCAGGGAGCAAAAGCAAAAGAGGGGACAGACAACAGACAAGACTTGAGGGGCAAAAGGGACAAAAAGGAAAAAAAAAAAAAGGCTCCCAGACCAAAAAACCCCTCCATTTTCACCATTCCCCCCTTCCCCCCCCCCACTCACCCATCCCTCCTGCACCCCCCCCTCCTCCTTCTTCTACCCCCCAACCTTTATCCCACCCTCCCACCACCCCTCCCCCTCCATTTCTTTTCCCTCCATCCACTTTTCCCTTCCCCATCCTTCCCCTTTCCCCCAACCCCCCCCCCCCCTTTTTCTCTCTCTCTCCCCCCTCTCTCTGCCTTTCAAAAAGCACCAATGAATAAATTGCGTAGAGATTATTTAAAAAACCCTTTAAAAAGCCTTATTTGAAAAGATTGTATTTGTGATAAAATGCTTTGTCAGTTTTTTCTAGATATGAATTTTGTGCGGATGCCCAATATCTCAAAAGAAGTTGTTTTTGCTCTAGAAAATTTAAGAATCGCAAAAGCTCCAGCCTGAGGGGTTATTGGTAACTTTCAAGCTCCTTGCAAACAAATTATAGACTTTCTTGCCCAATTTTTTTTAAATCTTTGATAAAGGTTTTTTTCCTAAAACTGGTGCAATCAAATTATTTTTCCATTGTAAAAAAAAGGGTAATGAAAAGATAAAAAAAACATAGGGCATTTCTCTGCCCTACATTTGTATAAAATATTATTTTGTCTTTAACAAAGACTTCAAGAATATGAAGAAAAAACAAATTAACTGGCAAACCACAGGCGGATTTAAGCAGGCATTCCAAATAACCATATGTTTACCTTTGGCCTTCTTTCAAAAACATTTTCTTAAACCGAAACTTTATTAGCGTTATAGTTTTTGAAGGCTTTTGACTCTTTAATAAAATTTTTGTTTGGCCTGTTTGATTAAACTGGAATTAAAAAAATTTTTTAAATGTATAAGAATATGTATGATGTTGTCAAAACACGAGTCAGTCTGGTAACAAGCTTACTGATTAATAAACGCACAAGGGGGGTAAAACGGGGTGACTTTTTGTAGTCCGATTTTGTTTTCTTTAAATTTAAAATAAATTGGCAAACAACGATTGAAAAGGGAAAGACACGGTCAAGATTTACAGTTGATTTCGAAAAATTTGTTTTTTTTTTATTTTGGGCTGTAAAATATTTTTGCTATAAAACGGTTGTTGGTTGAAAGTAAACTTAAAAAATTTAAAGAATCAGCAAATACTACATTTAAAAGTCAATTGAACAAAAGTAATATATTGTTTTCAAAAGGTGGGTTTTTGGCACCCAGAGAGAAATGGGGTAAGGAGTTCAATACTTTTGTGAATGCTTATAGATATCGGGGTATTTTTTTTTCTACTCGTTTGAGTTTTTTTGCTGCCTTTAAAACCTTTGTAGCAGAAAAAAAAATGTATTGTTTCTTATTATAAAAAAACTACGTCGATAAATAATAATTCTTTTCAACTTTTTCTTAAAAATATTTGATGCTCAGATACAGCCCATTGTACAATATGGCTCTGATTATGGGGGTTTAGACAACGTGCTGCTGTACAGTGTGGCCGTTCTTTATTTGGGTTTAAAAAAAAATTTTTTGGGTGTAAAAATAAACCCCAAAACTTATTTTATGGGAAAAAAAAAAGGTATCCCACATATTAATTCTGTGGTTCAATGTATTCGTTATTGGTTTTTAAATTTAAAAAAAAGTAACGATAGACACCACGAAGGCCTATAAAAAGTTAATAATTTGATGCATGGGGGAAAAAAACGGTAAAAACGTCCGCATATGCATATTTAACGGGCTGGGGGATGCATGGATATTTCAGGGGTAAGTGATGAAAAAAAAATTTTTGCAAACCTCGCCCAACGGGAAAGACTGCAGATGGCAAAGTTGGAAACTCATATTCAACTAGTATAATTTTATATAACAGAATTCTAGCTGACATATTTTTAAAAAATTCTGTCAATTACTATGACAGACATTTTTCGATTTATTTTAACCAGATTCCGGTTTGGGATATCTGATATTAAAGTTCAAGTCTAAACGCTACCGACTCATGAAGCTATTTGTTGTTCCACTTGCAAAATGTCAACTGAAGATGACGTTCACTTTGTTTTAACTGCCCTTTTTTTTATAATCGAGAGTAAAGTTTTTCCCCCTAAGTTCTATAGGGAAACCTTGCTTATTTCGTTTTTCCTTTTTAAACATCAAATAAGGAAAATATTTTCGTAAATTTTGCGTGTACATAAAAAAGCTTTCCATTACGGAAACACTATTTTCATAATTTCCTATGTTATCATATCATTAAACATCAATGTTTTTTCTTTTTCATTCATTCTGTTTTACACCACACTTTTGCCCCCTTTTATATGGGGATGGCCTTAATGATTTAAAAGCTGAAGTCTGAAGTCTAATTCTCTTCCTTTCACACATTTCCCCCCTCCCTCCCCCTCTTTCCATTCACTCATCCCCCCCCTCTCCTTTCCTTCACACCCTTCCCTCTCCTTTTTTCACCATCCCTTCCCTCGCCCTCTCCTTTCCATTCACCCCCCCTTCCTCCTGCCCTCCCTTTCCATTCACCCCTCCCTCCCTCTCTGTCCCTCTCCTTCCATTCACCCATCCCTCCCCTGTCCCCCCTTTCCCTTTCCCCTTTACAACCCTCCCTCCCCCTATCCCTCTCCCTTTTCCTTCACTCCTCCCCCCTCCCCTTTCCTTTACCCATCCCCCCCCTCTCCTTTCCATTCACCCATCTTCCCTCTCCTTTCCATTCACTCATCCCCCCCCTCCCCCCTTTCCCCATTCACCCATCGTCCCTCCCTTTCCATTCATCCCTCCCGGGCCCTTCTCTGTCCCTCTCCTTACTTTCCCACCTTTTCCCCCCCTCTCTGTCCCCTCCTTCCTTCCCATTCCCCCCCTCTCTTCCCTCCCCTTTTTTACATTCACCCACCCCCCTCTCGTCCCTATCTTTCCTTCCCCCTCCCACATTCCCTCTCCTTGCCATTCACCCATCCCCCCCCCCCCTCTGTCCCTCCCTTTCCATTCCCCCCCTCCTTCCCCTCTGTCCCCCCCTTTCAAACACCCATCCCTCCCTCCCCCCCCTTTCCATTCACCTTCCCCCTCTCCCCCCCCTTTCCGTCCAAAACCCCGTCCATCCATCCCTCCTTCTGTGTTCGTTCTCTCAGTCGTCAGCTAAACCCTGTCTCCCTTTCTGTCTGTCCTCAGTCATCTTTCCAAACCACTTATCCCTCTTCCCTCCCCCTCTCTCCCCCCCCCCCACCCTCCCCTGCTCCCCCCACCCCCCACCCCCCTCACCTCATCCACTCATCCCTCCTGTCTGTCTGCTGCTGTTTTCGTCTTCTTCTTCCCCTCCTCTCTCCCTCTCTCTCTCTCCCCTCCCCTCTCCTCCTCTCTCTTCCTCTCCTCTCCCTTTTCCCTCTCTCTCTCTCTCTCTCTTGGGGGAAAAGGGGGATAGCCCGGGGGTTAGAACATGCCTCGCAATCTGACAACCCGGTTTCGTTTCCCCGTTCAAGGGATATTTTCCCTGGAGTTAACACAGTGCAGACTCCACTCTCCCCAAATCTTTCGGATGAACTAAAACGAGGCCCCGTGTGCCAAAATCCACGCAGAACATTTTGCCCCAAAAATTAAATCCTGTTCCGTTTTTCGTAATAACCATTGTGGGGCGAGGGGAAGGGGTGAAAAATTTAAAAAACCGCATACACACGGGACTAGATGTTAAGAAAAAGCACAGAATGCTTAATCCATTATCCCCCGATATAAAAGATAAATAAAAAAAAATAAATCGGGTGTCAAACTACTATTCTCCAGGCTGGATGTCTGCCTCATGGGGGACACACAGGGCTAAGCACTCTGAGGGGCCCCAGCAGCCAGCGTTTGGCCCTGCACCGCCCTCCACGAGGCACTGAACGTTGTATCTGCACACACACACACCCACACACACACACACCACACACACACACCCACCACACACACACTTCTAGTATAGTCATTACCAAATTTGTTCTTAGATAGATGGCTTGAGAAAAAAAGCAAATGCATGCTTTTTCAATGTACCTCGGAAAAAAAAATTTTGATTTTACTTGACTTGACTTGACACACACACGTACCACGGAAAAAATACGGGAAAAGGAATAATAAAAAGAAATCAGGACAAAAAAAGCTTTTAAGAAGGAAAAATAAAAAGAAATTTGAACGGGGGAAAACGAGAAAAGAAAGATGCCAAAAAAAAAAAAACTTAAACCCCAAAATTTTAAAAAAAGATCCCGAAAAAGCTATAGCACCAAAACGGGGTTGTAAAAGGTGTCCCAAAAATATTTGGGGCGTAGGGGGGCGGGCACAGAGACCTCACTTTTCCAGCGGGGCCCGCGTATTGAGGGCGGCCCCATTCCCTCCCCTCGCTGCTTTAAATTTCCCTGACCCTAAAGAGGGCAGGTACCCATTTTCACTGGGGAATGGGACGACGAAACCAAGGCGCCAAACGGTCCCCAAGCAAGCGGGGAACCACGCTTGACGCTTGACGGGGGGGAAACGAGTGCTCCGACCACTGAGCTATCCCTCCCAATCTACACCAACAAAAAAAAAAAATGTCGAACGAGCAACGCAACACAAATCAGCCGCAGCAATACACCCCCAAAAAACAGAAAAGACCCCCCCTCCCCCACCCCCCACCCCACAGCAAAAAGCAAAAACGCAGCCCCAACAGAGCAGTACAACAGCAACAACACAACATCGTCCAGCAAAAGCCATGTCAACAGCACAAAAAAACCCAACAAAACAGCAAAATCGGGAACCACAATAGCAATTATCAACAACAAACGACAACATCGCAACCACAAACACACACAACAGCACAATAACAATACGGCAACCACAATAGCAATAATCAACAGTAACATCAACACCCACAATAGCAGCACACATCAACAACAGCAACATCGAAACCACATACATTTACAACAGAATATGGGCAACCAAAATAGCAACATATCAACAACAACAGCAATATGGGCAATCACAATAGCAACACATCAACAAAAAAAACCCCTTTATCGGAAACCCACAATAGCAGCACATCAACAACAAAAAAACAACAACAAAAAGGGCAGCCCCAATAGCAGAATATCATAAACAACAAAAAGGGCCCGCAAAATAGCACCACAACAACAAAGCAAAAACAAAAAAAAACCCCACAACAACACAAAATCGACGTCACCAGGGAGAAACATCAACACAACACCGCCAAGCAATGGCAGCTGCCCAAACAGCAACTGTGCAACAGCAACAGCAAAATCACCCCCCACAGCCATAACAGCATTTTTTATTTTTTTTTTATTTTTCTGTTTTTCGAAAAATGGAATAACGCCTGTGCTTTTTTTCAACCACCCCCGTGGTAGCAATTTTTGTACTTTTTGTCATCCGTTCCCACCGCACACAAAATACCACTCTTCCGAACCGGAACTTTTTTAAAAACTTGGCGAAAAGAGTTCTGCTTGTCGCACACGGACCTGGGTTTTAAAGTCTCACCAAGGACTTTTG
>CM054149.1:13910183-13917683 GCA_028751875.1 Rapana venosa
CATACTAGCACACACACACTAACACACATACTACTAACACCACACTAACACATACACAATTTCAAAACAACACACACCAACACTGACACGCACACACACACACCAATACTCACCCCACACACAAAAACACACACACACACACACACACCACACACACACACACACACACACACACACACAACACACACACACGTTAATATCACTTATAAAAGAACAGACGTTAAATACAAGAACGAACGAACGAATGCGCGCGTGCGCGCGCGCACACACACACACACACACACACACACACACACACACACACACACACACACACGAAGCAACCCGGCAGTCCAAAAAGAAAAGAAACATGGAAAGAAAGCAGAAGACTGGAGACAGACAGACAGACAGCGAGACGACAAACAGAAAGACTGTACAACAGCAGACAGACATCTGCCAGCAAAGGCTGGGCACACAATCTGTCAGTTAGTAGACTGCTTGGCTCCCTCACACACTGGACTCTCTGCCATACATAATAATAATGATACGAGCTACACAAGGCTGGTGGACACTAGACTGCAGTAGGTATTTGACTGCCCTTCGTTGTTTTTGTTGTACGTTGTTGTTGTTGTTTTGTAACTTTGTTGTTTGTTGTATCCTTGTTGTTGTTGTTGTTGTTGTACGTTGTTGTCTGTTATGTTGTTGTTGTTGTACGTCGATGTTATTGTTGTTGTACGTTGTTGTTGTTGGTAGCGACGGATGAAGAGAGAGCAAACACACACACACACACACACACACACACACACACACACACACACACAACACACACTAACACACACCACACACACACACCACACTAACACACACACGCACAACACTACACACGCACACAACACTAACACACACACACACACGCACTACACACACACACACACACACACACACACACACATTGTTCTTAGATAGATGGCTTGATGAAAAAAAGCAAATGCATTGCTTATTCAATGTACCATCTGGAAATAAATTTTGACTTGACTTGACTTGACTTCACACCACACACACACACACACACACACACACACACACACACACACACACCACACCACACACACACACACACACACACACACACACACTTCAGACGCAAGGGCGGAGATTTTATGTCAAGAGAGAGAGACAGACAGAACAGAGACGGAGAGAGAGAGAGAGTTTTTATTTCATTCTTTTATATCGAGGATGATGGAATAAGCACTTGTGTGCTTTTTTACATCCAGTCCCCGTGTGTATGCAGTTTTGTACATTTTGTCATCCGTTCCCACCGGCACACAATGGCCTACTCTTCCGAAAAGCGGAACGGGTGCGCAAGATGTTCTGCGTGCGTTCGCACACGGGGCCTCGGTCTATAGTCTCAGAGACACAAAGAAGAGAGAGAGAGAGAGAGAGGAGAGAGAGAGAGAGAGAGAGAGAGAAGAGAGAGAGAGGAGAGAGAGAGAGAGAGAGTCAGAGACACACAGAGAGAGACAGAGGACAGTCAGCGGCAGAGAGACAGACAGACACAGAGAAAGTCAGAGACAGACAGAGACAGAGACAAGACAAGACAGACAGACCACCACAACACACAAACCCCCACAGAAGCTAAGCAAGTAGAGGTACCGTTTATCCTTGCCCCTTCCGTCACGCGTCACTTGCTCTGGAACCCCTAACCCCCCCCCCCCCCCCCCCACCCCCCACCCCCCAACCCCCAATCTTTCCTTCCCTCCTCCCTCCCCCCTCCCATCACTACATGCCCTTTCGCCCCTAAGCACTCTATCTCCATCTCTTTAGCCCCCCACCACCTCCTCCCATCTGCCCCCCTCCCTCCCTCCTTTCTCTCCCCCCCCCCCCCCCACCCCTCCCCGTCGTGTACAGCAGCGTTGCCGGTAAAACAGCATGTGTGTCAATGAGAGGTAGAGGAAGAGAGAGAAAGTGCCGGATGTTGTGTTGTGTTGTGTTGTGAACTGTCTGAAAGAGTACATACGACAGACAGATAAACAGACATAACAGACACACACCTACACACACCTACAGGCAACATTCCATCATCCTCGATATAAAAGAATACATAAATAAATAAAATAAATAAAATACACACACCTACACACAACACACACAACATACATACATACATACATACTACATATACATTCATTCATTCATACAACATACATACCTCAGACAAACCAAACACACACACACACACAGACAGTGTGTTTGCGCAGGTGTGTGCGTGCGGCGCGGTGCGTGCGCGCGCGCGCGTGTGTGTGTGTGTGTGTTGTGTGTGTGTGTGTGTGTGTGTGTGTGTGTGTGCGTGCGTGGGTGCGTGTGTGTATGCCAGTCTCTTCACCCGTCTGTCTATTTATGTATGTGTTTGTCTATCTATCTGTTTATCTGTCTGTCACTAGACATAATCATAGTCACAAAGACACAGAGAGAGACAGATAGATAGACAAACACATGCATAAATAGACAGACAGGTGAATAGACTGGCATACACGCAGCCCGAACGCACACACACACACACACACACACACGCACGCACACATACACACAAGCACGCAAGCACGAACGCACATGCACACACCCACATACAGAAAGAGAGAGAGAGAGAGAGAGAGAGAGAGAGAGAGCAGAGACAGAGACAGAGACAGAGACAGAACAACAGACAGACAGAAAGAGACAGACATACAGTGGCAAAGATCGACAGGCAGAGATATGGAAAGACAGAGCCAGACAGACACAATAGAGAGGGGTGTGTGAGGAGAGACAGAGGCAAAACAAGCACTCAGAGAGACAGAATGATATACACATAAAGACACACAGACACCCACACCTACACACACACCTACACACACACCTACACACACAACACCTCTACACACATACAACACACATACATACTTCAGACAAACCAAAAACACACACACAACACACACCCCACAACACACACACACCCCACACCCCCAACACCCGACAATGACAATGACAATGACAAATTCTTTATTTCGAGGATAATGAATAAGCACTCATTTGCTTTTTTTTTACATCCAGTCCCCGCCCTTAGGGATGGAATATAAAGATAATGAGAGAGAGAGAGGGGGGAGAGGGGGAAGAGAGAGAGAGAGAGAGAGAAGAGAGAGAGAGAAGAGAGAGAGAGAGAGAGAGAGAAAAGAGAGGGGAGAGAGACAACAAATTCTTTTATTTCGAGGATAATGAATAAGCACATGTGCTGAGAGAGAGAGAAAAGGAAAAGAGAGAGGAAAAGAGAGAGAGAGAGAAGAGAGAGAGAGAGAGAGAGAGAGAGAGGAGAGAGAAGAGAGAGAGAGAAAAAGAAGAAGAAGAAGAAGAAAGAAACCCTAGAAAGTCCAAAAAGCAAGAATAAACAATCTGCCTCCTGCACCACATCCACCTCCACCACTACTACTACCAAACCACCACCATCACTACCCACTACCACCACTCTAATCCACACACTAGCCAGCAACCGAAGTCTGCCAAAACCCAGCTATAGGGAGGGCCCCGTAAGCCTAGCTAGCCTACCTACCCACCTACAGTCAGCCAGAGTGCTCGCCACCGCTCCGCCACTCTCCCCTCCTACATACGGCAGTGTAGGTAGGTAAGCTAGGCCCCTATTATCTGTCTTTTTTTCGCTTCGCCCACTCTGCTTCCAGACAGTAAGGGGCCCCTCGGCTGACTGACTGACAGACAGACAGGTAGGGGAAAGCTGCCTTGAGACCCAGGGAGACAGGTGAGGAGCAGCCGCGGAAAGCAGCAGCAAGAGGAGGAGAAGGAGGAGGGAGGAGGAGCGGGAGGAGGAAGGATGTGCCGAGGGGGGAGCAAGACCAGGTGTGGACAGGTGGGTTTAGGTGAGTGAATGATGAGTGGGACTGCCCGGTCAAGTAGATAGATTGGTGGTGTAGGAAGAAGGACTAAGATTTGGGGTGCTGGGTGGGTAGGTAGGAAGGTAGGTAGGTAGGTGGGTAGGCAGAAGGCAGGGTGAGATTTCGGTGTGGGGGAAAAGGGGGTAGGTTAACTATTGCAAGTGGTTGTCTGCAATTTTGTGAGGGGAATGACCCAAGCTGGGAAAGTAAAGGGTTTTTGGGGTGGGGGGTAATTTTTGGAGGAGGAGGGGGGGGTGGGGGGGGGGCAGGGGAAGTTTGTGGTGAAAGGGGGAGGTTACTAATTTAAATGGTTTTTGGAATTTAAATTACCGAATTTCATAGAGAAGAGAGAGAGGATTTTGGGCAGGAAGGAAAATAGGAAAAGGGGGGGGGGGGACAGAGGAAGGTAGAAAGGGTTTCCCTCTCGGTCCAACCCCCGCCCGCGGCAGGTCTGGAAAATGCGCCTTCCAACCAAAAACCTTTTGGGGTCCAAAGTAAAGAGAGTAGAAAATCCTAAACATCAACTTTTATTGGGAGGAAAGGCCCCGGGAAAAACAGGGAAGGAAGGGGGCTTACCTCAGACCCAAAACCCCACAGCCACCCCCGGCCCGCAGAGCCGGGGCCAAAATCCGGCACAAAAACAAAATTTCCCCGGTAAAAAAGCAAAAAAAATTGGGAGGGTTTTTGGGGGGGGTTTTTGGAATTTGGGGGGGGGAAAAAAAAAGGTTTGGGGGGGGGGGGTTTTTTTTTGGGGGGGGCTTTGGGGGGGGGGGGGGGGGGGGGGGGGCCCAAAAAGGGTTGGGGTTTGGAAAAAAATTTTTTAAAAAAATTTTGGTTTTTTAAAAGGGGGGGAAAAAAAACCCGGAAAAAAAAAGGGGGGGAAAAAAAAGGGGGTTTTTTGGGGGGGGAAAAAAAGGGGCCAAAAAAAAAAGGGGAAAGGGAATTTTTTGGGCCCCCTTTTGGGGGGGAAAAAAGGGGGGGGGGGGGGGGGTTTAAAAAAGGGGGCCCCCAAAATTTCCCCCCGGGTTTTTTAAAGGGGGGCCCCCCCCCCGGGCCCCCGGCGGGGTTTTCCCCCTTTTTTTTTTTTAAAAAAAAAAAAAAAATTTTCCCTCCCAAAAAAAAAAAAAAAAACCCCCCCTTTGCCCAAATTTTCCCCCGGGAAAAACCCCCGGGAAAAAAAACCCCCCCGGGGGAAAAAAAGGGGGGGGTTTTAAAAAAAAAAGGGGTTTTAAAAAAAAAAGGGGAAAAAAAAAAAAAAAAATTTTTGGGGCGGGGGGGGGTTTTTTTTTTTTTGGGGGGGGGGGGGGGGTGAAAAAATTTAACCCTTTTTTTTTTTTTTAAATTTTTTTTTTTTTTTTTTTGGGGGGGGGTTTTTTAAAACCCCCCCTTTTTTCCCTGAAAAAAAAAAAAAGGGAAAATTTTGGGTTTTTTTAAAAAAAAAAAAAAGGGGGAAAAGGGTTTAAAAAAAAAACCCTTTTAAAAAAAAATTTTTTTTAAAATTTTTTTTTTTTGGTTTTTTTAAAAAAAGGGGGTTTTTTTTTTTGGGTTTTTTTTAATTTTTTTTTTTTTTCCCTTTTTTTTTAAAAAAAAAAAAGGGGGGGTTTTTTTTTTCCTTTTCCCTTTTTTTCCCTCCCCTTTTTTCCAAAAAAGGAAAATTTCTTTTGGGGGGGGGAAAAAGGGGGGGGTTTTTTTTAAAAAAAAACCTTTTTTTTTTCCCCCCAAAAAATTTTTTTTTTCCCCAACCCAAAAATTTTTTTTTTTTCCCCCCTTTTAAAAGTTTTTTTCCTTTTTTTTTTTGGGGGGGGGGAAAAAATTTTTTTTTTAAAAAAAAATTTTTTCCCCACCCCCAAAAGGGGTTAATTTTTTTTTTGGGGTTTTTGGGGTTTTTTTTTTTTTTGGGCCCCTTGGTTGTTTGGGGTTTGGGGGTTTTTTGGGGGGTTTTTTTTTAAAAAAAAATTTTTTTTTTTTTTTGGGAAAAAAAAAAATTTTTTTTTTGGGTTGGGGGGGGGGGTTTTTTTTTTTCTTTTGGGGAAAAAATTTTTTTTTTTTTTTTTGGGGGGGGTTTTTTTTTTCCCTTTTTTGGGGGTTTTTTTTTTTGGGAAAAAATTTTTTTTTTTTTGGGGTTTTTTTTGGTTTTTTTTTGGGGTTTGGGGAAAAATTTTTTTTTTGGGGGGGTTTTTAAAAAATTTTTTTTTTTTGGGGGGGGGGGTTTTTGTTGTTTTGGGGGGGAAAAAAAAATTTGTTTTGTGTCTGGGGTTTTTTAAAAAAAGGGTTTTTTTTTGGGTTTTTGGGTAAAAAGAAATTTTTTTTTTTTTGGGGGGGGGGGAAAAAAAATTTTTTGGGTTGTGTCTGGGGGTTTAAAAAAAATTTTTTGTTCTGTCTGGGGTTTTTTTCCCCACCCCTTTTTTTAAAATTTCTTTTAAATTTTTGGGGGGAAACCCCAAAAGTGGGGCTGAAAACCCTTTTTCCCCCCTTTTAACAGCTTAGTCTTTAGTGATCGACAAAGACTCTCTGACTAGGGGTTAATTTCCCCCTTTTTTCCCCCCCCCGGGGGGGGGGGAAAAAAAACCCCCCCCCCTTTCCCAAAGGGGGGGGGGGGGGAAAAAAATTTTAAATTTTAAAAAACCCCTTTAAAAACCCCCCCCCCCCGTTTGGGGGGAACACGCCCGGGCCAAAAAAAGGGGGGAAAAAAAATTTTTTTTTTCTTTTGGGGTTTTTAAAAAAAAATTTTTTTTTTGGGGGGGGGTTTAAAAGGGGGGTTTTAAAAACCCCCCCCCCCCAGCCCCAAAAAGGGGGGTTTTTTTTTGGGGGAAAAAATTTGGGGTTTTTTTTAAATTTAAAACCCCTTTTGGGTTTTTTGGGGGGGGGGGGCCCCCCCCCCCCCTTTCCCCCCCCCACTTTCCCCCTTAATGCCCCCAAATTCCCCCTTTTTTTTTTTCCCCCCCTTTTTTTGGGGGGGTTTTTTTGGGTTTAAAAAAGTGAAGGGGTTTTTTTTTTTCTTTTTTTTTTGTTTTTTTTTTAAAAATTTTAAGGTTTTGGGGGTTTTGGGGGTTAAAAAAAGTCCCCCGGGGTTAAAAGGTTAATTTTTTTTTTGGGTTTTTTTTTTTGGGTTTTTGGGAACCTTAAAAAATTTTAAAAAAAAATTTTTTTTTTGGGGGGGGAAAAAAAAACCCGAAAAGGGGGGGGGGGAAAATTTCTCTTTCTTCCCTTTTTCCCCCTCTCCTTTTTTCCCCCCCCCCCCTCCCCCCCCCCTTTTTTCTCCCCCTTTCCCCCCTTTTTTTTTTTCCCCCCTTTTTTTTTTTTTTCCCCCCCCCTTTTTTTTTTTTTTCCCTTTTTTTTCTTTTTTTCCCCTCTTTTTTCCCCTTTTTTTTCTTTTTCCCCCCCCCTTTTTTTTTTTTTTTTTTTTTTTTTTTTTTTTTCCTTTTTTTCCCCTTTTTTTTTTGGGGGGTTTTTCCCCCCCCCCTTTTTTGGTTTTTTTTTTTTTTTTTTTCCGTTTTTTTTCTTTTTTTTTTTTTTTTTTTTTTTTTTTTTTTTTAACCCCGTTTTTTTTGGGGGAAAAAAAAAATTTTTTTTTTCCCCCCAAAATTTTTTTTTTATTTTTAAA
>CM054149.1:13922683-13947683 GCA_028751875.1 Rapana venosa
TTTTTTTTTTTAAAAAATTTTTTTTTTTTTAATTGGTTTTGGGGGGTTTTTGGGGTTTTTTTTTGGGGGGGGGGGGTTGGGGAAAAAGGGGGTTTTTTTTTTCCCCCCGGGGGGCCCCTTTTTTTTTTAAAAAACCCCCCCCCCCCCCCCCCCCCAAAAAATTTTTTTTTTCCCCCCTTTGGGGTTTTCCCCCACACAAAGACACCTACAAAATCACCTACAAACAAAAGACACCTACAAACATCACCTACAACAGCAAGACACCTACAAACACCAAACAAACACAAGACACCTACAAACATCACCTACAAACAACAAGCCACATACAAAACCTACAAAACAGCAAGAACAACTACAAACAGCAAGACACCTACAAACAGCAGGACACCCTACAAACACCTACAAACAGCAAGACACCTACAAACAACAAGACACATACAAACATCACTTACAAACAACAAGAAAACCTACAAACACCTACAAACAGCAAGACACATACAAACACCTGCAAACATCTACAAACACCTACAAACATCACCTACAAACAACAAGACACCTACAAACACCTACAAACAGCAATAGACACATACAAACACCTGCAAACATCTACAAACACCTACAACACATCACCCTACAAACAACAAGACACCTACAAGCAGCGAGACACAGCAGTCTGTCTATAAACAACATCATCAGTCACTGAGTCCAGTCAGTCAGTCAGTCAAGTATCGCGCCGATTGAGCAGAGGGAGAACAGCCTTACTCACTACAACAGCCATACAGCCAAAAGCAGCCAAGTCATCTCGTTAGCTACCAACTCACCACAAGATCATTAAGAGTTGCCAAGACACAAAGAAACGCACGCACGCATGCAACGCCACGTACAACACACAACACACCTAAGCTAGCGCGCGCTCGTACACCCACACATACGCACCCACACACACACTAGCAAGCAAGCGCTCGTGCACACACACACACACACACACACACACACACACACACACACACACACACACCACATACATACACACACAACATACATACATACATACACACATACACACACATACTCCTCTCTCCCTCTCTCTCTCTCTGTCTCTCTGTAACTCTCTGTCTCTGTCTCTGTCTGTCTGTCTCTGTCTCTCTCTCGTTCGTGGATAAAACGGTTTATCTATCTGTTTATTTCATTGTATCAAAGAAGAGGAAGTGTCTGGGACCTTTTTTAGGAGGGGGGAGGTGGCAATAGCAGAATACTCTGATTCAGACTCTGATTGTCTTCACACCACGTCCTCATTTTCTTCCTACATTCAACAGACCCCACACCCACCCCCCACCCCCACCCAAACCTCACCTTCCTCCCTTCCCATCCTCCTCTCCATCATCATCATCGTCGTCGTCATCATCATCATCATCATCTCATCATCATCATCATCATCTCTCTCTCTCCTCTCTACTCTCTCTCTCTCTCTCCTCTCTCTCCTCTCTCTCTCTCTCTTGCCCCCTTGACCACCCTACACTTGCTAGGCAGCGATGGGGAGCAAACTCTGGCCAAAGGGTAACTAAGGGAGGTAAATCAGGCAGTTATGCAAGCTGCACATATTCCTGCATGTTGTAATAAGCTTCTTTCTCTTCTCTTGTATGGTGGTGGTGGGGGGGGTGGGGGGGGGGGGGGGGGGGGGGGGGAGTAGAAAGAAAGGGGAAGGGGAGGGGAGGGATGCCACCCACGAATAAGCCCATGTTTTTTTTGGTAAAGAAGTTTGTTTTTTGGTGGAAGGGGGGTGGTGGGGGGGGGGGGGGGGGGGGGGGGGTGGGGGGGGGGGTGGGGGGGGGGGGGGAGATTTGTTTTTGTTTACATTTGTTGTTGGTGGGGTTTTGGCTTTGTTTTGTTTTGCTTATTCCGTTAGATAATGAATTAATCACTCATGTGCTTTTTACACCCAGTCCCATGTGTGTATGCAGTTTTTGAAATTTTTGTCATTCGTGTCCCACGGGCATGCAATGACCTACTCTTCCCAAAAATAGGTTTTTAACGTGTGCGCAAGATGTTCTGCGTGCGTTCGCACACGGGCCTCGGTTTATAGTGTCCATCCGAAGGACTTTTGGGAGAGTGGAGTCGGTACTGATGTTACTTCCAGAGGAAAAAATCCTCTTGACCGAGATTTGAACCCTGGGTCATTAAATCAACGAGCGCAATGTGCATCACCTCTAACCAGCTATCCCGCCCCCCCCCCTCCTTGTGTGTGGTTGTGTGTGGTGTTGTGTAGTGTGTGTGGGTGTGTGTGTGTGTGGTGTGTGGTGTGTGTGGTGTGTGTGTGTGTGTGTGTGTTTTCTTTATGAATTAACTCAATTCTGCATCTTGTCATGGGCATTAAGATTATTATAACTTTGTGCTTGCCTGAGCATTATTTTTTTTTATCTCCATCATTATAATCACACGAAACGGCGTACCAGGTATAAAAAAAGATGCACGAGCAAATACTTACAAGATACGTTGCGTACCTAGGTGCAACATACATACATGCAGACATACATGGCGGCACTCAAGCAGGTAGGCTACACTGTATAGCAGTAAATGATAATAATAAAAAAAGGAATTTGTATAGCTCTATATCTTGCAAAGACAAATCAGAGCGCTTGCATTCAACATATTCTTACAGAGTCAAGCAGCCAATAACTATCAAAAGCTTAAAACAAAATTCAAATGTACGCACCTATATATACATACACACGCACGCACACACACACACACAACACACACACACACACACCAGGTTGTAGGCGTTGGGCGGGGTAATGGGATTTAGGCTGTTGAAGGCAGGGGCAGTTTTGAGATGAAAAGAGGGAAAAAGTTAGGTTTGAAACAAATAGTCTTGAGCGGGATTTAAATGTGTCATATAAGGCCTCTTGTCGAAGAGAGAGAGGAAAGGTTGTTCCAGATGGATGGACCAGAAATAGAGAAAGAGCGACGACCAACGGTGGACTGGTTAAAATCTAGGTATTCGTAAGCACAAGGTATCTGCAGCAGTAAACACAAAGCAACCAACACTACTAACCCAATCACAGAAAACTCAAGGCCTGGGAATCGTTAACAAACAAAGCTCTTGCCTTCAGTAGGAGGCCGAACAAAACTAGGACTCGTTTGGGGAAGGGGTGGGTGGGTGGGGGAGAGAAACAGACGATAGATAGCTGCACTTCAAGAAACGAAATAAAAAAAAAAGAAGAAGCCAGACTAGACGTTAAACAAAGCGAGGAGGCCCAAACAAAAGTCATCAAGAGGTGCAAGAGGGACGTCACAACACACAAGCAAGTGCGGCTGGTGAAGTAAAAAGGGGGTGGATGACTTCGCTTCGCTGTGCTGTGTCTGTCGTGCTCTGTGATATGACTACTACCTACTACTGCCGGGGATGCTGATAGTTAGTTACACCGTGTTGGAGTTTGGGGTACTGTGCTCCGTTCATCAAACGCTTTAAAACACCTCCGTCTGACACAAAAGAGAGAGAGAGAGAGAAAAGAGAGAGGAGAGAGAGAGAGAGAGAGGAGAGAGAAGAGAAGAGAGAGAGAGAGAGAAGAATTGGGATGTGTGAGAGAGAGAGAGAGAGAGAGAGGAGTGTTGGGGTGTAGTGAGAGAGAGAGAAGAGAGAGAGAGGAGAGAGAGAGAGAAGAGAGAAACTCGGAACTCGGAATGATTTAATGATAGGCCTTGGCCCTTTACAAGCAGGAAAGAACATAACATATCGTAATTACCACATTTAACAAAACATGTTGTTATGTAATCACAATCGCTAAACAAAACATGACATTCTGCATTACAACATTAAATGAAACTCGATATTCCGTAATTACAACATTAAGCTCTGTTTTCTAATGTTTATGCTTTAGGACAAAAGTGGTAACTTTCTCAAAATTTGTTCTGTTTTCAAAGACAAAAATAAGAACATTTAAACATACGGATGGCTTTGATTTTTACTTGGAATCAGTTCTCTTAAGATCATTGTACTTTGGGGGCCTGAAGAAAAAAGTGAACTTCTTTTCTTGACGTCATCACAAAAGGGACATGTAAAAAGTCGTTGTTAGTACGATTGTTAAAATTTGCAAAAAGCACATTTTCAAAGACGACATTCCAAATTTCTCAGCGGGCCAAATCTCTTCTTACAGAAAAGGGCTTTTATTTACTTAAATAAACCTTTTGTTCCAATGTTTTGTTTGAAACTGTTATACACGTTATAGAAATCTGGTTCCCAAGGCAAAAGCAGTCTTTTTGAAACAGCCCTACAAGCGTTGTTTAAAATTCAGATAAAAAATTTCTAAACCCCCACCCCTTTTTTCCAGCTACTCCCAAACCCCAAAATTTTTATACAAACATTTCAACCCCACATGCCCATGTGACATAGTTTTGTTCCTGAGAGATAAGAGCATATTGTAAGCTTTTCGGGGTTTCTATTGGTATCCAAATGAACTTTTCGAAACCAAAAAATTTGATCACTTTACGAAAGTATTCACCTGTAAAGGTTTTTCCTCCTTCTCTCCATACACAACGTGTCTGGTGACTTTGGGGGCTTACCCCCAAAAACCTTTTTAAAAGCAGAAAAAAGGACCTTTTCCACAATTTTTTTTGATCAGTACAAACCCCAGATCTCAGAGCCGTAAGTCAAGAGGGGCTAATCTACAATCAAACAGCTTAAAAAAAAAACTAGGCGATGTCCCAATGGACCAACCCATTCTATAATGGCTGAACACCTTTCTTTGCCGGGGTCAGCAACAGACGGGGATAGAAAATGAAAGCCGGGTAGCAGAAAAAAAAAAGAAAACTTTTTTAATTTTACAATTTTCAGTTTAGAAAACCATAATCCCAGTTTTACTCCAGCCAAATAACCCCCATACGAAAAACAACAACATTCGATTTCCTGTTTCTTTAAAATCAACCCCTGATGAATATACAAAAAATAACGATTTTAACCTTTTAAAACGTAGAAAATAACACAACATCCATACAAAAGCAAAAACAACAATTCAAAAAAAAATTGTCAATTAAACCTTTTCCCTTTTTTCCAAAACATTTTTAAGTTTAAAATTTGAAAGGAAAACAAAAAGGGTGAACAATTTTCCCTTGTTTTCCATAGGGCAAAATAATATCAAGTCCGCCGCAAACCGGCTTTTAACAGGAAATAAAAATACTTTTAAGAAAAGAATTTTTCCCCTTTAAAAAAACCCCTTATTCTTACATTATTTTTTTTCCCCCTTCAGAGTCAAAAGCTTTCGAAAATCGATAAACAAAATAAAGTTTGAAAACAAGGGATAGGAAAAAAATAAAATACTTGTGCTTTTTTTCCCTAACCGCCCTCTCTTCCCTATTAGCTATTTCCCCCAATCCCTTGAATGGTTGTTAAGTATAAAACTGAAATTTATCAAACTGACGGAAATACCTCTGAAGTTGCAGTTACATTGGGAAAATCCCTTTTTTCGAAGGGGGGAAAACAACCCCATTAAAACAAAAAAAAACCCAGGTTAAAAAAATTAAAACAAAAAAAAAAAAATAAAACAGAAAACTTTCAAAAAAATTCCCCCAAAAAAACCATAAAACCACCCCGTTTTAAAACCAACCTAAAAACAAAAACAAAACCCGGGGTTCCCACACTTTTTCACGGACAACACCAAACGAAAACAAAAAAACCCCAAATCACACAACAAAAAGACAAAAAAAACAAGAAAAAAAAACCATTTTTTTTCGGACCCCCTGAAAAAGCGCTCTTTACTCGAACACACCAAACTGTACCCCAGAATTTCTAGGACATGCAAGTTTTTTTTAAAGAGACTTAATAATTTTACTTTTGTTTCTGCTTTCTTAAGTCTCGAAGTTTTTTTGTTTCTTTTTTTTTTTGTGAATAACTACCTGCTTCCCAAATTGTCTACTTTTGTGTTCAAATCGTATCTCCCAAATCAAATTGTTACATTGGAAATTTTTCGAAGGTTTTTCTGACAGATTTTCTGGCTCACAACACCCCCAAAAACCCCAAGTGTTTCTTTTGTCATTCTAAAACACTTTTTTTAAACCAACACTGCCCAGCAAATTTCAACATTCTTTAAATTCATTTAAGGAAAACTTTAAATATCTCTGTAAACCTCGAAAGCATATCCAGTTTTTTAAATATAGCTCTGAATGGATCTTACTACAAAATCCGCAACATCTTTTCCTTCCAAATATACTTCTGGATAAAAATTCTGGCGTTTTTTTTTTTTGTTTTAAGGGCCTTTATTAGTGAGTTGAAATACAACACAAACCCTGATGTTTGGACTCAATCATCGAAGGAGCTGTAAGTTACGCACCTTGACAACAGATCACGTGAAACAATAAGTAGCTATAACACTCAGCCACTGGGGAAATATAAGTAAAACTCCCGGGGAAACCGAAGAGTTCATCCCATTCAATATTGTAAATTTTTAAATTCTTCACATAGGCTTAACAGAAACTTCCAAAAAATTAAGGACAGAGTCATTTGATTGTCTACATCTTCTCAAGCTTTCCCGACTCGTTTTCACTATCAAAATTTTCACACATGCAACTAAATCATAAACAACACAGTATCTCTAGCATTCAGGTCAGCTGCCTGGAGTTAAGGTCACCAAAATAGATCAAGGAGGTCCCCCACACTCTTTAATTGCTTCGCAAACTGTCTTCAATATGACCACCATTAAAGATTCGGTCTCTTCATAGTAGGCGGTTCCAGGGGTAAATTGCCCCACAAGAAGACAATCGGAACAGTTCCAACAAATGCCTTGAAATTTTAAAAATAATGAATTTAAATTTTCAGTGTCAATCGTTCAACATTTTTACACAATTCTTTCCTACTAAAAGCAAAACACCCCCCTGAAAGACCCCCATGAGAGCTGTCGATATTTTAACTCAGGGGCACAAATGGGGATACATGGGGAAAAAAAATTCGAACAATTCGCAAAGGTTTCAAAACCCGAAATGCAAAACAAGCATGTAGAAAGCACTGTTATAGTTTCGCAATACTAAACAAACCTTTACTTGAAGGTTAACAGGAAAAAGCATCAACAAATGCATATGTGTTTTTTTTTTGGCTGGCATGCATTTACATTTAGACTTTTCTGTTCCCTTTAAAGACTGGTTTAAAAGGGGTACAGGGCCGGGCCAAAACCCCCATCATAAATTTCTCTTGGCAGCAACTTTTTTTGTGGGGGAGGTTGCACATCTCCGAAACACCCTTGGACACATGTGGTCCAGATGCCCTTTGTGAGGGGAGGGGGACTTGCAGACGGTTTCCCGGGCTTTCAGGGGAACATTGGAACCCCAACCCTTTTCATCTGACTGGGCATGGCACCAGCTTGGGTGGTTCTACCTCTTCCTTTTCCCCCCCCCTCCACTTCTACACATCCCCTTCTGTGGGGCCGTTTCACGAGGAGAAAGCTCTGGGTTTTCCCCTGCAAATCCATGGGACTTTGCTGAACCGGGTTCTGTTTTCTGGGGAACAAGGGCGTGGCTCACTCCATCATCACCGATCCCGAAAAGTGAAACCCGGGGGGCAGCGCTCCCTCCCCATCGTCCCCCCCTCATCTTGGCACATCCTGCAACAGCATTCCCGTTTGGGCACCCCCGCCAGGTGTTCTGGGGGGTCATGGAACGTCTTCTTCTGGGGATGGGAGTGCTGCTTTTGCGATGACGATGACGTGCCGGGGAGCGCTTCCTTCAAGGGCTGTGCTTGACGAATGGAGAGAGGGTTCTGTCGAAATCCTGGAGAAAAAGTTTTTTCCCTTGACGAGTACGTGGTTTTTTTTGACCTTGTATTCCCCCGTGGGTCCCTCTGTTGTCGGGGCAGGTCCGCTCCCACTCCCCAGTCCCCCCATTTTTCAGGCCTCTTCCCCTCCCTGTCTCGCATATGGGCCCTGGCGTCCAAACCCCCTTTTGGGAAACCGGAAGAACAAGGGACAGGACACACGTCAGTGGTGGACTTTTTTCCCCCGCGGGGGGTCGCTCTATGTCATCCCAACCCCGCTTCTCGAGGGAAATGATGTTTTAAGAAGCGACTGCCTTTTCCGTGCCCGGCGTTATAAGATCCTATTCTGCAGGGGGCCCCTTTTACACCATACAGCAGCCATTTGGGCCGCCGGAGTAGCGTTGCTGTCTTTCCACTTCTTCCCACTGACTGATCCTGGACGATGTGCAGGGTTTCTCTTTTTAGCCTTCTATGTCTTGCCTATGACTGACCGCTGGCCCAAAAGACAGGACTGATTCTCAAGGGGGCAGAACTGGATTTTAAACTTTTTATTATTGCGTTATGTTTTCTTTAAGGTTTTTTGCAACGGTTTTCCAAGTTCTGCATATTGCCCTGGGATTGTCATGAGTTCCAAATTTAATTCAGTTTTTCTTTAAAAACCCCACCGTGACTGTCAACTTTATTTCCAGTCTCTGGACAGTTTGCAATAAGGGGCCCGGGTTAGATTCAAAAATCACCACAAAGGGAAAACAGAATCTCAAATTTCGGGGGGCGGTGCTTTTTCATTCTCGGGGCTCAGGAGATGCCAAGTTCGAGCGTGGAACGAAGGGGGGTAGACGCGAAATGGGCATACAGCCCGTCCAAAACCCCTAGTGTCAGAGTCCAAAGGGAAAGGTCAAACAGACAGCGTTTTTAAAAAGGGGAGTATCCCCCCCCAGAAAACAGCGTACAGGCAAAAGGGAAAATTTAGACAAAGATTGCTGCGAGAGCCCCTGCACACTGTAAACACGCTATTTCCAAGCCACTGTGTATCTTTTCCCGTGGCCTCTTCCTGTCAAAACCTTTTTTCCCCGATTTTCGCACTTTTTTTTGCAGGAATCCTCGAATTGACAACGCAAATCGACCCCCAATGTTCATATGCATTACCAATTTGTCATCACGCTGATGACTGTACAACTAATTAATATTTTAAATTTTAAAGTCTAATTTAGTTGCACTGCAAATTTTCTGCGCCGCACCGAATCGGAAAACTTTTCTTTCCCGAGGGAGGGAGAGAGAGAGGGAAAAAGAGAGAGAGGGTGGGGGGAGGGGGGAGAGACGAGACAGACAGAGAGATCACATCACACATACGACAAACAAACCCACCCACACACACCGAAAACAAAATAACCCACAACAACTTCCACAAAACAATCAAAACCCAGAGGAACGACATTGCGAGGGGGTTTCCCTTTCCAAAATCAGGAGAGAAAAGAAAAGGAGAAAAAAGAGGAGGCAGAAACAGAGAGAGAGAGAGAGAGGGAAGAGAAGAAGAAGAAGAAGAGAGAAGAGAGAGAGAAAAGAAGAAGAAGAAGGAGAATTAAAGGGGGGAGAAGAAAGAAGGGACGACGGGGCGAGAGGAAATTTGCTTGGGAAAAAACCCGCAGCAAAAGCAAAACAAAACCCCTTTCCCCCCCCCACCAAAAATCCCTATCTCTTTTTCTCGCGCACCTTCACCCCCTCCCCCCCCCCCCCCCCCTCCCCCCCTCTATCCCTCTCCCTTTCCCCGCCCTCCTCTCCCCCCCCCTCTCCCCTCTCTCTCTTTTTCCTTCTCCATCAAACCCCCCCTCTTGCCTATCTTCTGTTTTGCCCAAAAAATTTCTTGGGCGTCCCAAAACCATAACACTATCGTTTTCCATGGAAACGTTTGTTTGCTTTGGGGGGGTTTTTTTTTTTTTATAACAGATGGAAAAGATTTTGTTTTTCCTCTTGTCTGGGCCCCGTCCCCGTTTCTTATTTTCCTCTTCTCACTCCCTTTCCTCTCTCTCCTCCCTTCCTCCTCCCCTCACCCCTCTCTCTCTCTCTCTCTCTCCCCTCACTCTGTGTGGTGTGGTGTTTTGGTGTGTGGTGTGTGGGTGTGTGTGTGTGTGGTGTGTTGAAGTCAATCAAGTCAAATCAAGTCAAAAACACTTTTAAAACATCCCATGAAGGCAATTACAATACTGACAGGCACATTTATACCCATAATTATCTCAAAGACACAAAAGAAAGGGCTCTGTGTGTTTTGTGTGTGTGTGGGGTGTGGGGTGTGTGTGTGTGTGTGTTGTGGTGTTTGTGTGTGGGTGTGTGTTGGTTTTTTGGTTTGTGTGTGTGTGTGTGTGTGTTACACTTGTGGTTTTGTGTGTTTTGGGGCACGCACTTTTATTTTTTTTTTTTATTTGTGTGTTAAAGTGTGTCTGGTCTGTATCGTGTGTGCACGGCAGTGACCTTCTCTCTGAGAAAACCAGTATTTTGCCTTCGAATATTTGTGTTTTTTTTGTCCCCAGCCCTTTGTTTTTTTTCTGTCTGTCTATAGACTGGGGCTTTCCTTCCAGCAAGTTACCACCCCCCAAACCTGACAACACTTCACTTTTCGAGAGCCAACCCTTCCCCCCCTTAGCCTTCCCCTCCCGGGGGAACACCCCCAAGGTATCAACTTTTCAGGGCCCCGGGAATCTGCTTTTCCCCAAACATCACATTGTCAGGGAACTTGCCCGAAAGCAAACCCTTTTTGGAAAGCTTCTTTCGCAAAACCCTTATAAGGGTTATTTCCCTTTTATTTTTTCTCCTGGAATGGCAAAAGGCCCCTATACCTTTCCGCAAACAAGGGCACCCAGGGTTCAGATAGAGAGAGAGAGAGAGAGAGAGAGAGAGAGAGGAGAAGGAGGAGAGGAGAAGGGAGAGAGAGGGAAAAGGGGGGGTGGGGGGGGGGGGGGGGGGGGGGGGGGGGGGGGGATCCCTACGAAAAAAGATCGTCATTTTTTTTTTGGTTTGGTGCAAAATGGAAAGCGGTTGGTTTGTAGAGTTTGTTTCGAAACTTTTCTTCTTGATGGGTTTTGTGTTTTTTTTGGGGTGTGTTGTGTGTGTGGGTGTGTGGTTTTGGGTGTGGGGGTTGTGTGGTTTTGGTGTTTGAAGAGAGAGGGAGAGAGGGGAAGAGAGAGGAGAGAGAGAGAGAAGAAGAAAGAGAGAAGGAAAGAAGAGAGAGAAGGAGAAAAGGGAACGTTTTCCCTTCTTGTTTGGGAAAAACTGAAATGACACAGGCAAAAAATTCCCTTTAACTAACTTTTTTTTTTTTTTTAACAAAACCTTTGGGTAATGAAAGAAATTTTAATTCCATCTTTATTTCCCCATGGCTTAAAAAATCCCTTATTTTTTTCCTCCTTCTTCTTTTTTTTTTGTTTGACATATCTTAATTTATTCGTCTTTAAGGGTGTTTTTCTTTTCTACAGACCTGAACAAAACATTTAAAGGTCCTCTCACCCCCCACCCCCCCCCCCCCCCCCCCACCCACCCCCCCCCCCAACCCCCCCGGGGGCCAATTAAAAACATTAAAAAAAACCCCCTAAAAAAATTTGTAAAATCCCCCCCCAAATTTTTTCTTGAAATGGGTTTTTCCCCCCTTTTTTTCCCTTTTGTAACCCGAAATGTTAAAAATGGGGTGGCCCTCCACCGCCTTAAAGGTTTTGAAAAAAAAATATTTCCCCAAAACGTTTTATTTTTCCTTTTTTTTTTCCAATTTACTTAATTTTAAAAATTTTTGTTTTTTTTTTTTTTTAAAATTTTTTTTAGGGGTGTGATAAAAAAATTGGGGGGTTTTTGGGGTCGGAGGTATAAAAACATAATTTAAAAAGGGGGGGAAACCCCAAAAGAAAAAACAAAAAAAAAAAGACTCAACACCAACAACAAAACACACAACACAAACAACAACACACCCCACACACAAAAAAAAAACAACCCAAAACCCCAAAAAAACCCCCCCCCCCAAATTTTTTGAAAAAAGGTTTTTTGGGGCCCTTTTTTGGGGGGGGGGGGGTTTGGGGGGGGGGGGGGGGGGGGGGGGGGTTTTAGGGGGGGGGGGGGGGGGGGGGGGGTGGGGGGGGGGGTGGGGGGGGGGTTCCCAAAAAAACGCGAAGGGAAATAACGTTTAAACTGAAAAATACCCACCCCACCAACACACACCCACAACCCACCCAAAAACACACACGCACCGGAGGCGCCGCACCACACACACACACAAACACACACACACAAAACAAAAAAAAAAAAAAAAAAAACAAACAACAAAAAAAAAAAAAAAAAAAAAAGCCCTTGGGATAAACAAATTCCTCTCTCCCCCTTCCTCACAAAACCCAAACCAAAACCCCCCAAAACAGCAACACCCAAACACCACACACAAAACCACAAACGGCAGAGGACGCCCACAAAAACACCCCCACCCCCACCAACAAACCAAACCCCCCCAAAAAACCCCTCCCCCCCCCCCTCTCCCCACCAACACACAACACAAAAGGAAAAAAAAAAAAAAAAAAAAAAAAAAAAAAAGGAGAAAAGCAACAAAAACAAAAGGGGAAACAAAAAACAAAGAAAAAAAGGGGTCGTGAAGGCCCCCCTTACATTTTATAACTCCCTCTTTCAGAATCCTCTTCCTTTACCTCTCCCCTTCACACCCCCAAACACACAGCACACAAAAGAACCCACAAGAAAAACAAAAAAAACCCCCTAAAACCCCCCCCCCCCCCCCCCCCCCCCCCCCCGCCACACACCCCAACACACACACACACACACCAACAAAAACCCCACCGGAACAAAACCCCCCCCCCCCCCACCCCCCACCCCCCCCCCACCCCCCCTCCCTTCTTCCTCTCTCTCCCTTTCCACACACAACAACAACACCCAAAAAAAAACCACCCTTTTATGCAAAACCTCCTCTCTCTTTCTTTTCTCTCTCTCCTCTCTCTCCTCCCCTCTCCTCTCCTCTCCCCCTCCCCCCTTCTCTCTCCTCTCCCCCCTTCTCCCTCTCCTCCCCCCTTTCTCTTCTCTCTCTCTCTCCTCTCACCACAAAACACACACACCAAACAACAAAACCACCCTTGGTATGACAAAGCTCGCTCTCCCTCTCTCCCCCCACCCCCCACCCCCAACACACCCCACCCCCCCCCCCACCCCCACCCACCCCCACACCACACACCCCAACCCACCCCCCCCCAAAAAAACAAAACCCCCTTGTTCAAAAGCTCCTCTCTCTCTCTTTCCCCCCCATTCCCATTTCTCCTCTCTCCCCCTTCCCCCACACACCCACACCCCCAACTTTTGTTCCTCTTTTTTTTTCTTAATAATCTTTTCTCTTCTTATCTGTCCCCTCTAAAAATTTTATTTTCTTTCTTTCCACACACAAACCACCACACACAACACACACACCACAACAAACACACACACACACAACACACACACACAACACAAAACATTTTGGTCCCCTTTTTTTTTTTTCTTTAGTAGATGGCTTGATGAAAAAAAAAAAAAAAAGCAAATGAAATTGTTTTATTAAATGTACCATCTAAAAATAAAAGTTTGACTTTGACTTTCACACACAACACACCCCACACACAAAACCACAACCACACACACACACACACACAACAACACACACACACACACACACACACACACACACACACCAAAAACACACACCAAACCACACAAATTCCTGTGCAGGCGTGTCTGCTCCGTTGGACGTAGGCTTTATCGGGTATCGCCCAGGCGGGCAGGCAAACGGGGAGGTTGCCTCCCCTTGGGGTCTCAGGTTGTTTACACTGACCAGACAAGGGGAAAAGTCAAGGTTTTTTTGGGGAAAAAAAAAACAGACAAGGGGTGGGGACGCTAAAGAAATGATAAAATTTTTAATTGAGCCACCCTTAATTACAAGCCTGTTTTTTGCATATTTGAAAAAGCGTTGATTTCAATGGGTAATTCATTTCAAATAAAAACTATTTTTAACCGTAAGAATGTTTTAACAGACGGGAACTGGGGGTGGGACAATTTAAAAGAAAAGGCCTGTGGGGAAAAGAATCAAAAAAGGGGGGGGGGGAAATTCAGGGGTTTGTCTACAGAACAATAAAACAGTGGTTTTTTGTTGAGTTTTTGGGCAAATTCAGGGGCTTATACAAAAAACAGGGGGTTTTTTAAATTGTCAAATTCAGGGGCGTATGCAAAAGAAAAAACAGTGTTTCCCGTGAAGTTGGGGCAAATTCACGTCTGTATCAAGAGAAAGAAACAGGGTTGTGAAAAAGGGGGGCGAAATTCAGGTTTGTGGGTTGGGGCAAATTAGGGTTGGTGCAGAGGCAAGATACAGTTTTCTGTGGGAGGGAAGGGGAGGGGGAGGGGGGCAGAAAATCACCTTCCTTTACGGCTTTTTCCGTCGTAAAAAACTTTCATGGAATAAGGAAATCTTTCGTGCGCCATGTGGTGTGTGTTGTTTGTGTGTGTGTGTTGTGGTGGTGTGGTGGTGTGTGTGGTGGGGGGTGGGGTGTGTGTGTTTGGGGTGTGTGTGGTGTGTGTGTTTTTCGCGTGCGGAGCGTTCGTTTTTGGGATAGGCGCGTTTTGGGGGGTCTCGTTTTTTACGCTTTTTTTCCCCAAAAAGGGAGAAAAAACGAAAACCCAAAACCCAAACAAAAGCATACAAAACAAAACAAAAAAACAAACCCCCCTCCCCCCCCCCCCCCCCCTAAAAAAAAAAAAGGGCCAACAAAAAAAAGCAGAAAACCCCCCCCAAACAAACCCTTTTAAAAAAAACCCCCCCCCCCAACCCCCACCCACCCCCCCCCCCAACACCCTTTTCATTACAAAACATTTTCTTTTTTCATTTATCCTTCTTTTGGCATTTTTTTGGTTTAGGGGGGGGAAGCCTAGATAACGGATATATATATAATAATTAAAATAAATAATATATATATATATATAAATATATATATAAAAATATATTGTTGTGTGGTGTGTGGTGTTGTGGTTTTTTTTTTTTTTTCTTTTTTTTTTTTATAAACGAAAAATAATGGGAAAAAGCACTTAAGTGCTTTTTTTTTCATCCAGCCCGGTGTATGTGGGTTTTGAAAAAAAATTTTTAGCTGTTCCCCCCCCGGCCCCACAGTGGGCACTCTTACGAAAAGCGGAACAGGAGTTTAACTGTCGGAAGATATTCTGGGTTTTAGTTGTGTGTGTGTGTGTGGTATATTATAATAAATATAAATATATTAAATAATATAATATATATTAATTTTGTGTGTTTGTGTGTGTGACTTTAAAACAAAAAAGGGTTGCATGTAAAGCACTGCTTCGTTTGCACGAAACAATGAAACTGCTTTAGAACTGATCATCCTGTTACGAAAAAACATTCATTTAAAGAACAAAAAATTGTTCGACAATTAATAAAACCGAGAAATGCTAGATTAACATTTTAATGATATCTGCGCGCGCACGAACATTCACACACACACACAAACTCTCTCTCTCTCTCTCTCTCTCCCTCTCTCTCTCCTCCCGCTCCTCTCCTCTCCTCTCTCTCCTTCTCTCGTCCTCCTCTTTTTTCCCCTTCCCCTCCGCCCCCCATTCCCCACTACAACTCTCTCCTCTCTCTCTCTCTCTTCTCTCTCCCCCATCTCTTCTCCCCTCTCCCCTCTCTCCTTCTCTCTCTCCCTCTCTCTGTCTGTCCTGTCTGTCGGTATGTTACTTACTATCTCTGTCTGTCTATCTCTGTCTCTCTTCCCCTTCCCCCCACCCTTACCCCACAGCAACACACACACATAATTATACACACGGCGACTGGATGTAAAAAAGCGCATGAGTGCTTATTCCATTATCCTCAATATAAAAGAATAAATAAAGGAATAAATACACACACACACACACACACACACACACACACACACTTGCGTTGCAATGGGCATGCCCGCTTCGAACAAGACCAACATTGTGACGTCAATTTGCACGAGCGCAGCACGTGCCGGACTGTAGGCTATGAGAGCAGAGAACAGCTAGCTACAATACAGTGCAGCGCAGCGCAGTGCTGTTAGCTAGCACAGGGCCTGGTGTCCACACCCCCATCCTCCCCTGTATCATATCCTTGGAGAGGTGTGGTTAGCCTTTATTCAAATCTTCTTCATCATCTTCTTCTTCGCCATCGTCGTCGTCGTCGAACGACAAAGATAGCAACTAATTGTTATATGTCATAATTATCAAAAAATGTTGTTGCGCTGCCGTTAAGCGCCTGACGGGCCTGGTCCAGTTAATCCCCAATTTGGGCTTTTTGGGGTTTTGTGAAGGGGAGGTTTAGGGCTGTACCTTGCTTGTTGATACGAAGAGAGAGAGAGAGAGAGAGGGGGGGGGGGGGGGGGGGGGGGGGGGGGGGGGGGGGATGGATAAAGCACGGGGAAACCTTTCACCATACTTTCCGCCCCCACCCCCCCACCCCCCTCCCCCCCCCCCGCCCCCCCCCCCCCCTAAAAAAAAAAAGCAACAAACAACAGCAACAACAAAAGCACAGGCAAACAAAACAACAACTTAAAAGAAACACTACCAACGATTAAAAACCAACCACACGAACACAGATTTTCTGCATTTGCGGGACCTGTCTTTATGTCTGTCTGTTTGTCTCTCTCTCGTGGGTCTGTAACCCTTGGAGATAAATATTGTCGTTGTCATCATCATCATCATCATCATCATCGTCGTCGTCGTCGCCATTATCATTGTCGTCGTCATCATTATCGTTGCCGTCGTCATCATCATTGACATCATCGTCGTCGTCATTGTCATCATCATTGCCATCATCATTATTCTGTCTCTGATTCCAGTCCACAATCTCTTATTAAAACTCCCTGCAGTTTTCTCCCTTGATTTTCGCTGACGGGTTATCCTTTTTTTCCTTTTTCTTTTTTTGTTGTTGAAAATTATTACATAAAACGTTTGTTGTAACTCCAAGCAAACGTTTGCTAAAACAAACCCAAAGAAACACATTTATCGTGAAAATAAGTGTGATATGGTAATATTTCGCCAAACGTGACCCAAACAAAGAGCGTCACTTCGCCATCTTGAATTCTCAACGCTGTCCACCGAAAATGCTCGCCAACTTTAGCCTTCTGCAAATATGAGCTCCAGTAACTTTTGTCACGGAAAACAAAACATTGCACAGCATAGATGAGGAGATCTTGGAACTAGAGGAGACTATGACTGACGGCGAAACGGACGAAGATCCCGATCTTCCAACCACTTAAGCAGACGACGCAACATGTGCTTGTTTAGATCTGTCGATTGCAGTTAATTAGGAAATTAACTCATACAAAAGGTAAATGATGGGAACTTTTCTTTGGATCTAATTGGTTTGCTTATTTAGATTATGCCTTATTGCTCATTTGACAGTCAGATGCGATAAAATGCCGAATTTTGAGTCAACACTTCACATGCTACAGTCAGTCATCTGGAAGACTGATAGATCTATTTATGCCCTTAGCAGTGGATGGGCACTTTGCTTGGAGATCTAAAACAAACTGAGCAGACACGAACAATGCATCGATGCTCGGCTGGTTGCAGTTGTGTGTTTTTTATGGTTTTCCCACATTTTTCTTTTTAAAAGGGGGTCTAGATCTGTGTGTGTTGTGTGTGTGTGTGTGTGTTGTGTAAGTAAGTCTTCAATTTTTTTTAACGTCTTTCCACTTTAAGTGATACCAGACGGCCCTAAGATAGGAGACTGAATGAAAGAGATAGATGGGTGGATAATATAGAAAAGACAAATCTACTCTGTGTGGTGCGTGCATGTGTGTGTTTTTGTGTGTGTTTCGATTTTAAAATCTGTTCATTTAAAAGTGATAAATTTGAGTAAGAAGGGGTGGTGGTGATGAGAGGAAGGCTCGTAGGGGCTGTGCTTGGTATTATAAAAAAACCAACCCAAAACCCAAACCCCGTGTGTAAACAAAATACTGATTTTTAGGGTGCAAACAATTTTGCAAAACCAAGTAAAGAAACGCAAAAAGAACAAAAACTCAGAACAACTGAAAACTATGCTAAAAGCGGAAGCTGAACCCGTTGCGAGTGTGTGGTGTGTGTGTGTGTTGTGTGTGATGCAAGCGCTTAATGTAAGTCAAGTCAACTCAAGTCAGTCAAGTCAAACTTTATTTCCAGATGGGACATTGAATAAGCAAAACGCTTTTTTTCGTCAAGCCATCTAAGAGAGAGAAAAAAAACCCCCACCACCACCAACAAGAATAACAACAACAACAAAAAACAACATCACAAAAAACAAAATAATATACCAAATCTTATTGAAAAGGAAATTATATGAAAAGGTGACGATGGCGGTATCAATAAACAATGACAATTACTACTGGGCCCAAAAAATCAAGTGTGTTTATGAGCGTGTGTGTGTGTGTGTGTTTTTTTCATGCACACATTTTTAGCAGAGAGAAAAAATTATGTTTTTTAAAAAAAAGTTTTATTTGTTCCAGGAGTGAGAAGGTGTCGGTGTAAGACTAGGCTCTTTGCATCCCCCCCTCTCTCCCCCCCCCCCCCCCCCCCCCCCCCTGTGCCCCCCTCCCCCTGTGCCCCCCCCCCCCCCCCCCCCAAACAAAAAAATTTTTTGAGAGACAGATGCATGTATTATTTGTTTTATTCAAATCACTTTATATGCAGAGAAATCAGAACAACTGTGTCTTCTAAAAGTACATGTTGGCTGTGTGGACAGAAGTGACAAGTATGGTTTGTTTTTTAAATAACAATATGTAGAAGTATATACAAAAAAAAGAGAAAATGATCCAGTTTGAAACATAAACTGTACAATTATATCCCTTAGCATGCAAAGAAGTGTTCAGAAAAGTAAAGTCTTGTGTTCTTCTGCAAAACCGGTGCTCTGTCAGGAAAAATTGACTTTTGTAATATGTAATTTTAAATGGAAAATATGATAATGTATTCATTCAGAGCACTGAAATGTAACTTTGTACAAGGTACACAACAAACGGTTTCATATGAAAAAGATACGATTGCTTTGTCAATAAAAGTTGAAATTGTGAACATGACTTCAAAATCTTGGATCATTAAAATTATTTATTATTATTTATTCATTGAGAATGTGAAAATGCTTTAAAATGTAAGATTTTCTATTTTTTAGCAATAGAGGTTTAAAGTAATTAAATTGATTACTTCCACAAAGATCCGAAAAAAATATATTGCTTGAAAACCCTTGATTTATCCAGAATAAAATTAATTGTAAATTTTAACAACATAATCAACTTTGGTTAATTACTGCACATTTTATACCCAATTCAAATTTCTCCAAAGTTTTTACCAAAAAAGTCGGGAAAACTCAAATACTGTCAAGAGTTAAACCGCTACCCATGTAAAGTGAAGTAAAAAAATATTGAATAAACTTAATCTTATAAACCAACTACCCTTTTTCTTTCAGGAATAAGGCAGGGTGACCACACCCATTCGTGCTCCCAGCCACGGACCACGAATATTTCACCCACCAGGGAAAAAAGTGCTTGTGCACTGCACCACTAACTAGTACATGTGCACTCTATTGCTTTATTGGTCTTCAACTTTTGCGCTTTTTAGAAGGCCTGTTGCTAATAACACTTTCTCGGTGCACTGCCTTGCAATGCTGGCTGCTTCATGGAGGAGGGGAAAAGAGAGAAGTGGGGGTGGGAGGGAGAGGGGGGGGGGGGGGGGGGTTGTGTGTTTTGTGTGATGATGCAGCTGGTTTTATTTGTTATTGTGTTTGTGAATTGGTGATCATAACTAAAGCTTCTGCTGATGGCTTGATTAATCAATAATTATTGCTCTTTGCAATTTTTTCTTTTCCCCTTTTTTTCCCCGCAAAATGACCAACGTAAAGTTGTGTTTTTGTTGTGCAGTGTTCATGCTGTTCCCGTTTTTCAAAATCCCTTTTGCTTATAGCATCTCCTTTCTCCCCTTCACTGTCGGTCTCTCTGTCTGGGAAATTTTTTTTTCTTTTCTGTCGTCATTTTAACTATCAAACTATATCTGTCTGGGCTGTCAGTCTTTCCCTTCTTACCTACCTACCACCTACCTATCTTTTTTTCTTTTCATTCTCTCTTCTCTCTCTTTCCCCTCTTTTCTTCCTCCTCTCTCAAATTTTCCCCCTCCTTTTTCTCTTTTAAACTCTCTCCTCCGACTTTTCAAACTCCCCATCCCTCATCCTCAACCTCCCCTCTCTCAAACTCCCAATATAAAACCCCCTGTTTTACCTTCCATTCATTTTTCTAGCATATTCATATCGAATTGATTCCTTTCCCCTTTTTCCTTTTTCTTCTTTCTTTCCCCCGACGTAATTTAAATTTCCTATTTTTTGACGAACTAACCCGCAGATTGTGTTGCTTTTAGTGGGGCTAAATGATATTCTTATGTATTCTTTACCCTTTATCGTTCGGGGTTTTGGGTTTTGATCGTTTAATCATTAAATTCCAAATTTATTCATGGGTTTTTTCCCTTTTGACCGTTTAAAACATTCCCCTTTATTCCTTTATTTTGTGAAACACTGGTGTTCATCGCTGTCGGGATTTGAAAACCGAAGAAAGACATTTAATGGGGAATGTCATCCTTTTAGGCCCTTTTCTTAAAAAGCAAATTTTGGGTTTTCCCTACTGAGCTGCTTGTTTTTTGGGTCCAAAAACCAAAGGCATGTATTGTGTGGGATGGTCTTTTTTTTAAAGGCTATCATTAAAAAAATTACGTATGAATTTGTTTTGTCTCAGGGAACATTCCCCGTCACTTTGCCTTTCCCCCCTGCCTGGGATGTGTGGTTTTTCGTGTCTGCGTGGGGAGAGTGCGGCCCCGGTGTGCTGCGTGTTTTTGCGCGCATGCCAAAAGGGGTACTTTGTTTTTGTGTTGGGGGTGTTGTGTGTTTTTCGCGGGGTGCATGGGTTTTTACGTGGTCCCGTTTGTTGTGCCGCGTGCGTGTGTGTATGTAAAGCCCTGCGCCCCGCGCGCGGTGTGTGTGTGTGCGCGCGCTTTGGTTGTGGTATGTGCGCCCCAAACAACGTCTAAACTTATGTGCTTTCGTTTTTTCTTTTGCAGCCAAGCTACGACCGTAGGGGGGTTAACAGTTCGGGGAACTAGGGCTCGGTAAGACGCTTGTCCCCCTTGGCCTGAAAAAACCAAGCTTTGCCCCCCCCGAGTGCGCAATTTCATTTTGTTTTGAGTTTTTTGGTTTTTTGTTTTCTCCACCCCTCTTCAATTTCATTCCCACTTTCTCCCCCTCTTCCTCCTTTCTCCCCCCTTCTTTCCCCCTTCCCTTTCCCCACCTTCCTTTCTTTTCCCATTTTTCTCCCCCCTCCCCCCATTCTCCCCCTCCTTTCCACCCTCTCCCCATACTCCCCCTTTCTTCCCTTCTCCCTCCTCCTTCCCCCCCCCCCCCCCCCCCCCCCTTTTTTTTCTGCACCTCTCCCCCCCATTCTCCCCCCTTCTTTCTCACCCCCCTCCCCCTTCTCCCCCCTTTTTTCCCCACTCCTCCCCATCTCCCCCCTTTCCCCACCTTCCCTCTCCTCCATTCCCCCCCCTTCTTTCCCACCTCTCTCCCTCCCTCCATTCTCCCCCCCCTTCTTCCCTCCATCTCTCCCTCCATTCTCCCCCTTCTTTCCCCCCCCTCTCCCCATTCCCCCCCCTCCCCCCTCTTTCTCCACTCTCCTCCATTCTCCTTTTTGCACCTCTCTCTCCTTTCAAACCCCTTCTTTCTCCATCCTCTTTTTCCTTTCCCCCCTTTCTTTCCCACCTCCCCCTTCCTTTCCCCCGCTTTTTTCTCCACCTCTCTCTTTTCCATTCCCCCCCTTCTTTCCCACCTCTCTCCTTCCATTCTCCCCGCTTCTTCCTCCACCTTGGTTTTTGATTAAAAAGGGTGATTGATTTGTTTGTACCTGGTCTTGGCATCGTCGAACACAGGGTTGACTTTACTTCTTTTACACCGATAAACGCCTCTCTGTCTCGTCTTTGGGGTCTCCTCCCCCCTCCTCTCCCCTCTCTCTCTTCTCTCTCTCTCCCTCTCTCTCTCCTCTCTCCCCTTTTCTCTCTCTCGCTCTCTTTCTTTCCCTTCCTCTCCCCGTCTCTCTCTCTCCCTCCTTTCTCTCTTCTAGCGCTTTTCCCCTTCCCCCCCTCCCACCCTTTTTTTCCTGTCTGTCCTCCTGTCTGTCCTTTCCTGTTCTTTGTCTCTTTCCTGTCTCTGTCACACACACAAACACACACACCACGCACCACGCACCCCACCACGCGCGCGCGCCTTTGTTCTTTTTGTCCTCATTTTTTTATCTTTTTTTCCCCCTTTTCCTTTTGTCTGTGTTTGCTTTCTTTATTTGATAATTCTTTTGAGCTATCTGCTACAGTTTCTTTTATTTGATAGTTCTTTTAATTGGGGAAATATTTTATTTTTTACTATTAAAATTTGACAGTTGTTTTAATTGAGTTAACTTGATATTTGTTTATTCGAGAAACGCTTCTTCCTACTTTTTTCCTCCTGCAACTGAAGTATTGTTGCCTTTCCTTTTCAGCATTCCTTGCTTCTCTTTTTCCTATTTCCCTTATGAAGAAGACTTTGGAGCGAGAGAAAAGAGAAAACAATAACAAAACAAAACAAATCAAAGCAAAACAATAACAAACGACAAAAAAAAACCAAACCCAAACAGAACGCTTGGCATAATGTATGGAAAACTATGTCTTTGATGGCATAATTATTGTCTCAAACTCTAACACTCTCCTCGCTCTCTCCTCCTCTCCCCTCTCTCTCTCTTCCCCTCTCTCTCTCTCCCCCTCTCTTCTCCCCTCTCCCCCCCCCCCCCACCCTCTCTCTCTCTCTCTCTCTCTCCACTCTCCCCCCCTCCTCCCCCCCTCCCTCTCTCTCTCTCTCTCTCACCCCTCTCATCTTTTCCCCCATCTCTCCCCTTTCTCTCCTCTCCTCTCTTTCTCCTCTTCTCACAACAACCACACACCTTTTTGAAAACCACCATTCCCCAAATTTTAAAATTTTTAGACCCCTCTATTTTATTTCAAAGGGTTTTGGGATAATATCTGGGAAATGCAAAATATGGAGAGTTTTTTGTTTATCAAACTTTGAAAATCATGCTTTTTGACACATATTGCCATAACTGGCATGACTTATTGATATCTATCGAAATTATTTGAATACCTTCCTAAATATTGTGTAGAGAAAAAAAAATAAAACTCTTTTCTTTTAAAAACCAAACATCTTTTTTAAAATTAGAATAAAAAGCCTGAAAAAAATTTTTCCCCCTTAAAAAGAAAAATCTGAAAACCTCATTTTTTTTCATGAAAGCCATTGAAATTCCTTATTTAAATATTCCCCAAATAACAATTTTTTCCAACTTAATTAATCCCCTCAATCCCCAAAGGGGTTTGTAACTTTAAATTCAATTCTGGGCTAAATTTTTTAAAAAAGGATTGGAAATTGGGGACACAGGGTTACGATGTCAAAAAAAGAAGCCGGTCTTTGGTTTTTTAAAAAAAAACCGGGTTCCCAAATTAACAAATGATGTTTGGGGTTGTTGATGAGTCTTTTTTTGGGTCTTTGGGTTCCCAAAAAAAATTTTTTATTTTTGTTTATTTTTTTTTCTCTCTCTCTCTCTTCTCTCTCTTCTTCCCCACAACCCCCCCCTAACCCCCCCTTCCCCCCCCACTCTCCTGCTCTTTCCTCCGCTTTCCCCCCCTTTTCCCCTTCCCCCCCACACACCCCAAAACAAAAAACCAAAAAACAACAACACAACAAAAAATATACTAAAATAAAAATTTTGGGCCCGCTTTTTTTAAAAAACTTTTTTCTAATTCTCCCCCAAAACCCCCCAAAAAAAAAGTTGGTAAAGGGAAATAAAACTGCAACCCCCAACAACGCCCAAAAAAAAAAAAAAAATTAAAAAAAAATAAAGTTGGGGTTTTTTGGGTGTGGTCCCGGGGGGGGGGGGGGGGAGGGGGGGGGTTTTTCCCCCAAAGGGGCCCAGTATAGGTGCGGTTTGCTTGCCAAAATTTTTGACTCCCTGCTGGGGGGGGGGGGGGGGGGTGGGACTTGTTTGGGGGGTGTGGGGGGTGGTGGGGTTTAAAGGGAAAGGGGGGGGGGGGGGGCTTAAAGGGGGGGGGGTAACTGCTCTTTCCTTTTAAATCCCTATTGAAAAAACCCAGTTTTGGGGTTCCCTTTTTTCATCGCCTGTCTTGTTTGGGTTTTTTCTCTCCTCTTACTTCCCTTTTGCCTCTCTTCTCTGTCTTTTGGGTTTTCTCCCCTCATCTTCTCTCTTCCCCTCCTCTTTTTTTCCCGGAGATTTGGGTATTCCTCTTTCCCTCCCCACCTTCCCTTAACTTCCCCTTTTTTTCCCTTCTCTTTCCCCCTTTTTTCCTTTTTTTTGGGTTTTGTGAAAATTTATGTTCAGGTATAATGTAAATGGATTTTTCCTTATCCCTCGGAAAATTCCTTGATCCCAAGGGGGTTGTTTTTCAGGTTTAATAAAAAACCCTCTTTGGGGTTGGGTAAAAAATTTTTTTTATTGGGGGTTTTTTTTTTTTTTTTTTTTTTCCCCTTTTCCCCTTTTGGTTTTTGTCGCCCCCTTTTTTTAGAGGGGAAAAATTTAAAAAATACAAGGAAAATTTTTTTTCCCGTTTTTACCATTTTTTTTATTTTAAAAGGCCTTTTTTCCCCCCCCCCCCCCCCGGGGGGCCAAAGGGAAAGCGATCCCTCCCCGGGTAAAGGGAAGCGGGAAAAAATTTTTGGGGGCAAAAAAAAGAAGAAATTTTTTTTTTTTAAAATAGATTAAAAAATTAAAAGTTTTTTATAAAACCCCCCCCCCCCCCCCCCCACACAACAAAACCCCTTTTTTCCCGTTTCGCCCGCTTAGGTGCTAAAACCCTATGGCTCAGGGCACGTACCCCGAAGACCTCCTTCGTAAAAAACCCCCAAATTAAGATTACGCCCAAAGGTTTTATTCATAAAAGGGGAGCAGGTGAACAGAACCCAAAAATTGGTTTTTCCCCGTATGGGGTAAAAAAACCGAGCATCAGGTTCCCGTATTTCACGGAAAAGAAACCCCAGGACAATACCCCCGAAGTACCCCGCTGAGGAACCAACCCCGTGATAAGAAAACCACGATGCAGGGTATATAATAGAAATACGACACACGGTGATTTTGGGGAAAACTTTAAGATGCAAACCTGAAAGGCCCTGATTCTGTAAAAGGAAACAGACCAAAAGAGTCATGG
>CM054149.1:13952683-13955183 GCA_028751875.1 Rapana venosa
AGCTGAAAAACTGGCAGGCGAAAGTCGGTGTGTTGAAAGGGAGGCAAATGTGGGGTGAACAAACTATTTCCCCTTACCTGTCCTGACAGGTGAACAGGGCCTGAAGAAAAAGAAAGACGGGAGCTTATTATCTTCGTCGTTGACTGTGAAAATCTGATTTCTTCTACTCCCCCCCCCCCCCCCCCCCCCCCCCCCCCTCTTCCTACCCCCGCCCACCAGTATGTAGGTGCGTCGGCCCCCCCTCCTTCTGTCTCTGTATGACTTCTTGACTGTTATATATTATGTTTGTTTTGTTTATTTCTTTATCTGTTTGTTACTCTATCTATTTGTTACATTTTCTCCCCTAGCTTGGAGTTATTTACTGGTCTGAAAATAGATGGCTGTGTGTAAGGAAAAAGATGCAGATGGTACGTAAATTGTTGTGGTGGGGAACTTCGGTACTCCTGTACCCTAATTCGGATCATCCTTCGGATGAGACTATAAACCGCCGAAGCCCCGTGTGCGAACGCACGCAGAACATCTTCCACACACGTTAAATCCTGTTCCGCTTTTCGTAAGAGTAGGCCATTTGTGCCGGTGGGAACAGATGACAGAATTTACAAAACCGTATACACACAGGGACTGGATGTAAAAAAGCACATAAGTGCTTATTCCATTATCCTCGATATAAATGAATAAAATAAAAATCAAATACAATAATTCACAATCAGAAAAAGTATCTTTTAGAGTATGGTAAGTGCACAGACTTCGATATAATTTGTAAGCTGCCAATTTCTTCTTCTCCTCCTCCTCCTCCTCCTCCTCTCCTTCTTCTACTTCTTCTTCGTCTTCGTCTTCTGCGTCTTCTTCTTCTTCTTCTTCTTCTTCTTCTTCTTCTTCTTCTTCTTCTTCTTCTTCTTCCTCCTCCTCCTCCCTCCTCCTCTTCCTCCTCTTCCTCTGTGGTGAAGTGAGGGAGATGGAGATCAATGGATTCAAAGAAAAGGGTGGGAATCTGTGGGTGTCATTCACAAGTCTTTACTTTAACACCCGTGTTTTAAATAACATTGTCTGCAGTCTATTGCGGAACGGGTTAAAAAGCAGCGAGGGATGGTCCAGCACATTGGCAATGGTGGACAGCCAGAGAGAAATAAATACAGTTTGTAATAAATGGTCTTGATATTGTTCGTGAAAACTCCAGAGAGGACTTGAGGAAGTTCAGATAATTGTGACATGCTGGTAAAGGAGAGGTTTGAATATTGCCCAACAGAAGGTAATGTATGTAACGGTGTTCCCGTAACCTATGTGGTCGTTGGGGAGCGAGGTGTCAGAGGCCTCAGTTTCTAGGGAGCCAGCATTTTGAAGGCTGCTTTATCTTCCCCGTCCCTAAAGAGGGCAGGTACCTATGGATAGCTTGGTGAATAGAACTTGGGGACTGCGCTAAAGCCAAGGCGCACGAAGCGTCACCCATCCGCGAGGCAACCATGCTCGACGCTGCTTAACCTTAGCTTGTTTATTAATGGATCTATTATTTTATCCGAGAATCGGTAAATATGCACTTGTGTCCATTGTTACATGCAGTCCCTGTGTGCATGCGATTTTGTACATTTTTTCACCCGTTCCCACCGGCACACAATGGCCTACTCTTTTGAAAGACGGAACAGATTTTAACGTGTGTGCAAATTGTTCTATGCGCGTTTGCACGAGGCTTGAATTTATAGTCTCATCCGAATGACTTTTGGGGGGAAGGGGGGGGGGGGTGAGTCAGCACTGATGTTAACTCCAGGGGGGAAGGAAACCTTGAACGGTCATTTCGGTGGTGGCTGGAACCGGATCATCAAATCACGAGCGCAACGCTTTAACCGCCAGGCTCTCCCATGCCCCCGGAGAGAGCAGGTGCTCTGACCCCTGAACTACCATGTCCTGTCCCCAAACAAGATGCTTGTCATTGCTAAGTGTTTGCTTGCATGTTGTACATTGAAGTCCGCCGTCAAGTCTTCATGCCCATCTTTTCTCATCTTCTGATCGTGCAACGCACGTGCGCGCGCTCTCTCTTCTCCTCTCTCTCTCTCTCTCTCTCTCTCTCCTCGCTCGCTCGCTCTGTTTGTCTCTCTCTCTCTCGTACACACTCGCACACACACGTACACACTCGCGCACGCAAACACACACGCACACACACACACACACACACACACACACACACACACACACACACACACACACACACACACACAGAGCAGCTTGAGCTTATTCTAGATTTGGATTTTGTGGGGTTTCTGTGTGGGAAATAATTTACTGCTGTTACTATCTCTTGTCTGACCCTACCCAGCTAGCTAAGGGAGATAAGCCAAGGTTTGCTTTGCGGGCACGTTTATTTAGGAACCCCGCTTGTGTATAAAAAATAATTTTCTTTCCCATAATCCTCCCTTCCACTACCGTCACATCCTGTTGATAATTGAACGATGTTTCTTACACTGATATCCAGATGCCAAAACTTGTCGTTTGTGTGGGCACACACACACAC
>CM054149.1:13957683-13967683 GCA_028751875.1 Rapana venosa
AAAAAAAAATTTTTAAAGGTTAAAAAAAAGACCTTCGTTTCCACGACTTTTGCAAGGCAGGTTGTTCCAGAGAATAAGGTAGAGCAAGTGATTTTTTTGTGTTTTAGTTTTGCTTTTTATTTTCCCCCGTTTTCAATTCTTCTTTTCGTGGGTGGGTGTTATGTTTGGCTCGTCTCTATGTACCTGTGTTTATTCGCTGTCGTCTTCTTTTTGGCCCTGTAGTTTAGTATTTGTTTTCATTTTGGGAGGAGTCTTGCTCTTGTTTATCATATGGCTTTTTCTTCATTTCCAGATTTATTTTAACGTTGCTGCTGCTGTTAATATTGCTTTTGTTCTTGTTGCTGTCACTGTTGATGTTATTATTGTTGTTGGTGTTGTAGAAGGAGGATGCCATTTAAAATAGATTAATGGTGAGATTGAAAAAAAGTGTTCCTTTCATTGTGGACAGTGATGTTTATTGATATGGTTCTACCTAGATTTGCTGTAGTCATCGTAACTGTTTTTTGACATAGGAAGCTGTGTAAAGCCTATGATCTTTTATATAATATCATGTGTATTTCATTCTTGTTCCTCGGCTGCAGCTGAGCTCAGAGGTTCACCAATAGCCATATGTTTCGTATGCAACCGTTTACCCATCATTAAGGTAGCCGCATTCCGACTTTAGGGTTAATGTTTAAACACGACACCTGTGTGCATGCGTTTTTTGAAAATTTTGTCATCCTTTCCTACAGGTAGGACATGGCCTACTCTTGGCGAAAGGCAGAACGGGTTTTTAACATGTATGCAAGATGTTCTGCGTGCGTTCGCACACGGGGCCGGCCTCCTCGGTTTATAGTCTCATCTAAAGGACTCGTCTACTGTATAAGTGCAAAACATACTGGTGTGATATAGAGCGCACTGTTCACACTATATGGGGGAAAGGATATTTTGCATCAGGGGCGGAAAGAAATGCAGATCATCAATGTGGATGATCATACAGAAAGCACATTCCTATTTTGGTCATTTATTCAGGTTTAACGACCAATTGCCACTTTTCTTGGTTCGGTAGCCTGTTTTTCGTTGGGCGTTCCCCAGCTTTACACGCTGAATATGCACTGTCTCCCTCATCACACCTGGAAATCACTGTCAAAGCTGTAATTATACACTGGACGAGAGATTTGCCTGTGTGAGCGTTTTCAAGTAGCTCGCTATCTAGGCAGCCACACTACGTCTTCAGAGAAGTTTTTCTCCCTCCTTTAATGGGGAGTATAAGCTTTTATCCCAAGACCTCGTCATGGCTGGAGACAATCTCAACATCACATATGAAAGCATAGCATCGGTTTGGGTTTGTTTTTTTCTCTTTCGTCTGCTAGTAGCTCCGAGAGGCACCAATAGTGAACTTTTGCGTGTGCTGCCGTTTTTGCCCACCATTAAAGTAGCTACATTCTGGGGATCACAACATCATTTTTAATGAATGTAGGTCTGCGAACTTTGCTTCTTTCCATAACTGACAAAATTTTTCGCCTGGGACAAGCCAGGAATAATGAATTGCAGGTCTTTGTTTTTTTCTTTCCTCGGCGAGAGCTCCGAGGTTTACCATTGATGAGATTTGTGTGTGTGTGAGTGTTCCTCCCCCCCCCCCCCCCCTTCCCCTTCTACCGTTAAGGGGACGGGATATCCTGGTGGTGTGTGAACGCATGCAGAACATCTTGCGCACACGTTAAATCCTGTTCCGCTTTTCGAAAGAGTAGGCCATTGTGTGCCGTGGGAACAGATGACAAAATTTACAAAACCGCATACACACGGGGACTGGATGTAAAAAAGCACATGAGTGCTTATTCCATTATCCTCGATATAAAAAAAAAATTCATTTGAGCGCTTTGATTTGTTGCTTTACAAGATTCAACGCTATATAAATTCCATACACTATTAGTAGTAGTAGTAGTAGTAGTAGTAGTATCTGCTGACCCGGGTCCGAATCTCGTTGAAGAGGATTTTCCCTCTGGAGTTAACATCAGTGCCGACTCTACTCTCCCCAAAAGTCCTTCGGATGAGACTATAAACCGAAGTCCCGTGTGCGAACGCGCGCAGAACTGCTTGCGCGCACGTTAAAACCCGTTCCGCTTTTCGGAAGAGTAGGCCATTATGTGCCGGTGGGAACAGATGACAAAATAGACAAAACTGCATACACACGGGGACTAGATGAAAAAGTACATGAGTGCTTATTCCATTTCCTCGAAGTAAAAGAATAAAAAATAATTTTTAAAAAACTAAATAAGGTAGCTGCATTCGGACTTTGAGGATGACGTAGGTCATTTGAAACGGCATAATGAGGAGGGGTGGTGGTGGGTGGTGTTAAGGTCTGCTTCTGCACGCCACACAGCATCCCCATAGCAATGAGGGCTTCAGTTGAGCCGTAAAATGACATTTTTATTGAAGCACTCGGGAATCGAACCGTAACGTTACGGCGTTCTACCTACCGAGCTTTATGGAGGGCCCACACACTTTGGGTACCTTGGTTTTTACGCGGTGTCAGCAAGCAGCAGCAGCAGCAGTCGTCAGAGATAGTCACTGATGGCGTGAATCACCCACTTGTAACAGTTGTTTATCGCCGTGTTTATTCTTTTCTGTCTCTGACTGTCTGTTTATCTGACTGTCTTTCTCTGTCTCTGTCTCTGTCTGTCTGTCTGTCTGTCTGTCTCTCTCTCTCTCTCTCTCCTCTCTCTCTCTCTCTCTCTCTCTCTCTCTCTCTCCTCTCTCTCTCTCTCTCTCTCTCTCTCTCCCCCTCCCTCCCTCCCTCCCCACCTTCCCTGTTCTCTCCTTCCCTCTCTCTGGAGGTGTGTGTGTTTGTGTGTACGTGCGCGCGCACTCGTGCGTGCGTGAGTACGTGTGTGTATACATGCGTATGTACGTGCACAAGTGTGCATAAGTGTGCCTGCGTATGTCTGTGTGCGTCTTCACGCGCGTGCGTGCGTGTGCGTGTGTAACTCTGTCGGAGAAAACTTGATGAGGTCTTCTTTGCTCAAAGGTAGTGCGAAGCAGGTTAAAACCTTCCCCATACGCCGTGGGCGTATTTTCACCCAGACCCAGAGTTACATCCCTTGTATCTAATTATAGTGCAGCCCCTTCCATAAAGCAGGTGTGTTTATGTCAGCGCTGGGTTTTACTGTCCTTCAAAGGCCTTTCCTTACTGACTCGGAAAGACTGGGGGATGTAAAGATACTGCTCGTGTGAAGCTAAAGAAATTGCTTTGACTGGACTTTCGCCCTGCCGAGGATGACAAACTATCAGATCTCACGCCAGAGTGATGCTTTGAAGTTGGTTTAGATTTTTTCCCCTGTTTCCTTCAGGCTCCTCCTCCTCCTCCTCCTCCTCCTCCTCCTCTTCTTCTCTCTCTCTCTCTCTCTTGTTAAATCACAGTGAGTTCTAATGGTGATAGTGTTGATGAATTGAAAACTATATTCATTATCATATGGATTTAAAATGCACTGTGCTCTCTCTCTCTCTCTCTCTCTCTCTCTCTCTCTCTCTCTCTCTCTCTCTCTCTCTCTCTCTCTCTCTCTCTCTCTCTCTCTCTCTCTCTCGCCCTCTCCTTTTATTATTTGCTTATAGATTTAATCGTCGTATTTACAATTAGTATCCCGTTGAATGCTTTATTCAGATTTAATATTTCAGTTCTACTCCCTAAATTGACTGTATTTGAGATTCAGTGAATGTTTTATTTTGATATCTTGTTTTGAGCGTACCAGTTATGTATAGCTAATTCCAAAATGCAGATGTCCTTCTCTATGACTATACATGATATCATAAAGATTTTTATGTTGACATTGATGCATGGTGTGAGTGCGCGCGCGCGCGTGTGGGTATGTGTGTGTGTGTGTGGTGTGTGTGTGTGTGTGTGTGTGTGTGTGTGGTGTGCATGGGGATGCAAATTGCTTCTACAATATTTGTTTAATGTAGTTTACTATTGCTGTTGCCTCCCATAAAAGCACAAAGAACTTTTGCCGTTTCTTTCTGTTAGCCAAAATGAAACTATTTACGTGGTTTGTTCTCCTTTATTTTATAGTGGTTTTGCTTTGTTTGGTTCTGTTTTGGTTTGGGTTTGGGGTTGTTGTTGCTTTTTTGAGGGGGGACTATTTGGTTGTTCCCTCTCCCCTTGTTGTTGCCGTTTTTTTGTTTTGCTCTTGGTTCTTGCTATTTTTTTCGGTTGTTTCTGTGTTTTCTGCTCTGCTTTCTTTCTTACTTGTTGCTACTTTTTTCTCTTTTTTTTCTCTCTCTCTCTTCGGTGATTTTTGTGGGGATTTTTTTTGTGTAGATATTTTTCCCGTAAGCTGTGTAAGTGTATTGCTATGGGCTTTATTTTATTTTATTATCATATATATCCTTAAGGGTGAGGACTGGATGTAAAAAAGCACATGGGTGCTTATTCATTATCCTCGAAATGAAAGAATTTGTCATTGTCTCTCTCTCTCTCTCTGTATAATTGTGAATGTTTTACTTGTATATGGCTATTGTGTTATTGAAAAATGACTTTTAGGTGGTTTGTTCTCCTTTAATTTTATGGAGGTTCTGCTTTGTTTGGTTCTGTTTTGGTTTGGGGTTTGTGTTGTTGTTGTTTGTTGTTGTTGAGGGGGAACTACTGGGTGTCACATCTCCCTTGTTGTTGTTGCCGCTTTTGTTTTGCTCTTGGTTCTTGCTATTTTTTCGGTTGTTTCTGTTTTTCTGTTTTGCTTTCTTCCTTACTTGTTAGTACTTTTTTTTTTCTTTCTCTTCAGTGATTTTTGTGTAGATTTTTCCCCCGTACACTGTGTAAGTGTATTGCTATAGGCTTTATTTTATTTTATTATCATATATATCCTTAAGGGCGGGGACTGGATGTAAAAAAGCACATGGGTGCTTATTCATTATCCTCGAAATAAAATAATTTGTCATTTGTCATTCTCTCTCTCTCTCTCTCTCTCTCTCTCTCTCTCTCTCTCTCTCTCTCTCTCTCTCTCTCTCTCTCTCTCTCTCTCTCTCTCCCCAAAAAAATCGAAAAACTTCATTCCCAGCAGTTGGCACTGTTTTATACAGTGGGGGACTGCCCATTGGGTTTTTTGTAGCCTCTGGACAGAACAACCTAGTATTATAGAGATAACAGCCATTTCTTTATCGCCTGTTCACCTGGTTTGGTTCGGTTGTATTAGAGTCCCAGTGGAGCAAACCGAACTAGGGACTGTTTCCATCAACCAACCATCACCATATATATCTGTTCACCTGTTGGTGCCATCGATTTTGATGGTAGCCGCTGATGCATGCCCCGTCAGCTGTCTCCATCCCCTTCTGTCTTCAGCCCTTCTGTACATTTCATCTTTCCACAACTCTGTCCACTTGGCCATGTTCTCTGAATAGGAAGTTAGTGGTCTTCCTTGTCGACTCTTGCTCTCTCTACTTTGCCCTGGGCCACCGTCTTCTGACATGGCAGCTCTGATATCTCATGGTATGTCCACAGTATTTTCTATTTCTTTTCCTGACCAGGCCTTAGAGTTGAGGTTATTTGTTCAGTTCTTCCAGAAGGCTTCGGTTCGGTCGTCTTTTAGTCCAGATTATTCTTAGCAGTCTTCTGTGGAACCACATCTCTGTACTTTTGATTCTGTTTTCGTCTGCATCTTTAAGAGTCCGTCCTTCACTTCAGTATACCTTAACAGGTCGAATTATTGTTCGCAGTGGTTTACGTTTGAGCTCGTATCCTATATATTTGTGTGTACAAATGGTGGTGAGATGGACAATTCTTTATAGTGTGCTGCAAACTTAAATGGTGAACGAATATTTAAATAGTGTATGCAACATGCACAAATAGCGTCCAAAAGGCAATCACACACACACACACACACACACACACACACACACACACACACACACACAACACACACACACACACACATACACACACAGACTTTCTGAAACTTCTTTCCCAAATCCTTTTTCAAGCAAGACTTATTAACTTTTGAATGAAAACAGAGCATGGGTAAAACCAGTAACCTGTCCAGGGCTATCTGGGGAGTTGTGTAGACACGGCCACACTCCACGCATAAACTATCAGATGTTTATTTTTAATCATGAAGGGACCCTCTGCTCCTGTCAGATAGCCCACCCCGGCTTTGTCTTATCTCTTGCTGCCATTTGAATCTCTGCTGTGGTTACAGCCTGAAAACTTTGTGAAAGAAAGAACGTTATGAACTGATGAAGAAAGAAAAAAAGGAAAGAGAAGTTGTTGGATTTTTTTTTTTGGAAGGGACGGGAAAAGAGTTAAAGAAAAAAGAAGGGAAGGTTTTTTTTAAACTCAAAGGAAAAGGGAAACATATAGGCATACAAAAATAAGAACGATGGATCAGGAGATAAAAGAAAAAATGAAGTCCCACAAGATCAAACAAAACAAATCCGAACAAAACAGTTTTAGAAAAATCGAAAGATCAAACAGAACAAAATATTCAAACACAAGAAGCCAAACAATTTAACAAACAAAAACACACAAAAAACAGAGAGAAACCGACAGATTAACCAAACCCAAACATACAAAAAGAAACTTCAAGATGAAACAATACATTTTTTAAGCTAAGTGAATAAGATTACAGCAAACAGAAACCTCAAGATGAAAGGAAACAAAACATCCGAATTGAAACGATAAGAGAGAAAACAGAAACCACAAGAGGGAACAGAACAAATATCCAAACAAGCAATAACCAAAAGGAAAAATAAAACCAAAATAAGACATAAAAAACAGGTATGAAAAGATCACAAACAAGAAAACAATGGAAAACACGACACAACCAGAAAGCAAAAGATGAAACAAAACAGAACAGGGCATCCCAAATTAGCGATCAAATTTACCTCAAGAATCAGATGGCTGTACTTCAAATAAGATATGTATCATATACACTTGAACACTTTGTTGTCCACAAGAACCGCAAAGTGTTCATGAACAGCACGTGATACAATCAACATTCAGTGATATCAGCCACACTCATTTGGGTTCGACTCTTTCGAACACACAACTCATCAACCACGCCCAAGTGAGAAAGCATTTAGCGTAAACAAATACTTTTCCACACCTCCTGAAAATCTCAGCCAAACATAACACAAACAAAGTAAAACAAATCAACCAAGAGCAAAGAACAAAAGACAGAAAAGAACGAAGGAGCAAGGACAAAAAGAAACAACTCTCCGAACAAACAGCCTGCCAAATTTCCGTTGAGTTGGAAGTTGTATTACAGTCCCAGCGGAAATATTTCGGAGTTAGGGACTGTGGTTGCAAGTCATCCCACTGGAGCTCCTCGGGCCACCCTAAACACAGTACAGTTCTAGTCAGCAACAGCGCCAGGCACGGAAGGGCCGCAAGAGCCCGAGCTCTCGAACCCAAATTTCCAAATGTTCAAACAAACATAAAGAAAGAAAAAAAGAAAGAAGAAAGAAAGAAAGGAAGAAAAAAAAAAGCTTGGTAATACATTATCCCACGAAGACCCTGTTTTATCCAGCTAAATAGGCAGTGCCACCATCATTCATCAGTCGAAAATAAAACAAAACAAAGAAGAAAACCTCCACACAAGCTGACAAGGCCAACGAAAACAAACAATTACGACACCGGTTCCTTATAGCTGCTTTCACGTCCAGTTGAGGGTGATCTGGGTTTCCTTTCCTGATACATCAAGAGAAGACGCCCTCATGAGGATCACATTACATAATATCAAGTCTGTCTATGACAACAACAACAACAACAAAAGTCCCTGTAAATAAAGTGCAATAAACATCCTACCTCTCTATGGCTTCTAGAAGCAGTCACACTTTTCCCTTGTCCTCTCTCAGTGTCCGTCTGTCTCTGTCTGTCTCTGTCTCTTCTCTCTCTCTCTCTCTCTCTCTCTCTTCTCTCTCTCTCTCTCTCTCTCTCTCTCTCTTTCTCTCTCTTTCTCTCTCTCTCTTCTCTTCTCTTTCTCTCTCTCTGTCTCTCTCTCTTTCTCTCTGTCTGTCTCTATCTCTCTCTCTGTATAATTACACACACACACACATACATACACACATACATACATACATACATCTTCTCAGACTGGTCACTGACAGTCACTTCCCATTATCAATTAATCAATAAACCATGTCAAGGAAGGCAGAAAGTACGAATAAATAAATGAAAGAAAGAAAAGGGGGGGGGGGGGGGGGGGGGGGGGGGGGGGGGGGGGGGGGGAGGGGGAGAAGAAAAAGAGGAGAAGGAGGAAGACGAGGAGGAGGAGGATAGAGAAAAAGAAAAAAAAAATCCTTTACCGACCACCCAGCCAATCTATCATTCACTTTAACAAAGAAAATTCCATACAAAAGGATAAAGCAAGTCGACAAACAAACAACGAAAGAGTGACAGAGAAGCAAAGAAAAAGAAGAAAGAGGTTTTGGTGGTTTTAATTTAAGTGTGGTATGAAGTACAGATGTTGAAATGTATTGGGGAGTGGTATGAATTATGGATTGTAGGACTATTAATTGTTATTGGTTGTATGACTGTAAGAATGGGTTTGAGTGCAAGCGCTTTGATTTATCTCTGCAAGATATAGCGCTATATAAATTTCATTTATTATCATCATCATTGTCGTCATCATCATCATCATCGCCATCGTTATTATTGTTAGTATTATAATAATAATAATAATAATAATTATTATTATTATTATTATTATTTAAATATGTTGAAGGGTATTGCGGAGTAGTATAATGTTAAAGACGATGAAGGGTATTGCTGTATTGAAGTGAAAAAAACTTTTTTTCAGTCAACAAATACCAGACGAAGCCAAACAAAACAAAACCATCCCCCCAAAAAAACAACCAACAAACAAACCCAAACCCAAAACAACAACAACAACCTCAAAACAAAAACAAAACGAAACAACAACAACAACAACACACAAAAACACCAAACCCCACACTGCATCCTATTTCGCTACAGGGGCATTACCTACACCCCATCACCGGCAGTGAGTCACAGACTCAGGCTGCCTGCCGTCCTCCTTTATTCATCTTGGCAAGAGATTTCGCTGTGAAATTTATTTCCTCTTTCACCTGCATGCACGTGCACACGTGCATGAGCCCTTCCATCTATACACGCCCTTACGTAGGCGATTGCAGCTGCTTAGTCCACTGTTAGCGAAGGGGGGTGGGGGTAGGGTAGGGGGAGTCAGAGAGATCGGATGGCATAATTATGTGGGTAGGAAAAAAAGAAAACAAAAGGCCAAGCGGATATTCTGCTTTCATATGTGCTCCAAAATACACCAGCGCAATGTAATCGTAGCAGTTTCCCCCCCCCCCCCCCCCCCCCTCTCTCCCCCCCCCCCCCCCCCCCCTCTCTCTCTGTCTCCTCTCTTCTCTCTCTCTCCTGTCTCTCTCCTCCCACTCTCCTCCTCCTCTCCTCTCTCTCTCTCTCTCTCCTCTCCTCTCTCTCTCTCCTCCTCTCTCCTCTCTCTCAAAACCGCGTGCGTACAGGGACTGGATGTAATAAACAACAACAACAACACACGAGTGCTTATTCCATTATCCTCGAAATAAAGAAAAAGAGTGAAATCTCCTCTCTCTCTCTCTCTCTCTCTCTCTCTCTCTCTCTCTCTCTCTCTCTCTCTCTCTCTCTCTCTCTCTCTCTCCTGGTAAGATTCAGAACTCGAACTCTTGGACTGTATGATAACAAGATGTGGTTTGATACCGATTTTGAAACTGATACTCTGTATTCATTGTATAATGAAAGAGTAGAAGAAGAAAGTTCATTTCATTTTCCAGTACAATGTAACACGATTTTAAATAAGTTTGATGTATTTTTTGTTGCCTGCTCCGTTGAGATAGGAGTTAGTAAGTGTTTTTGTCAACAAATAATGAAGTTAATATGATATCTCTAACGGGGTGTATTTTATTTATTTTTTTTCTTATTCTTTTATATCGAGGAAAATTGAATAAGCACTCATGTGTTGTTTTTTAATCCAGTCCCCGTGTGTATGCAGTTTTGTAAATTTTGTCATCT
>CM054149.1:13972683-13990183 GCA_028751875.1 Rapana venosa
ACAGCAGTGGATAGAGGGATTGATGCATTACCGAATTCTATTGAAGTTGTTGTAATGGAAGAGAGTTTGATTTTGGTCCCGACATTAGAACCAGCAGACTATCATCCATAGGAGATGATCTTTTTGTAATGCAAAACCTTTCTTCTAGATGTGTTGTTTCTTCGTAAAGGGCCATTATTCACTTCCTTCAAAGCAGATATCAAGAGTAATGTTTTGAACAATATGTTACAAGGTATAGCCAGGCCTCTTGCAGAGATGAGTAGAGGCACTTTACACCAGGGTTTTGATCAGTAGCTGTGTAGGCCAAATCCCCGTTTGGTCCCCTATTTTGTTCTTTTTTATTTAAATTTGATCTCGGAGATGAACATAATGCTCTCTATCATCATCATCATCATCATCATCATCATCATCATCATCATCATCATTCTATGATCGGGTTATGGCTGATTGTGTTTTCTTCTTTAATCAGTCATAAATTATTACTGACATCATCATTTTTCTGTGATTTGGTTATGGTTGATTTCAGGTTTATAATGATGAAATTGATTTGTGTTTTTCTTCTTTAATCAGCCATAAATCATTACTTGTTTGTGCATTTACCTTGTCAATGATGTGAATGAACCCATTTTTCCATCCCAGTCCTAACAAATGCATTGTGGCCCAAGACCAATGTACATTAAATCATTTAAGAGTTCAGAGTACTCTCTGGATGTCTGTCTGTCTGTCTGTCTGTCTGTCTCTCTCTCTCTCTCTCTCCTCTCTCTCTCTCTCTCATCTCTCTCTCTCTCTCTCTCTCTCTCGCTCTCTCGCTCTCTGTAAGTCTTCTGTCATAAGCTATGTTGGTGCTTTGTGATCGAAATAGAATGAGTTAGCGTACAGTGATACCAAGTTAAAACATCCTTTTGCTGACAAAGGACAAAAAGTATATATATACATGTGAATGCAAATTTACAGCTGATTCAATATTGTATTTGTGAAACTACTGTTCTTTTTCCATTGCACTCCCCCTTCCATCCACTCCCTCTTGATTGATCTCTTGTGGGCTAAGGCCCATGTACTATTAAACTGTTTAAGAGTTCAGAGCTCTCTCTCTCTCTCTCTCTCTCTCTCTCTCTCTCATCTCTCTCTCTCTCTCTCTCTCTCTCTCTCCTCTCTCTCTTCTCTCTCTCTGTGCGTGTGTGCGCACTTGCACATGCGTGCGTGTGTGTTTATATACTACTTTAAATTGCCTTTATCGTCATCAATCAATCAGTTTACTCTGTAAGGAGAATTGCAGTCTCATAGTGTTCTTGTTTGCTTATTTCTTTCTCTGTCTCAATGCACTTGTGTAGATGCTCAAACCCAGTCATTTGACTGTGTGTATTAATGTACGTGGACAGACAGACAGACAGAATGATGTAGGCAGATAGGCAAACTGGCTGACAGACATCCGTACAGATTGTTGAACAGATAACGTGATCGATAAAATGCCATGCATTGTTATTCAGTGGTTCAATGCCCATAACGTATCCTACTAAACAACTTCTTTTGACCTATAGCCTACACTTGTTCACATCACCTCATTTCATTGGCATTTCCTCACCCACCTCCATCCCTCCCGCACCCCCACCCCACCCCACTTTCTCTTTTCTCTTCTTCACAAAGGTTTTTTTGCCAACCTTCAAAGGGCCCCCTGACACACACACACACACACACACACACACACACAACACACGCACACACACACACAGAGTCCGCGAATCTTCTTATCTCCCCTTCTACGGTCTCCCACAGTCTTGGCGAACCGAGGCGGCCAGAATAACAAACAGGTAGCCTAGTAGTTCCAGCCACAACGAGGCTGATCGTTTCGAAGTCGAGGCTTGCACGCGCATCGGTCGTCTGCTTCTGCGTCCGACCCTTTTTCGATACGTCTGCATCTGTTGTTGAATCGGAGCATTATCAAACTCACTGGCTGGAAAGAACTGCGTTTCGACTTCGACGCCAGGGAGTTTTACAGTGGCCCGCACTGGGGACATGTAGAAGGTCAGTCAACAATACTTTAGCGACGATTGTGTAACGTTGTTTTTGATGTCACATCATCATTGGATATAAATACTACTGTGAATTTGTGCGCGACTTTTCAAATGGAAATATTGTTGCTGGGGGGGATTTACGGAAGAAGAATATGACTTAAAGTCTGTAAAGTTGTCAGTAGTTAGGTCTGAGAAATGGTGGTTGGGGAGGTGGGGGGGTGGGGGTGGGGGGCATATAATGAAGGCAGGGAAACGGCAGCCAAGACGTTATGACGTTCAGATTACGTGTGCTGACAACAGGTTGTCTGTGGGTAGCCCACACACTGATGGCATGTCTACCTGGCTGATTCAGTTATGCTTAACGCTTCTGTACATACTCTTCCCCCCATATCTTGTGTTTTTTCTGCGTTTGTACGAATGTCATCTCCCTTTCTTCACTAGCTTACCCTTTGACTATCCCTTTTAGTCGCTCCATTCTTCAGTTTTGTTCCTTATACTTCAGCAGTTGGTAATTAAAGGAAAATGGGATAACCTGTCATTATTTTAGCATTTCTTTTTCTTATAACGAATTCGGTTTTTGGGGTGGGTTCTTTGGTTGTTGTTGTTGGTGGGTTTTTTTACATGATATCTTTATTTCAGTGCATTTTGTGATGTACATTTTTTCGACAAAAACGTTATTTTCTGGATGAAGAAGAATGGTATTGCCGTTGTCTGTCTGTCTGTCTATTATCTATTAATCTGTCTGTCACCCTGTCTGTCTGTCTCTGTTTCTGCCTCTGTCTCTCTGTCTGTCTGTCTGTCTGTCTCTCTTTCTCCTTATCCAATTTTTTTTCTTTTAGAACAATAATTTTCATTATAGCAGTCTTTCTCCTTGACAACGTCTGCTTGTTGGTTTAAAAAAAAAAAGTATGTCTGTCCTTTTGTTTGTGCTTCTGTCCCTTTGTCTGCTTTATAAACTTGCCAGAATAAGCTGACTAAAAAAAAACCCAACAAACATACAAATGAATCAAACCATGACATAGTTTTATGTATGAATTATGAACTGCGAAGAATGCCCAAAAAGGCTGGATAACGCAATTAGTGGAAGCAGTCAGATATCTTCTGTTGTTGTCGTCATGGTTGTTCCTGTCCTTCCTTTTGTTGCTGTTGCTGTTGTTCTTTCTTCCTTCGTTCCTTCCTTCCTACCTTCTTTCCTTTCGTCCTTCCTTTCTCTTCCTCTTCTCCTCCTTCTTCTTCTCCTTCTTTTTTTTCTTCTCCTTCATTTCTTCTTCTTCTTCTCCTTCTTTTTCTCTTCTCCTTCATTTCTTCTTCTTCTTCTTCTTCTTTTTCTTCTTCTTCCTCCATGGACTGAGATATCCACGTTTGCGTCCGCGTTTGGGGATATATTCTCTTTTTTCTCGACTTATTTTCCCCTCTCTTTTCCCCTTTTGTCTACGATCATAGCTGCGAAAAGACTACTTATAAAACTACTACTACACTATGGAAAGGAAAATAGCTTTGAATCAAAAGGTATCCTTTTCGTCTAAACGAAAAAGGCACGAGGTTCTATAAAACTTTCAAAGAAGTAACCTAGAACAAAAAGGTAGCTCGCACAGTAGAGGCAGACCAGCTAGCCAGAGGGTAGTATTATACACACACACACACAGAGAGAGAGAAGAGAGAGAGAGAGAGAGAGAGAGAGAGAGAGAGAGAGAGAGAGAGAGAGAGAGAGAGAGAGAGAGAGAGAGAGAGAACAGAAGAGGTGAAATACACGTGTGTGTAGTGTAGTGGCAGGTAGGTAGGTAGCCTGTAGTCTGGATGGATGGTGCAGTGCATTCCAGCAGTGAGTGGCCTGTTAGACGGGTGCCAAGTCAGGAGGGAGAGCTTTTTAGTCGGTTGGCACTCTCGGCCGCTGCCTGCCTCTTACTTCTTAGACCTCCTCCTCTAGTACCTTTTATCTAGTCATTAATTTCCTTCAGCCTTTTATCTCCCCGTCCACGCCCATACACATGCATAGATCTTCCACCCCCACCCCCACCCCCTCTCCCCCATGTCCACGATCTTTGTCACAAAGTTTATTGTCTAGTACTCCTCCCATTTCTATTTATTATTTAAAAAATTATTTTTAAAAATTGTATACCAGTTGAAGTCACGGCAGATTCAGGTGATTTCTGGTCGTTTGTTGTTGTTGCTTCGTGGCCAGGTTCCTTTGGTCAGCAAGAAGCCCATCTTTCTTTTTGCTCTTTGTTGGAGGATGGGGAAATAAACAGGATGAGGAGGGCCCTTGGTTGGTTCATTTGTTCTATAAGGTTTTTGTGCTTTTAGTCGAAATCATGTTTAAAGTGGGAATGATAAAGAAACAACTAACGACCGTTTTTGTCTAGAATCGTAACTACTCCTTTTTCATGCGCGTAGGGAAGGGGGAATTGCGCGCACGCGCGTGTTTGTGTGTGTACGTGTGTGTGTGGTTGGTTGGTTTTTTCAGTTACCGTTCTTCCACTAAAATGTGATATAGATGAGAAAGTATAATAGTGTGTGCGCGCGCTCGCGTGTGCGCGCGCATGTATTTTCTAGATATTCAGATCAAAGAATTTGGGCTCACTAGAGAAATACCCCCGCCCCTAAGTAAATCTGTCTCTGTCAGTCTCTGTCTGTCTGTCTGTCTGTCTGTCTGTCCTGTCCTGTCTGTCTGTCTCTCTCTCTCTCTGTCTCTCTGTCTCTCTCTCTCCTCTCTCTCTCTCTCTCTCTCTCTCTCTCTCTCTCTTCTCTCTCTCTCTCTCTCTCTCTCTCTCTCTCTCTCTCTCTGAGGATGCTCATTCATGATGCGAAACAGTAACAGCAGCAGAGAGGGAATGCCAGGAAGACTGCTGGCCAAATACTCAAATAGTCTGGCACCTACCTCTTATCCGGTGGGGAGCTAGGACGGTATGAAGGGCATTAAAACAAGGAGGAGGAGGAGAAGAAGTAGAAGAGGAGGAGGAGGAAGAAGAAGAAGGAGGAATAAGAAGAAGGAGGAGAAGAAGAATGGGTGCTACTTTGTTCTGAACTATTAACGTTTTCTTGACCCCCCCCCCCCCCAAAAAAAAAAAAAAAAATAAATAAATAAATAAAAATACTCGCAAGAAGAAGAAGATAAAGAAGAAAAAGAAATATCCCAGCCCCCCCCCCCCCCCCCCCCCCCCCCCCATCCTCTCCCCAACACATTTTGTGTTTTCTGGACATGCCAAGGTTAACCCCTTACCCCCATCCTCTAACCCTGCCTGCCACCCAAACCGCACTGTGGCACTCTGGCAGTTTACAAAGCACGTGATGAAGACACAGGGAGGGCGGTTGGGAAAGGTCAGCAGCAGAAGCTAATTGTCTTGTTTTGAACAACTGTCTGCCAACAGGCTTCGCGGCTAGACCTTAGTTCATTAACATACTTTGCTTTTGCACCTGTAGGGAAGGGGAGTTAGAAGGGAGACGGGTGCTTAAGGGAAAGGACAGCAAGAAAGAAAGGAAAAAAAAAAACCACTGTGCGCGTTGACGTACGTACTCTCCATACAGAGAAGTCTGATTGGTCATCTTGATGTGCAGTGTTCCCCGCAAAAGAAATGTCGAGAGATTGAAGAATGAATTGCTTGGTTTACGCATTTCGGTTTTTGCATGCACAAGGATCATTTGGGTTGTTGTTTTTTTTCCTGTCTGTGTTCTGCCTTTGTCATTGAAAATTACTGTTGAAAGGTGTGTGTTTTTTCAAATACTATTTACTGTTAAAACAAACTGTATCGCGTTGAAGTAGACAGAAGGACATAAACCAGACAGACAGACAGACAGACTGACATAGAACCATCTACAATTATAACAACACCTCTAATACAACAACCACCACTACCACTGATGCTATTACTGCCACCACCACCACTACCACCGCCATCACTACTACTACTACTACTACTACTACTACTACTACTACTACTACTACTACTACTAATACTACTACTACTACCACCACCGCCATCACTACTACTACTACTGCTGCTGCTGCTGCTGCTGCTTGCTGCTTGCTGCTGCTGCTGCTGTTGCTGCTGCTGCTGCTGCTGCTGCTACTACTACTACTACTACTACTACTACTACTACTACTACTACGCAGAACATCTTGTGTACACGTTAAATCCTGTTCCGTTTATCGTAAGAGTAGGCCATTGTGTGCCGGTGGAACAGATGCTCCGCTACAAAGTACTGAGAAAAACACAAAGTTTTCCATTACCTACATATAAAAGAATAAAAAAATAAAATAAACTACTACTACTTCTACTACTACTACTACTACTACTACTTTATTCTTTTTCTTTGATGTTGTACTGCCACCAAAAAAATTATATCCAAAACGTCGATTGCCGGATTTTTTTAATTAGTATTATCATTATCATTATTATGCGTGTAAATAGTTTTTGTGGTATGGAGTTGCCCGGCGGTCCTGCAAGAATAAAAGTTCAGTGGGGAGCGTCTTTAGTGTTGAGCACCCAACACCACCTGTAAGTCCCAACAGACGACTACCGAAATCAGAAGTGAAAACAGATGATGCCCGTTTGTAGTGACCGCTCCTGTGGAAGGTTAATTGGGTAATTGTAACCTCAACATGCTGATTATACCTACATCCATAATGAGCGGAAACGTGTTTAGCTTTGGGGGAATGGGGTGGGGAGGTGTGTGGGGGGGGAGGGGGCGAGGAGGGGAGGGAGGTGGGAGAAGGTGAAAAGGGAAGGAGAGGACTAGGCCTAACTAGGGGAGGTTGGCTATTATGTCTAGAGGAACGGGAGGTTTTACTGGGAAGGAGGAGAGGGGGAGGGATGATGATTATAGGGAGTGCGGGCGCAGGCTCTGTGTGTATGTGTGTGTGTGTGCGTGTGCGGGGCAGGGTGAGAGGAGTGTGAGGATGGACAGACTGCGAAAATAAAAATTGGTTAGGGAATCACTGGTAGTCAAGGAATAAGTAGTACACACACACACACACACAACACACACACACACACACACACACACCACTCACACACTCCACTCAACACTCTCTCTCTCTCTCTCTCTCTCTCTCTCTCTCTCTCTCTCTCTCTCTTCCTCTCTCTCTCTCTTTCTTTCTCTCTCTCTCACTCTCACACATAATACACGTGCTGCGTGCGGCACGCACACACACATATACACACACACTCTCTGTCTCCTTGTCTCTGTCTCTCTGTACTCTCAGACAAACACACCAGCACGCACATACACACACACACACACACACACCACACACACACACACACACACACACACACACACACACACACACACACACCTACACGCAGAGGCTGGAGCTTTCATGCAAAACCACTCTTGTTTGCATGTAAGTAATTGTGCCTTATGTTTATAAAAATGAATGCATAGATAAGGTCATTATTATTTAGAAGACCCTTCCTTCTCCTCTCGCCCCCCTCCCCTCTCCATCCCCTACAAAGAACCCTCTTGTGCCCTGCTATGTCAACTTGTGTGTTCAAATTTTAAAAGAGCAAACGGAGAGACAGACAATAGAGTTTTGAAAAAAAAGGAGACAGGATGGGAGAGAGAGAGAGTTTGAAAGACAAAGAGAGATTTTGAAAAGGGAAGAGGAAAATGATAGAGAGAAGGGGGGGGGGGGGGGGGGGGGAGAGAAGGGGGAGGATGAGGGGGGGGGGCAGTTGGGTAAGCTAATTACCAGATAAATCACAGCGTATTCTGGGTATTATCAAGTTGAAGTTGTGCCAGACTGGAGAAGCACAGGGACAGAGAGCAAAAGGCACCACTTAACGATGGGTTTCTTTTCTTTTCGGTTTTTGTTGTTTGTTTTTAGTCAGTTTATTGCTTTAAAATTTTTTTTTTAGTTCTTTGTTTATTCATTTAATACCCCCGTAGGTATGACGGGGGCCTGTCAGTATAAATAGCATCTCCACCTTCTGGAAATTTTGTGCTACGAATTCCCTCTTTTCTAACCCTCGCTTTGTTTGTGCCTTGTTCCTTTTCTTCTTGTCACCTCCTTCTTGTTATATTTTCTGCCTTCTTGGTCCATTCTCCTGCCTTTTTTTTTTTCCAGAAAGACTTATAAAATAACAATTATCTCCGCATTTTTTTCTCATGTGACAGACAACTGTAGTTGCTGTTCGAGCGTTCGACAAAGAAGAATAATAATTATTTTTATTTTTTTTCCCATTGTTTTAGTTTCAACTTTTCATTCATTCATCCTCATTCTTATTTGTTTGCTTGTTGAAGATCACTGCCTGGTAGTGGCGCTATTTTGAACATTAACTGATCCAAGTGTACCAGGGGATTTGGGGGGGGTGGGGGGTGTCAGGAGGAGAAAAGAAAGCAGGTGTATTATTTGTATATTATATGATTCGTGGCATTGTACATTACATGATTTTCAGCAATATAAAACATCAGTTGCTGAAATCATATTATCATTCAACAGCGGGAAGGTTACTGTAGTCTTTTTGCAGGACCCTAGCATGCTCCTGTCTCCTTTAATCGATAGTTTTGTTCTAGTTGTGATTAGACATGAAACCAAGGAGAAAAACAAGTATTATTTGTACTGCACCATTATTGGTGTGAATGCCATTTGAAGTCCGGTAGTCTTTGCACAGATGTAGACGTATACCCCTCTCTCTCTCTCTCCTCTCCTCTTCTCTCTCTCCATCTCCTCTCTCTCTCTCTCTCTCTCTCTCTCCCTCTTCTCTCTCTCTCCTCTCCTCCCTCCTCTCTCTCTCTCCTCTCTCATCTTCGCTCGCTCTCTCTCTCCTCTCTCCCGTCTCCGCTCTGCTTCTTCTCCGTTACTCTCTGCTCCCCTCTCTGTCTCCTCTCCTTCTCTCCTCTCTCCCCTCCCTCCTTCCTCCTCTCTCTCTCCGCTTCCTTTATCCTCTTCCCTCTCTACTCTCTCTCTTTCCTTCTGTCTCTCCCTCCTCCTCCTCCCTCTCTTCCCCTCTCCCCCTCTCTCCCTCTTCTCTCCCCCTTTCCTCTCCCTCTCTCTCCTCTTCTCAATCTGGTGCTGCTAGATGTTGTGTTGTTGTGTGTTGTGTGTGTTGTGTGTGGTTGTGTGTTGTTGTGTGTGTGTGTGTGTTGTGTGTGTTGGGATGGTTATTGTGGTGATCCTGTCGATACAGTTGATGTTGTGTAATATGCTTGTGTTAGAATCCGAGAAAGAACGAGTTGGAAATGTGCCTACAAACACGAGAAACGTAGTCTACTTCTCCCAGTGTCTTGTGTGCTATTCCTGAACCCTACCCGTTTCAGTGTCTGTCTGTCGGACTTTCTTTCTGTCTGTCCGCCTTTCTGTCGGTCTGCCTGTCTGATATATGCCTGTCTGTTCATGTGTGTCTGTCTGGGTGTGTCTCTGTCTCCCTCTGTGTGTTAGTGTCTGTGTGTGTGTGTGTGTGTGTATCAATCAATAAATCAATCAGTCAATCTATCTATCCATCCATCCATCCATCCATCCATCCATCTATCATCTACTTCTATCTACTATCTATCTATCTATCTATCTATCTATCTATCTATCTATCTATCTATCTATCTGATAATCTATCATCTGTTTGTCTGTCTATCTATCTCTGCCTGTTTGTCTCTCTCTTTGTCTGTCTGATGTGTCTGTCCATCTGTCTGCCTGTCTAGCTAGCTATCAAGCTATGTTGTGTGTCAATTTATCTCTCTGTCTTTGTGTCTCCCTCATTCTTTCTCACGTCTCTCTTACAGTTTGGTCCGGGGTTTTTTTCTGTTATCTAGATTTATGTCTGGTGTCTAGGCTCTTTTTTTCTTTTAACCTATCGCTTCTTTTTGTTCATTTGTTGTTGTTTAGTTTGGGTTTTGTTTCTCTGTCGATCTGTGGAGTAAGTTTATTTTCCTGGGCGCGCGCGCGCGCGCGCACGTGTGTGTGTGTGTGCGCGCGCGCGCGCGCGTGCAAGGGCGTACCCGTACATGTGCGCTCCAGTGCTCCCATCCAGTTTTGTAGCGCATTAATTGGAGAATGAAGGGAGATAGAACATACTCTTCCATTATTCAGCTCTTCTTTTGATCACTACCACCGTCGTCGTCGTCGTCGTCGTCATCATCATCATCATTATCTTCTTCTTCTTCTTCTTTTCTTCTTCTTCTTCTTCTTCTTCTTCTTCTTCTTCTCCTCCTCCTTTTTCTTCTGTTGTTGCTGCTTCTACCGCTTCTTTTCCTTCTCTTCTGACCATTTGATGTACATTACGTACATTACGTGACATGGCAGTTAAGACATAAACAAAAGGTTTTGTTTGTTTGTTTATTTTTACGGAAATTGCTTTTATTCCAAGCAGCCACAAGAACGGCTCAGCCTTCAATAGAAAGACCAGTGGCCACAGGTACTGGTGGTATACATGATTACCGTATGGAGAATCTTTCATTTACAGCAGAAACATGACTGTATTTTCCCATTGTCCATATTCTTATCCTTACACCAGTTTAATAGTGATAAAAAATAGTACTAACATTTCGGCTAACTTTTTTGTTGTTGATACTACTACTACTACTACTACTACTACTACTACTACACTACTACTACTATTTATTATAATGATAACGATAGTAATGATAATATTGAATTCTATATCCCTATATTCCCCCGTGGGTTTGTCGTAAATAGCAGCCTCACCTTCTGGAAAATATGTGCTAGGACTTCCCTCTTTTCCTGTCCCTCTCTTTGCTTCTGCCTCGATCCTTTTCTTCCTGTCACATCGGACCTTCTTGTCTATTTTGTGCCTTGTTACCACTCTTCTGCCATTTTTCCCTAGAAAGACTTAAAAGATAACAATTCTCTCCCATGCCGAAGTCAGATGCGCTGGGCCTGACTTGTCAGGCGCTTAACGGCAACGCGACGAATTGTTGCTCATATGACAGACATTAATAGTTGCTGTGTCAGATTTCGATGAAGAAGAAGAATATTGCTATAATTATCTTGTGGAAAAATATCAGAGCACTTGCGTTCAATCCAATCGTACACTTGCAACCGTTACAAAGAGCATTGGTATAGTTAATTCACACACACACACATGCGCGCGCGCACACACACACACGCACACACACACACACACAAATGCACGCGCACACACACACGCACACACACACACACACAAATGCACACACACACACACACACACACACACACTCACTATGTAGCCTATGTAAACATAGTTGTCTCGCTAACCTATTCAGGAGCTTTGGAATAATTACAGGCCATACATAGTGAATAAGCATCAAATCATAATCTGTATAATTATGAGAGGGGAGAGAGAGACAGACAGAGAATGAGAGAGAGGACAAACAAGGAGAGTGATAGAAAAGGGAAATTTTCCAGCACAGAATTTTCAGAAGGAGGGGATGCTATTTATCCTGAAAGAACCCCTGGCATTTTCACTGGGGAAGATGTATGTAAATCACAGTTGCAAACATCGAATGAATTTCGTACAGTTATAGGCAAAAATTACAATGTTGTTTCACTGTTGCCTTCTTACTCGCGTTGTTTTGCCTATGAATGTGCCATGCAGTCTGGGGTTCTAGCAGAGACCTGGGTGTGAGGAAACCCAGCCAAAATGGAGACTGACACCTTTGGATGTGACTCGTGCCATGAAAACAAATTCTGTTGCAATATGGAAGGATTTCTGAGTTGGTTTCTTGCCATCATTTTAATACTACGAAAGTTGTTTTCTTTTAATTGAAAAAAAGACATACAAATCTAGATGTAGCATCAGAATAATTTCAAACAACTAGAATGGCAGTTAACACCAGACGCAAATATTGAAAACATCTCTCCACTGATAGAAAGATATTTTTACATTGGCAGGGATGATAGATATTACTTTGTGTTTTTTGTTCGCTTGTGATATAATATCATATGAACAAGAAGCATTCTAACAAAGGTGCGTTTGTGTGATGTGGTGTGTATGTGTGTATGTGTGTGTGTGTGTGTATGTGTTCACTGAATTAAACCACAACAAGTTCATTTATATCACTACGACTTAATGCCAAGCTGTGGCTAAAACTGGGCCGATACCGTACTCATATCAAGAGATCTCCTCAAGACTTGGCTGTTTATCAATCACATGGAAGTGACTTCACGCCAAGCAGTGACTAACTATCGTAGGACCAAAGTTATGCCAGACTAGGAAGGTTCCATCAGGGCTTAACCACCGGGACAGACAACCAGAGAGCGGGCGTAATTTTAGCTTCAGCAAGCAGTCATCTTGACAGAGTGCAGGACTGGCCTCCAGCTTCTTGCATGGCTACATAACATCACGTTCAGCCTCTTTATCTGGGCCACAGGGGCGGTGGGTTTATCTGAGACAGCCTAGCCGGCAGATAACAGTTCCGCAACGTCCCCCCCCTATCCCCTGCCTCAGTCTGTCTGTCTGTGTGTAGGGCATGAAACTAAGAGCAGTAGCTGGATTTACTTCATTTAGGACTTCTTTACAGTGGGACGTCATTACCTGTGCATGGCCAGGTGAGGGTGCATGAGGCGGCAGGGGCGTGTGTTTACAAGCTGTGCATGCGCCAACTTGGAGAACTAACTGCACTGCACTGCCTGCGGGAAACGGTATCCCCCCTTACTGGCCCTTCTCCAGCTTCCAGCCTCCTCTCTTCACCGCGGGCTGAGAGTCGTCTGTCTTTTACAGAAAGACATACAGTGCATTTCGGAATTGCGTGTGCAGGTGACTCCCTGCTGTTTTCTTAAGGACTCTTTCGACCTCAAGGTGTCAGGCGATTACCCCGCTTTGAGATAGGAGTTGTGTTCGGAGTTTCAGCTTTTTTCTTTCTTTCTTCTTCCCCCTTTCTCTCTGTCTTTCTCTGGGGTCGACAAATAGTTTCTAATGAGTTAGTGTAGGTTGAAGTATTTTGATCCCACTTGTATGAGCTGGTCACATTGAAGCTGAAGGATAGTTCCAAAGGCTACCTGGACCATCAGTTCATGTGTGTTGAGTGTGCTGGATAGTCCTGTGCCTGTGGTTTACTTCAGTGCACCAGCTGATTTCTTTACCGTGTCAGTGATTACATTCAAGCTGTGATGTTTCCTGAACCTTTCAAAACAGACAACATGCAGATGGCTTCGCTAGGTGAGTACATACAGAGACTATAGAAATATCTATTTCCAGTGTCCCTTTTCTTTGTCCTCCTTTGGAGTGTTTTTGCCTTCATCAACACTTCAAGGTCAACTCATGAACACTGAAAGCCCGGTAGATGTTTTATGTCGCGCTGACAAAGTTATTTTGAGGTTCCCCAGGATTGCATGCAGCAATAACTCTGAATTTTCCACAAAACAGTAACAGCTGTTGACCAGTTGATGAAGATTTAAAAAACCATTGTGTCTGACTGCTGACCCGCTGGCCTTGATTATGTTGGTTATACATGGTTCGTCCCTTGCTGCATCATTTCTTCTTCCCATCGTTTTAAGTGTATATGTGTTCTGAATGGACACACTGCGTACTGGCTCCCACCTCAGCATCTCCTGTGTCCAGGTTTCTGCACTAGACATATCTAAATCTAAGCAACAACAACAGCAACAATACTAGCAACACAACGAAAAAAGAGTCGTGATGCCGATATTCAAGGGCTGGGTGATGAGCAAGCTGTCGAAGCTGAGGATAGTAAAGCAGTAAAGTGACGACCATGGAAATGACACGCAATCAAGAAGAGTATAGTACGACGATGACGAAAATTCTCTGTGTGTGTGTGTGTGTATTTGTGTGTGTGAGAGAGAGAGAGAGAGAGAGAGTCTGTGTGTGTATCTGTGTGTGTGTGTGTGTGTAAGGAGAGAGAGGAGAGAGAGAGTAGGGAGAGAGAGAGAGAGAGAGAGAGAGAGAGAGAGAGAGAGAGAGAGAGAGAATATTTGTACTTTTTTCTACAGATGTAATGATTTGTTTAAAAAAACAAACCCTGTCATGATTCATAATGTAGCATATTAAAAACAACGGTACATCGCATTGCTACCTAAATGATACAAGTTTACAATAGTACTCAAGGGAAAAACATTAGGAAAAACAAACTGTTCATGCCATCTGTTCTCCATGGTGTTAAATACTTAATTTTTCAGTGGTGCTGTCTTATTTTTCAGTGGTGCTGTCTTTGTATATTGGTCTCTCTGTCTGTCTGTCTTTTTGCCTTGCAGTCTCTTTTGTTTTAACAAAAGTTTATTATATCAAAACAACATAGTAGCAAAGTATGAGTACAACAAGCCTAAGCTTATGAACAGTTTCTTTTAAAGATATATTCACAAAAATAAGCTGCAGCTTAATAACATCATGATTTTTTTTTAAAAGTAAGAACATAACGTATTTATATTATGAAAGTGGTAGGAAAAGAAAAACTATATAAAAAAAAAAGCAAGAAAGAAAATATGGGAAAAAAGAAAAACAATCCAAGGGGTAGATGTATCACGATAAGAATAACCATGCATCAGAAACATTAAACATCGCTGTCTTTTTCTCTCTTGTTTTCTCTCATCCCCGGGTGAATGCGCGTGCATGTGTGTGTGTGTGTGTGTGTGGTCTTTTTCATATTAACTGCTTCTTCCATCCTCCCCCCTCCCCCCCCCCCCCTCTCCCCCCCCATCTGCGCATCTCTTTGTAGTCTGTTAAAGTTTGTCTTTTCTCTCTCTCTCTCTCTCTCTCTCCTCTCTACTCTCATCTCCTCTCTCTCTCTCTCTCTCTCTCTCTCTCTCTCTCCTCCTCCTCCTCTCCCTCACCCTACCTCCCTCCCTCCCTCCCTCTTTCGCTCTCTCTCTCTGTGCGTGCGGGGGAGGGGGGGGGGGCATTTTTTTCAGTGGTCTCTCTCATGTGTTCTCTTTTAGATCCTTCTCCGTGCTGTATGTGTTTATTTGTCTGATTACTCGGATCAAAGTATTTCACCTTGCAACATCTGCCTGCTCGTCTCCCTACTGTCCTATTCCTACCACTTGCACTCGTCTCAATCGCTCCCTTTGTTCTCTATCTCGCACGTCTCCTCCTCCTCCTCCTCCTCTTCTTCTTCTTCTTCTTCTTCTTCTTCTTTACTGATACATTCATCCTTTCCTTTCTCTGCTTTTTGTTTTTCCTCCTTGTCTTGAAGGTCTGTCTGTCTGAACCTGTCTGACTGACTGTCTGTCAGTCTTTCTGTCTGTGTATGGCCTATGTTCTCTCTCTCTCTCTCTCCTCTCTCTCTCTCTCTCTCTCTCTCTCTCTCTCTCTCTCTCTCTCTCTCTCCTTTGCTCGTGCTAGAAGTCCAAGGTTCACTACTAGAGAGGTTTTTGCATGTCCGACCATGTTTTGCCAAACAGTAAAGTAAGTTACCTTCTGACTTCGGACACAGAACTCTCCCCCCACCCACCCACCCCAATCTCTTGGAGCAATACTAGCTTTATTCCTGCTTCTGTTTTGTAACTGTCAGTCTACTGTTGTCGTTGTGTTCTCTTTCCTTCTTTGTTTTAATTTCTCTCTGTCGTTCCCCCCCCCCCCCCCCCCCCCCCCCCCTCTGTTCTTTTTCTGTTCTTGTTCTTTCTTTCTTGTTCTGTCTGATGATGAGGTCTATGTTTCCCCGCTGTTACTATGTAGACTAGGTTGGTTTTTTGAGCGATGGGAGACACCTCTCTGAATCAGTAACTTACTTTACAGGCTGAAGCAAATGTCTCTTGAAAACTTAGGGAAACATTGTCAAAATAGCGTTTGTCAATGTGTCCTTTCTTTCTTTCTTTCTTTTTCTTCTTCTTTCTGTCCCTCTTTCTTTCTGTCTGTCTGTCTTTCTTTCTTTCTGTCTGTCCTTTCTTTCTTTCTTCCTTTCTCAGTCTGTCTGTCTTTATGGAACTTTCTCTCTCTCTCTCTCTCTCTCTCTCTCTCTCTCTCTCTCTCTCTCTCTCTCTCTCTCTCTCTCTCTCTCTTCTTTTCTTTCTGTCTCTCCTGTCCTCTCTCTCTCTCTCTCTCTTTCTTTCTTTCTGTCTGTCTGTCTCTCCCCTCTCTCTCCCTCCCCCCTCTCTCTTTCTTTCTTTCTGTCTCTCTCTCTCTCCCCCTCTCTCTCTCTCTCTCCCTCTCTCTCCCTCCCTCCCTTCTCCTCTCTCTCCCTCCCTCTCTCTCACTCATAGTCTGTGTAAGTCTCGCATCTCTCTCGTTTGCCTCCTATCTGTTAATTAATCAGAGAAAGCCACACCAAAGAGCTCCCTAACCTCCCGTTGGCAAGCAACAAAAAGAAAAGTGGAATGGGAAGGGGGGGGGGGAGGGGGGGGGGGTCTGAGACAAGAAATTGGAATTGGGGAGGGGAGGGAGGAGAAGAGAGCAAGACACGGCAGTGAAAGTCATCCCCATAACGCATAAGCCTCGCAGAAAGGTTGCTCACACTCACTCACACACACACACACACACACACACACACACACACACCCACACACACTCACACCCTCTCACACTCTCTCTCTCTCTCTCTCTCTCTCTCTCTCTCTCTCTCTCTCTCTCACACACACACACACACACACACACCCCTCACACACACATACTCTCACAAATACACACACACACACTCTCTATTTCTCTCTCTCTCTCTCTCTCTCCCCTCTCTCTTTCCTCTCTCTCTCTCTCACACACACAGGTACGCATGCACACACACACACACACACACACACACACACCATCTGGGCAGGCCTGCCTCTGTCTGAGCGCTGATACCTCTATCTCCTCTTCTTCTTCCCTGGCATCCTTGTGCCATGTCCTGTCATTCCGCAAAATGGAAACACCTGCCACCATCGCTCTACCATCCCCCCCCCCCCCCCCACCCCCACCCCACCCCCCATCTTTTTGTAGGCGACTAGACCTTGTGTTATGCAGGGGTATAGGCTAGTTGGGTATAGGCTAGTAGGCAAGCACAGCCAATTGTTCACAGTCAGGGAAGTCTGGTGGCACGAGTCACCCACCCACCCACTTACCTGTACTGCGAAAGTAATAAGCATTGCCTTGACTGTATGGCGGTGAATTGTTGGGAGGTTGACTAACGGTGCGAGATTGGTCCTTCTAGTGGATGAGTCAGGCTGCTTTAGTCACACTGTGCGTTCTTGCTTTTTGATGATTCATGGCAGTTAGTATGATGAAAAAAGGTGTCTGCGGGGCTGAATGTGCAGAACATCTTGCGCATACGTTAAATCCTGTTCCGCTTTTCGAAAGAGTAGGCCGTTGTGTGCCGGTGGGAACGGATGACATAATTTACAAAAAAACACCGCATACATACAGGGACTGGATGTAAACAAAAAAAGCACATGAGTGCTTATTCCATTAACCTCGATATAAAAGAATAAAGTGTAACAAAAATAAAGAAATCCTGTATTGTATTGTGTTATATTGAGTTGTGCTGTATTCTGTTGTGCTATATTGAGTTGTGCTGTATTGTATTGTGCTATATTGAGTTGTGCTGTATTCTGTTGTGCTATATTGAGTTGTGCTGTGTTGTATTGTGCTATATTGAGTTGTGCTGTATTCTGTTGTGCTATATTG
>CM054149.1:13992683-14010183 GCA_028751875.1 Rapana venosa
CTAACAGGTAGCTGTAGCTTTCCACGTGCGGAAAGGGTGTGGATGGATGGAGATTGCTGGCCCGACATTTGAGTCTGCTATTGCGTGCAACCCGAGTGTGTCTAGGTGTTATTGCAGCAAATGATCCAACGAAGAAACATTTCTGTAGCCTGTTTTCGGAATTCACACGAAGAAACACTTCTCGAGCGTGTTTTCAGAATCCGTATGAAGAAACACTTCTCTGGGGTGTTTTCGGTGTCCACACGAAGAAACGCTTCTCTGGCGTGTTTTCCAAATCCTCACGAAGAAACACTTATCTAGTGTATTCTTCTTGTCTGTCCTTGCGTGTTAGTGCACTCCGCAGGCTTTTGGGTTTGAAGAGTTTCTTTCGTATGATTCAGCGCCTGAAAACGTCATTTTCTGTGATGGAAGGCGAACAGATGGAATGACGTCGGTTTTCTGCGTTGTAGTCATTGATGACTCATGGCTTAGACTCATCGTTGCTCTCACGTGGTAAAACACAACAAGTCTCTTTGGAAAAAAAAAAAGAGTGTCGATTGAGAAAGTCTAATTTGTTATGTTTGACCTTGGCCAAACCCAAAACCTCTCATCTTTCAGTTATTGATGTGAGCAAAGTGAGTGCTTAATTATGAAAATTATGTTCTATTTTGAATTGCTGCGTTGAGATTGTCTTCTTCCATCATGGTCTAAGCCCAGACCAAAACCTCTGAGTGAAGCAAAGTTGTAGGGCCTACATGGAAACGTCATTATGACTTGATACGGTATGTTGAGATTGTCTTCTTCCATGACAACCCCCCAGCATAAAAGACCTCTATTCTCAGCAAGGATTGAAAACATCCTCTGAAGTTGGAGTATGGCTGCCCAGATGGCCCGGCGAGAGTTTTTTTTGGGGGGTCAAAACAGCCATGCCTTTATTTTTCATCCAGTGTGTAATTACGGTCTCGCAGTGATGACCAGGTGTGATGAGTGAGCGAGTACATGATTAATTTATTTTGTACGAACTCCAGTATGCTTAAGCCTGGCAACGCTCAACTGCAACATCATCACAACAACAGCAGCAAAACCACAACAACAGCAGCAGCATCACAACAATAGCAGCAAAACCACAACAACAGCAGCAGCATCACAACAACAGCAGGAAAACCACAACAATAGCAGCAACAAAGCAACACCAGCAGCAACATCATAACAACAGCAGCAGCATCACAACAACAGCAGCTGCATCACAATAATAGCAGCAAAACCACAACAAAACCAGCAAAACCACAACAGCAGAAGCATCACAACAGCATCATGACAACAATAGCAGCAACAAAACACCAGCAGCAACATCATAACAGCAGCAACAAAACAACACCAGCAACAAAACAACAGCAACACAACAACAACAGCACCAAAACAACAACAGCAGCAACACTACAACAACAGCAGCAACACCACAAGAGTAACATCACAACAGTAGCAACACAACAGCGGCAACACCATCACAACAGCAGCAACACCACAACAGCTAACATCATCACAGCAACACAACAGCGGCAACACCATCATCACAGCAGCAACACCACCACAGCTAACATCATCACAGCAACACAACAGCGGCAACACCATCATCACAGCAGCAACATCACAACAGCTAACATCATCACAGCAACACAACAGCGGCAACACCATCATCACAGCAGCAACACCACAACAGCTAACATCATCACAGCAACACAACAGCGGCAACACCATCATCACAGCAGCAACACCACCACAACAACAGCAACACAACAACAACAGCAGCAACACAACAACAACAGCAGCAACACGTTACACTCTGATCTAAACAGAAGTGAGAGCAAACTATGTTGTGTTTTTTTCGCTAACGAAGAGTAGCTCTGTGAAGAACTAGCGAGGTTAGCTTGCGTTGCAGCATACCAGTATAAATCACAATTATTATGAGATATGGAGTTTGTGTGCTCGTTTGCAGGGGATGAAATAGTGATATGTCTATTGCTGCCTCCTCTTCCCTTACCTTTTTTTCCCTAATCTCTCTCTCTCTCTCTCTCTCTCTCTCTCTCTCTCTCTCTCTCTCTCTCTCTCTCTCTCTCTCTCATCTCTCTCTCCTCTCTCTCTCTCTCTCTCTCTCTCTCTTGCTCTCGCTCTCTCACATAGGGTTTGTAAAATAAAATAAAAAATAAAGCCAAACAAAAGTAATATTTGTTGCTTATTTTATTATTCTCTTTATAAAATTCACTCTTCGTTCTCTCTGTCTGTCTGTCTGTCTGTCTGTCTGTCTGTCTGTCTGTCCGTCCGTCCGTCCGTCCGTCCGTCTGTCTGTCTCTCTTCTCTCTCTCTCTCTCTCTCTCTCTCTCTCTCTCCTCTCTCTCTCTCTCTCTCTCTCTCTCTCTCTCTCTCTCTCTCTCTCTCTTTCTCGTGCATCTGTTGATATCCATGTGTGTGTATTTTCATATGTATCATAATTATGCTTTTGTTTTTCTTGCAACTTTTTCTTTTCTTTTCTTTTCTTTTCATTTTGAGGGCTGGATGAAAAAAAGTCTTGTTACTTAATCTATTACCCTCCTGGAATAAAATTGCGTTTGCGTCTGTCTGTCTCTGTGTCTCTGTCTCCTTCTCTCTGTGTCTCCCCCTCGCCCTCCCATCTCGCTCCCTCTTTTCTTCTTGTGTTATTGTTTTGTTCCCCCCCCCCCCCCCCTTTGTTTTCGATTTACTGTAGGGAATTAGTTCTTTCTTCATTGCTCAGAATTTTTTCTCATATTTGGAATCAAGCGGGAAAGGATAGGGCAGAGGGGGGAAGAACCACACACACACGCGCGCGCGCGCGCGTACACACAATAGTAGCAATAATCAATAATATCATTGATAATAATCGAAGTGAAGCTGAGTAAATCACACATTTATCATCACCACCATCATCGTCATAATCATCCACTTGCAGCGGGGCAAATAACGCAATAACATTAAAAGCAATACAACTAAAGAATCCAGTTGCAGCTAGGTGAATCACCAAATCACAATAAAAAAAATGATAACAATGATAACCATATCATTGAGAATGGTCCAGTCGCAGCCAAGTGAATCACACAATAACAGTAATAACAATGACATTAAGAATGATGCAACAGCAGCTAAGTGAATCACACAATTACAAAAATAACAATGACATTAAGAATAATGCAATTGCAGCTAAGTGAATCACACAATAACAGTAATAACAATGACATTAAGAATAATGCAACTGCAGCTAAGTGAATCACACAATAACAGTAATAACAATGACATTAAGAATGATGCAACTGCAGTTAAGTGAAACACACATAACAACGAGAACGGTGTCATCAACAACAATCCAATTACAGCTATGTGAACCACGATGTTTACCGTACTTTGCACTATGTTTACGCTTCAAGTTATTTGGAGGAAAAAACACAACAGTGGGTGTGACAGAGGTATGACAGAGCATTCTCAGTATACGACTTTTGAAAAGAGTGAATATAAACAGGCCCTGTAAACAACTCCTTGTCCCATCAAAGACAACACCCTGTAAACAGATCCTTATCCTAAAGACAGCACACCCTGTAAACAACAACTTATATCTTCAAAGACAACACACCCTGTCAACAACAACTTATCCCATTAAAGACAACACACCCTGTCAACAACAACTTATCCCATCAAAGACAACACACCCTGTCAACAACAACTTATCCCATCAAAGACAACACGCACTGTGAACAACTCCTTATCCCATCAAAGACAACACGCACTGAAAACAACAACTTATCCCATCAAAGACAACGCACCACCTTCTTCTGGCCCCGAATGCCAATAATACAAGGGCTTCAAAGGACAGAATAAAAGGGAAGCAACGTTGGTACAGTGACTTCCATCATCGCAGGCATGTTGATGCCCATTCCTCTTCTTCATCCTCCTCATCCTCCCTGTTTTCATTTCATTAAAGGAACTGTGCAAGGTGTCTTAGCCCCCCCACCCCCACCCCCATCCCCCACACCCCACCACACCCCCACCCCGACCCCATTGACCTCACCTTCCCCCCTCCGGCTGGTTTTCTCTCTGCCTGCAGGCTGTGTTCACATTTTTGTGCCGTTGCCAGCAGAGGCGTCAGTTGGTGAAGCTTTCCACCCCACACTCTGCACTAGTTTGGCGTTGAACCTGGGTAGGAAACCTGAAACCTCCTATACCTACCCCGGCTGCTGCTTATATCCTTCCTCACTGTCAGAGATTCAGCTGTACGCGTGCCCAGCTTTCTGGGGCGATGATCGTCTTTCAATGCAGCGAAAGTGTCGCTGATTGTGATGCGAGCTAGTAAGCGGTATAGGTGGGAAAGGGTAGGTTTACCGGGGTACTGGGTAGGATCATATTCTGAAGATAGCCTGTCCTCTTTGTTCGTAGGTTGATTCTTCTTCTGCACCCTTTTCATTTATTTGTACTCTTTTTTATATAAAAAAAAGAGGACACAAACAACTCCGCGAACATGAACCACGACGATAGCGGTAATGTCAAAAGCAGTAGCAGTGCTACATGTTTGTTTCATTGCTGGAAGACTGGTATCAAAGAGTTTTCGTGAAAAGCAAAACGTAAATGTAGAATAGTTTTCCTTAAAAACAAAAACAAGAATGTTATAAGGAACTGGGCGTTTCATCTTGCAGCACCCGAGATGTGATTCCCCATCCTCTTCCCTGCGCTGTGTCAGACATCGCCCTGAACTAGCTACCCACTCCTTTGGGAAAACAGACAGGGTGTTTGGATGGTATTTGTGGGATATCCTGTACTAGTCGACGTGAGACGACAGTGTTTTTCACACTAAACAACTGTTTGTGTTCTGTCTTTGAAAAGGAAAGCTAACTGATGAGCAAACGATCAAAGAAACGAACGAACAAAATCATTCCTGAATTTCTGAAACCGATGAACTAACTTTTGATGCAAAACAAGCCCCAAACAAACAGCAAAAAGCAAAACAAACTAAAACAACAACAGAAAACCCCACCAATAACAACAACAGCGAAAAGGGGAAAAGAAAACAACAAAACAAATCAAAACAATACAGAAACAATAAAACAAAACCCGAAAATAAACCAACAAAATAGACAGCAAAGCAAACAAAACCACACAAACAGTCCACCCTGGACTAGTTGCAACACGTTTGTAGTGCAAAGCTGGACAAAGAAAAGAATCAGGATGTATGAAACATGCCAGTTCTTGAATAGTACTGGAACTGAAGTAAGTTGCCTACTTACAGAAGCTAAAGTCCACTAAATGGAAGAGAACTTCGATACAAAAGATCACAACAGAAAAGTAATGATACATGAAAAAGAAGGCTTACTTATGTACAGAGTGTAGAGTATTTCAGATTGACATTGATCACAAATAAATGGGTATTTAAAGGCAGCAATAAACAACTTAACACGTTTTCCTGGAATAAATCTTGATCATTGGAACATCTTTTTGACCTACCTAAACCCCTTGCCCCTAGTTTGAAAGAATTAAACAACAACAACAACTAAAAAAAACCAGAACAAAAAGAAATAAGCAAACAAACAAACAAACAAACAAGCAAAGCTTTTTACAAGCGTCTAGACTGAAACGAAATGTATATTCCCAAAGAAGATAGAGAATAACTATAAACACATACGTAAGCAACAAACTGGTTGCGTACATCGTGAAAGAAGGCAAGCGTATTGATGGAACTGCAATTGCAGAAACGCTTTGAATGTTGAAGAATGAGTTAGCTGTAGCCTTTGAGGAACATTGCTTGAAAACATTCCAATACTGGATGGTAGCCACAGTTTGCTGCTGGCTATTTCTGTGCATCCATAGACCAAGATACCTGGATACTCGTGCTTGTAGACTGAAAGCTTGGAAAAGCTCATGCCGAATATGTCCAATAACAGGATGGGAAAGCACCACAATTGCCAGCTGCCTTGTCAAGGTGGTCAACACAACGGATTCTCTCCTGGCAGGTTGTGGGTTCGAACCACACAGACATGTGCTGTTTTGTACTGGGGTTTTGTGGAGTTTTTTGTTTGTTTGTTGTTGTTTTACTGCTGCTGGCTTCGACCTAAGCTTGAAAGCTATATGAACTGAGCACGAAGATTTTGTGCTACATAGTCGAGCAGCATCCACTTGATGGATGCCAGTCTGAAAGTGTGTGTGTGTGTGTGCGCGCGCGCGTGCGTGCGTGCGCGCGTACGTACATGTGTATTTTATTTTCATACAATGCATTTCCTATTCCTTACATTTCTTTGGTTAAAAAAAAATTATTTGATTCTCAAATACAGCCAATGGGGCTGAAATATGGGCTTTTGAAAAAAGTCACATGGTGAAAATTGTGTGTACTTATATGTAATGAAACGTTTCTTAAATGTAAACCTTCGAACTCCCTGTGATTTTATGAATGGAGAACTTGGGAGAGTTCCCGTTTATATTTAACTCATACTTAAACTGTAATCAATACTGGCTAACATTGACTAGTATGGATAGCGTGTTGTACAATTTAGATAGAAACAGTAAGAAAACTTGGGTTACGAAGGATTTTCTTTTGTATGGGGTAATCAAGGGCACAGTGTATCTCAGTTTTCTTTTTTACAAAAAGTTTCAAAAAAGGCTTCTTGATTGCAGATGGCAAGATCGGCGTGAATATAAGCATAACAGTGACTATATAGGCTGTTTAAAACATCTTATTTCCAAGAAATGTATATTTACATTAAAAAAAAATCGTTATGTTAAAAGTGTTAGGATTCAGTTTAGAGTTTCAGATATTGTATGTCACCGCTATACATACCAGATTAGAACTGAAGATTAACTTAAATGCCGTTTATATCATTACGCAGCAAAAGACGAAACTCATTTCTTGTTTTGGTGTCCAGCCTTACACGGTCTTATGATAAAATGCATGAGATCAAAATATCATAACGATCCTTGTGACTTCTGGGTAAATCTTCTTTTGTCAACCAAACTTACGACGACTTTTACAAAACCTTGCCATGCATGTTTATTATGCATTGAAAAGGGTCAATACTTCTTTATCATAACATAAGAAATGCATACTGATTTGCTGTAGTTTTCCGATGAATGTTGATAAATTAGCTTTGTAACATATTTATTGTGGTTCTTGTTCAATGATTATGTGTAACTCCTCTTCATAAAGGGGCCATGGCCTAAAATCTGAGTAAACTAATCCTCTCTCTCTCTCTCTCTCTCTCTCTCTCTCTCTCTGGTTGGGTTATTAGCTAATTGACTGGAAATGTGAGTAGTTGACAGCATAAATAGGTAAGTGAATAAGTTTATTATTAGCTTTCATTGTTGTGTGTATATGTTACAGATTTTTTTTGCATGTTTGCTTTCCCGTTTTTTCGTGTGGGTCTGACGTAAAGAAGCCTCTAGCTTACCTTATTACCCTCAATAAAAACATTCGAGTTCTCACTCACTCCCCCCTCCCCCCCCCCCCCTCTCTCTCTCTCTCTCTCTCCTCTCTCTCTTCTCCTCCTCTCTCTCTCCTCTCTCTCTCTGTATCAGTAAGTCTGTAAGTCTCTCTCTCATTCTCTGTCTCTGTCTCTCTGTCAGTAAGTCTGTCTGTCTGTCTCTCTCTCTCAGCTATCTCTCTACACCCACATACAAAGAGATAGATTGACAGAAATAGAAATAATCAAGAACAACTAGCTGTAAAGGTGAATGCCCAAACCAGACTTGTTTTCAATAGAACGTATGGCCCCTATGTTTCATGTGAATGTAAACACGCTACCCTCAAAATCTACGGCGCATTTCACCAAACACCCAGGCGCGCGCGCGCGCGCGCACACACACACACAACTAACACAACACACACACACAACACACACACACACACACACACACACACACACACACAGATAGACACATCACACACACACAAGCGGTGCGTCACCGTGGACCATTCTTACCCCTGTAACCACACATAACAGTATAAGAAAAGCAAGAGACCACCAGAAATACACACAAACACAACCACAGTAACAACACACACACAGAGAGTAGGCACCGGTTAATACACACTACCTGGTAGGACCACCAGTAAAAAGTAATAGAGGAGAGAGTAAATAGAAGAGAGGTAGGACCACCCAGGTAAAATAGCACAGAGAGAGATCTAGGACCACCAGGTAAAATAGCACACAGAGAGAGGTAGGACCACCAGGTAAAATAGCACACAGAGGTGTAGGACCACCATGTAAAATATCACACAGAGGTAGGACCACCATGTAAAATAGCACAGAGAGAGGACTACCATGTAAAATAGCACACAGAGAGAAAGGTAGGACCACCATGTAAAATAGCACAGAGAGCGAGAAAGGTAGGACCACCACGTAAAATAGCACACAGAGAGAGGTAGGACCACCAGGTAAAATAGCACACAGAGAGGGACCACCATGTAAAATGGTACAGAGGGGTAGGACCACCATGTAAAATAGCACAGAGAGAGGGGACCACCAGGTAAAATGGCACAGAGGGGTAGGACCACCATGTAAAATAGCACAGAGAGAGAGGGGACCACCAGGTAAAATACTTTTGAAAATACTTCTGTGTGATGCACAGAGGTAGGACCACTAGGTAAAATAGCACAGAGAGAGAGGTAGAACCACCAGGTAAAATAGCACACAGAGAGAGAGGAGAGAGAGAGAGAGAGAGAGAGAGAGAGAGAGAGAGAGAGAGAGAGAGAGAGAGAGAGTGTGTAACATCTTCTGCAGTGCACCGACTGCACAGAATGTTTTGGGGCTCATCACTATAGCCTATAATATCACCTTTTCCTCCGTTCCCCTCTCTCTCTCCCTCACCGCCCTGCTTTCTTCTTGCAGGCTGCTAGCGCCAGGCCAGGGGCCTGGTTGCCCTGCTATGATGTGGAGCATGCCGCATTATTTCCATCCCCTGCTATATAGACCCTGTCAGTTAGCATCCCGGGCCAGTACAGGAGGTGACAGTGCAAAGCACGTGCAAAGATAGTAGCTGCTTGCTTGCACGAACACACACACGCACACGCGCGCGCGTGCGCACACACACACAAACATGCGCGCGCGCACACACACACACACTCTCTCTCTCTCTTTCACTCTCTCCCACTCAGACACACACACGCACGCACACATACACACGCGCGCGCGCGCTAAACACACACACACACACACACACGTGCGCGCGGCACGTGCACACGCGCGCGCGCACACACACACACACACACCCGTCTTCGTCCTCTCTCTCTCCTCTCTCTCTCTCTCTCTCCTCTCACACACACACACACACACACACACACACACACACACACACACACACACACACACAGAGTCAGCTGTTTTGAACGGCATCATCTGATTAGGCTGGAAGCGTGCCATGTCGTGCGCGCGCGCGCGTGCGTGCGTGTGTGCATGTGTGTGTGTGTGCACGCGCGTGTGTGTTTTCACAACAGAGGCAGACGGCAATCTGCATTTACCTGCGCACGCTTCACTCTTCAGTGGTTTTTTTCCCCTTCTTTCTTTCTTTCTTACTTTCTTTCCCGGCTGCTGCTGTCTGTCTTTGTTCCTATGCTGATGTAGTGGTGCTATGGGGCCCAGTGGCTTGAATGCATACCTGACAAACCTAGGTTCAGTCCGCTCATACATGTGAAGCGTTTTCCTTTTTTTTTTCTTCTGACATTCAAGTTCAGAGTGCCGAGTCCAGCGACTAATCAATCTGCTGGGTGCACACGTTCGAAGCTGCTATATGTTTATACTGTGTACATCTCTCTGTCTCTCCGCCAGGTTACTCTCTCTCTCTCTCTCTCTCTCTCTCTCTCTTTCTCTCCTCTCCCCCCCTCTCTCTCTCTCTCTCCCTCCCTCTCCCTCCCTCCCTGCTTCTCTCTCCCTCCCTCCTCTCTCTCTCTCTCTCTCTCTCTCTCTCTCTCTCTCTCTCTCTCTCTCCCTCCCCTCTTTTTTCTGTACAGGCAGAGAGAGAGAGAGAGGAGGAGGAGAAGCAGAGACAAAGGAGAACAGGGGTTGGGTGGTAGGGGTGGTTGAGTTTGTTGAAGAAGAAAGGCATCCCTACTGTACTGCGCAGCGTGCCAAATGTACAGTGGGCACACCACCTTACTTACCAACAACAACTCTGGCACTGCCATCTTTATACCATTTCCTCGGCAAATGGGAAATGCAGAGAGAAAGCAACGAGGCAATGAGACCACACTGACTGCCTTCTTTCCACCTTTGCATTTATTCTATACCCCCAACCTCCGTTGGGAAGCAAGGTGCCAGAGACCTCAGCTTCTCCAGGGGCCTGCACATTGAGGGCGGCGCCCATCTCCTCTCCCTCGCTGCTTTACCTTCCCTGACTCTAAAGAGGTATGTTCCCATGTACAGCTGGGTGAAATAGAGGACTGTACTGAAGAAGCCAAGGCGCGCAGTCACCCATCCACTTGGTAACCACGCTAGATGCTGCTTAATCTTAGCTCGGGGAAAGCGAGTGCTCTGACCACTGAGCTATACTGTCCCCTCTGTAGCTTCTTCTTCACCTTCACCTATCCCGTAGTCCCGTGGACCGTGGGGGGCACCAATGAAGATTTTGCAACCAGCTTCCTCCACTCCCCACGGTCCTCTGCTTTCCGTAGAATACCGTTCTACTCAAGGCCAGTCCACTTTCTGACGTTGTCTTCCCATCGCTTTCTCTGTCTGCCTCCTCGTCTCCGTCCTTGTACTGTTCCCTGTAGTAGTACAGTCTGGGCTAGTCCAGATGTTCGTGTGACGTGCCCGTACCATTTTAGCTTGCGTTTTTTCACAGAAGTCAGGAGCTCTTCATATGGTCCGATGGCGTTTAAAATTCTGTGTTTTACTTCCTCTTTAGTAATGGGATCTCTGTATAACGAGGAGTTTGCGAAAGCACCTCATCTTCTTTGTCTGTCTCCTTCTTTCAATGTCTGCTGTTATGGTCCATGTTCTTCTGCAACCACTCAGTAATACTCTCCAATCCTGGCCTTGATGGGTGGCCCTAGTGTCTCCCAGTGTGCAGATCTGGGCCATTTATAACATCTGTCTACATCTCGCTCTGGAACTACTGCTGAGAGAGACAGACAGAGAGAGAGACAGAAGAGAGAGAGAGAGAGAGAGAGAGAGAGAGAGAGAGAGAGAGAGAGAGAGAGAGAGAATAATTGAACGACTAATAAAAGAACAGTTTTTGTCTTTTCTGTGCTTATTTTGTTGAAAATATGAGAGAAAAACAAAAGCAAAGACGAAAAGTATTATCAAACAAGGCAAAAGCAAAAGAAAAGGAATATACGCAAGAGCGTGTGTGTGTATGTTTTGCAGCTACGTCTTAGATTGTTTTCCTTCGTTGGTTTCCACACAAACGCAATAAACAGAAAACAACTCTCTCTCTCTCTCTCTCTCCTCTCTCTCTCTCCTCTCCTCTCTCTCTCTCTCTCTCTCTCTCTCTCCCTCCCTCTCTCTCTCTCCCTCCCTCTCCTCTCTCTCTCCCCCCCCCCCCCTCTCTCTCTCTCTCTCTCTCTCTTTTGTTTCGTCACTTTTTTTTTTAACTTTCTTTTTCTCTCTCTGTTTTCTATATCTTTCTTCCCCCTTCTTTTTTTTTTTGGGGGGTGGTGGTTTTTACTTCTTTCGCACTGTGACTGATAGAGGCGGAATACACATGCATAAATTTGCATACCTGACAGCGTGCGCGTTTTCCTGTGTGTGTGTTTGTATGAACGAGTTTTAGCACACGCGCAAGTGGTTATAGCATCATATGCATACGCGGTGTAACAACAGTGCATGCGTGTGTGTATTTGTGTGCATGTGCAGTATCTCTCAACCTGTCTGTATTATATCCAAGCATTGCATTTCGGTCTGATGCCAAGTTTCCTATTTCTGCAGGTTTTCCGGGTGCTACCCTTTGTTTGTTTGGCCAAGGTTGACGCAGGGGAGAGAACTGTGTTTCTTGGCAGGCCAAAGGTGTTTCCATTCTCAATAGCTTCCATGTTGACTCCATCCTCTTCTTCCCTTTAGTTCTGCAGTTATCTTTTCCTTTAGCCCCACCTAGCGATAACCTGTATTCATTTCTGCATTTTATTTTAGTTCATTTTAAAAAACAACAACTTTATTGCGGCTAATGGGCATGCTGGTGATACAGTTGTAGTTCCAAGAGCTGTCAAATGAACTGGAATTAATGATCGAGTGTTCTAGTTACACAGCTTTCTTTTGAGCACCCGTCCTCTTGGTCGTTTTTCTTCTGACAGAGAAAACCTTTCCTTTATTATATTTTTTTTAAACATTGGCTTCAGTTCAAAGGGACAAGATTCAAAATACATTTTATAGGATGTTTTGCTTCGTACACAGCCCCCTGATGCGCGCGCACACTCGCACGCCCAGAGATCGAGAGAGAGAAAGAGAGAGACAGAGAGAGAGACAGAGAGGTTGCACTTATTGAAAAAACGGAAAATATCTCAAATTCTCTAATATCAACTTTTAGCCGTATCAGTCAGAGTCGTTGAAAATGCCATTTCATATATTTTCAAAGTGGTTTTGATACATTTTAAGGTAAGTGACAGCTGCGGGTCTTTCGAGAAAAAAAAAGAATGTTCATCAAAAGCTGCCTGCGAGGTTAACGAAGTTGTTCTTTCCCGTTTATTGTGAAGGCTTTTTTCTGATTTCGATGAAAAGCATATAAGATGATAAATTTGAGAGAAAAAGTGAATGGCCCTCAATGCTAATGGGAATAGATGACAAAATTTACAAAAATGCATACACACGGGGACTGGATGTAAAAAAAAAGCACATGTGTGCTTATTCCATTATCCTCGAAATAAAAGAATACATAAATAATGGATGTCGTCTTCACCATTTCTCGTAATTTTTCTATTCAAAGCTTGATTGATTTACTAATGTATTAAACTATTTATAAATTGAGGAACGACTATTTCAGTTTGATATAACGGGTGAAAAATTCTGGTAGCAACTTAAAGTATCTGGCCGTTAAATTCCAGGTTACTTGAGAGTTTAAGAGATTGCGAGGACGGGAAGTCTCTCTCTCTCTCTCTCTCTCTCTCTCTCTCTCTCTCCTCTCTCTCTCCTCTCTCTCTCTCTCTCTCTCTCTCTCTCTCTCTCTCTCTCTCTCTCTCTCTCTCTCTCTCTCTCTCTCACACACACACACACACACACACATACACACACACACATGCACGCACACACATGCACGCACACACACACACACACACACACACACACACACACACACACACACACCACACACACACACACACACGATTGGTGTGCTTAAATGGGTAGAGAGGGTCAAAACGGTTGTATCTTTCCCGGTTGCCAAATGGCCTCAGCGTAGAAACTAAAATCTGTGAATCAAGGGAGATAGGGGAACAAAGCTGAAGAGGGGCAGAAGAAAACAGGAGGGGGGTGCAGACAAACTGTTCTTCAGCTGTGAGGGAGTTGGCACTGTTGTTGTTTTGCCGGAGGAAGGGGAACTGATTGGCCCTGCTGTTATTGTGCCCACTGTCAGACAGGTTGGCCATCTCTTCCGCTAGTCAACTCCTTCCTTACAAGCCACCAAACCCATGGACTTCTGACTTCTTTCTTTACACACAGGCGATGAGAAGTGTCAAGATATGCCAGGGGGAGAGAAAGGGGGAGAGAGAGACAATGACAATGACAAATTCTTTTATTTCGAGGATAATGAATAAGCACTCATGTGCTTTTTTACATTCAGTCCCAGGGATACATCTTAATAATAACCCAACACTTATACAGTCTCACAGTAGAAACATGGGAAATAACCCTTTTCAAAGCAGCCCCCCCCCCCCCAACAACCCCCCCCCCCCCCCCCAAAGCAAACTAATAAAAGAAAACCCTAAAAACACCCCCCACCACCTCCCACCCGTCCCCACCCCCCACCCCCAAAAAACAACAACCCACAACCAAAACAAACAAACAAACAAAAGAGAAAGAAAAACCAAACCAACAAAAGAAAAAAAAAAAGAAACAACAACAACAAAACGAGAGAGAGAGAGAGAGAGAGAGTAGTTCGAAAAACAGCTTTTTTTCCCCTCCTTCTTCTGTTGACTCAAGTTTCGGCTTCTGAACCAGTAGGAAAATACGATTCAAAGCCATTGAGATGTCATCCTATAAAGTATTTGCTCAGACATCCCAGAACATTATTTCAAACAATTCTCTGGGTCTACGGACAGTCTACTTCAGTATTTTTACCCACATTTTTCAAACGAAAGTCAGGATAAAGTAAATTATCAGCAAATTTTCTGCATTCAGAGTAGCTCTTGTACTTCAGCATTGTGCTTGTAGAAAGATGGAAGGGAGGGTGGAGAAAATGAACTCTTGCCATTTTTTCAGGACCGAAACTGTGGTAAAGGATGATTCCTGCGTGTAGGCCTCACTCCAGCTTTAATTGTCGGCCCATATCCTTTTGTTTTCAACTCGGACACACATTCAGCACTTTCTATTGCATCCTACCAAAAAAAAAGAACAGTTTGTGAAAGACAAAACTTCTTCATTTCCTCACAACTCCTGTCACTTTGCATAAAGTTTGCTGGTTTTAGTGTTTTTTTTACAATTTTTTTCCCAGCAAACACTATACCCCTTCATTTCTTTATTGTGTGCTAGTCTCCCAACCACAGTCTACATGTGCCGGGTCATCGATGTAGGAACTCAAGCTTTCCTGAGATGAAGATTTTTTCCACCTTTCTCAAGACTGCAAGGCAGTAGTCTATAATGATCCTAAACCCCCAGTCAATCGTACAGTGCATTTTTATACCTTAAAAATCTTATCAAATGAGCAAAACGTATTTCTGACACTCTATAGAAGCCACAGGTTCACCCGGAAGCGAAAGCTCGAGTAGTGTAACCCGTGTTTCGCTCTATCCGCCAGGCAAAGGGGATAGAAGCCGTTATCTGCTATCAGGTGATATCAACAGTGGCCGCCATAGCTGGGAAGGGTGGGTACATGTGGCCGACAGGCCGGGCGTCTTGTAAGCTGCGCTCTCATCTGAAGCTTATCACTGTACTGTACTGTGGCTCTTTCTGCCCCGGCCACTCTCTATCGGTGTGAAGTGGGCTTGTGAGCTCCAGAGGGAAAATGAGACAACACAGCCGAGTGCCATCCATATCAGGAATATAGACTGGGTATCATGGGTGTGTTACTGATATTTATGTGCCAGTTTAACAGATGGTGTGTGTGTGTGTGTTTTGATGCTGAACCTGGTCGGGGCTGGAATAGTCAGTCAATCTCAAAAGGGGGGGGGGGGGGGGGGGGGTGCTGTAGTTTCTAAGCGGAATTTGTGTATCTCAATTGTAGTCATCAGTAGGACTTCATCAAGCATAAGGAAAAACAGAAGGAGAAAAATCCTGAAGCAAAAACAGAAGAAAAATACTGAAGATTTTCATACAGTGCATTCGTAGTGATAAAAGAGTTAACTGTTCTTCCCCTGTGGTGTGCTAGGGTTCGAAATTGAAATAGATGGTAAAAAAGTATTTAGGGTCCAAGATTGAAGTAGATGGTAAAAAGTAATTAGAGTCCAAGATTGAAGTAGATGGTAAAAAGTAATTAGGGTCCAAGATTGAAACAGACGCTGAAAAAGTCATTAGGGTCCAAGATTGAAACAGACGCTGAAAATGTAATTAGGGTCCAAGATTGAAACAGACGCTGAAAAAGTAGCTAGAACTATCGTTGAAAGGCCAGGAACCTGGAGGGGGCATGGTGACTATTAATTTTGTCTCGTGGACATTGACTTTGCCTTCTTGCAGCTTCTATTGCGCTGCTAGATGATGGCTTGCTAAGCAGTCATCTGTATATGGAGTGACTAGGTCCAACACTTCAAAGTCAGTATAGTCATTGACAGGAAGGGGTAGGAAGGGGTGGGAAGGGGGCAGATTGGAGAGGGGTTGGTGGTGAAGGCTTGTGGAATGGCTTGGTGATGGTCTCCACTATAGACCTGGCAGTTCCCTTCTCCCTGTCACAGCCCGAAGGAGCAGGCAGTGGTGTCAGAAGGGGCCTAGTGTGACAGCGTGGCGTCTTGGGCATGTGGGCAGCCCACAACTGACAGCTGCCTGTGGACCTCTGGCTGCGTGACTGCATGCAGCACAACACATCGGACTCAGAACCTTACTCTGTGTCGGGATAGGGGATGGCATGAGTAGCTTTGGCAATGGGGCTACTACAGCACGTTGAAAAATAGGCAATGAAAAAAAAAAAGGATAAGTGACCTTGCAAGGATGAAGTCACTAGTAGCGGGGAGTGGAGGAAGCTGGTTGCAAAATCTTCAGTGGTGCCTGCCTCCCCCCCCCCCCCCCCCCCCACCCCACCCGTCTGCAAGAGTACAGGATAGGTGAACGGTGAAAAAAGACCATCAAAGTGCATACCTGCAAACGCTAATGTCAGAAATAGCAATGAAAAAGATGTAAAAGAAGAGAAGGAAGAAGATGAAGTGGGAGGTCCAGAAGGAGGAGGAGGAAGAAGGTAGGAGGAAGAAGAAGGAGAAAAGAAGGAAAAAAGAAAGAAAAGACAAAGTCGATGTCTGCAGAGCAGGCTGCAGCCATTTGCTGCACCTTGCTGTAAACTGTATAGTGGATGCGGTGTGTGCGTGTGCGCGCGCGTGTGCGGCGTGGTGTGGGTGGTGTGTGTGAGTGTGTGTGAGTGTGTGTGTGGTGTGTGTGTGTGTGTGTGTGTGTGTGTGTGTGTGTGTGTGTGTGTGTGTGTGTGTGTTGTAGAACGAAATGGTCTGAGGCCCCGCATCTGCTTATAACACATTACATCGTCAGCCGGGCATGCACTTACCTTTGTGTTTCTAGCATTCAGTCAACTTCTCACCTGTCTGCCGTGTGTGGAGGTGTGTGTGTGTGTGTGTGTGTGTGTGTGTGTGTGTGTGTGTGTGTGTGTGTGTTGGTATATTGGAGTCAGTTTGTTAGGATAGTGTGATGTCGGGATATGTATGTCAGTGTCTATGACAGTGTGGTTTTGTATGTCTCTGTACTCTCTAAGATTGTTGACTGTTAGCTCTTTTTTCTCTGCATTTTTTTTCCTGCCTCATCTTGTGTGAAAAACCGAATCAGTGAAAATTGTTTTAAATGATATGATGTTCAATGACGATGAGGATAATGAAACAATGATGCTATGGAAGTGCATTGCATTGAGACTACGTGGCATGACTGTACTCTACACTTCCTATCATAATAAATTATATCCCGGCGTCAACCGGACCCGAGAGATACAGACACCTGCAGTGCTGGTCATATAATTGAGCAACACTCTCAATATCGCATCCGTAAAGTGGATGAAGTACGGCTGTGTTGTCTCAGTCTTCCCAATGAGCCCATAGCAAACTCACTGTGGGTATGAACCAGCTAAAATCCGAAAAAAACTCCCTATGACTCTTACGAGATTCGAACCCGCGACCTTCCGGTCCATAACCCAAGGCGCCATGGTGGCTTGTTTTTCTCTGCATTTCGATCTGCCTGTTTGTCTGTCT
>CM054149.1:14012683-14070183 GCA_028751875.1 Rapana venosa
TTCGTGATTGTGGGTAGGTGCATATGTTATGGATTGCTTGATTGTTTTGATACGATTATATTACGTTTATTTACTTTTGTCTAACTGATTTGTTGTGGTTGTTGTTGCTGTTGCTGTAGGTTTGAAGTCCGTTTACATTTTGTAGCAAAAGAAGGGGGGGGGGGGGTGTCAGAAGACTAAGAAATAATTCTAATTATGTCGTTTAGCTCAGGTCTTCAAAGAATCCAAATTAATGTCATTCGTTTGCCCCAACTTCGATATATAAAGTATACCATGTGCTATATTTTCTTATGGATTGATTCTCTAGAAAGGCGTTTCATTGTTTGATGGTTGGTTTTCTTTTTGTGGTCATTTTAGAAGAAAAAGATTTAATGTGCCCATGTGAGGGCAGGCTGAAAAAGGAGAGAGAGAGAGAGAGAGAGAGAGAGAGAGAGAGAGAGAGAGAGAGAGAGAGAGAGAGAGAGAGGAGAGAGAGAGAACTGTAAACGCTTAACAAGCCCTGTGCTGCTTATTAAATTAAGAAATTTGTATGTAAAACTGCTCTCTCTCTCTCTCTCCTCTCTCTCTCTCTCTCTCTCTCTCTCTCTCTCTCTCTCTCTCTCTCTCTCTCTCTCTCTCTCCTCTCTCTCTCATCTCTCTCCTCTCTCTCTCTCTCTCTCTCTCTCTCTGTATAAAATTTCAAGTCATATTCTATTTCCAGATGGTGTATGTGTGTGTGTCTCACCCCCCCCCCCCCTCTCTCTCTCTCTCTAAGTTAAATATACCCTATATATCCCTGACTTCTCTGCAGACGTGAACATGCATGCACGTATGTATGTAAGTATGTATGTATGTATGTGTATGTGCCTACGTACGTACGTACGTATGCATGGATGGATGGATGTATGTACGTATATGTGTGTGTATATGTATGTATTATGTTGGTGTTGTGTGTGTGTGTGTGTGTGTGTGTGTGTGTGTGTGTGTGTGTGTGTGTGTGTGTGTGTGTGTGTGTGTGCGTGGTGTTTCGTTGTTAAATTGGTTTGTTGTTGTTTTCTTTCGTTTGTTGTTGTTGTGTTTTGATTGTTTTTTCCAGTATTGTTTTGCGTTTCATTGTCTTCCCTCTGCCTTGGCACACAGACACCACTCTGCCCCTGGAACTATTGACACAGCTTTCAAACTGTTTGGAATTTCGGTGGCCTTGTTTTGTTTGGTTCCGTACCTGCTTTCTTTCTCCTCCCGGCCGTTTCAGTTGGTTTCTGCTAGCTAAGTTTTCAGACTTCAGCGTGTTGAGTGTGAAACGCGCAGTCAGTACAGGGGGAGGATCACAATGAGAGGGAAGAAGAAGGAAAGGATGGCGGGGTTGTGGAGAAGGGGAAACAGAACAACTAGAAGTGGTATAGGTGGAAGAAACAATCGTGGTGGTGGTGGTAGTAATAGTAGTGGTAGAAGTAGCAGCAGCAGCACAGCAGCAGCAGCAGCAGCAGCAGCAGCAGCAGCAGTAGTAGTAGTAGTAGTAGTAGTAGTAGTAGTAGTAGTAGTAGTAGTAGTAGTATAGATGGAAGAAATAATCGTGGTGGTGGTGGTAGCAGTTGTGGTGGTAGTAGTAAGTGGTAGTAGTAGTGGTAGAAGTAGAAGCAGCAGCAGCAGTAGTAGTAGTAGTAGTAGTAGTAGTAGCAGCAGCAGCAGCAGCAGCAGCAGCAGCAGCAACAGCAGCAGCAGCAGCAGCAGTAGAAGTAGTAGAAGTAGAAATAGTATTGGAATACCTAAAGTAGTGATTAGTAGCAGCAATGACCATTAGACATATCGATAGCACTGAGTAGTATTAATAGTAGAAGCAATGACAACAACAGTAGCAGCAACAATAACAGTAGCAGCAACAACATTAGCACAAACAGCAGCAGCAACAACAGTAGTAGCAGCAAGTAGTAGTAGTAGTAGCAACAACAACAACAGTAGTAGCAACAACAACAACAATAGTAGCAGCAACAAAAGCAGCAGTAGCAACAAAAGTAGCAGAAACAACAACAGTAGTAGCAGTAACAACAACAGCAGTAGCAGCAGCAACAAAAATAGCAGCAGCAGCAACAACAATAGCAGTAGTAGCAGCAACAACAGTAGCAGAAGCAGCAACAAAATTAGTAGCAGCAACAGCAGTAGCAGTAACAACAGCACTAGCAGCAGCAACAACAACATTAGCAGTAACAACAACAACAGCAACAGCAATAGCAGCAACAGCAACAGTAGTGGCAAAGGCAGCAGAAGCAACAGTAGCAGCGGCCACTGCATCAACAGTAATAGCAGCAACAGCAGCAGCAACAGGCATTGAGGAATGTGTTGTGGCTTCAGAGTGTTGGGACATCAGCTGTCTGTTCTATCTTTGCTGGTCTGCAGGACCACTGTACACTGTACTGGGTCATCGGGCATTGTGTGCCATTAGAGTGAAGTTATGTTGACTAAAGTTTATAGCAGAGACGTTCAGTTCATTAGCATCATCAGTTCTTGTATCCTACTGTCGTGTGGGCACCACACATCTGGCTACCAGATTCATGCATTCTTCGTAGTTGTCTATCCTTCTGATTGTCTCACTCTGTGTCCTATCTGTCCATTCTGTGTTATTGTCTTCCTTGGTCTATCTCTTCTTCTTGTTTGCTGTACTGTTCCTTTGAGAGGTTTGTTGCCAGACCCGATGAGCATGAGATGCGGCTATACGGCTTCAGCCTCCTTTCCTTAAACAATAATTGTGGTCGGTAAAATGTCCATGTGGCCACGTGTGCTTTTCCTCATTTCAGATGGGGTCTCAAGTTCGGTGACTTCGTTTCTATTTAATTGCTGCATCTTTCACATAATGCTTGGGATTTTTCAAAAGTCCTCTTTAATTTTGTTGACTTGCTTATGTATTGATTTTTTTATTGATTTTTTTTTTTTTTTTGGGGGGGGGGTATTGTTCTTCAAAGTCTGCCCTAAATTTGTCAGTATGAAGAAAGCATTCAATTTTGAGGTAGGCACTTCCGTTCCAGTCTTACTGAAAGAGAACAATGCTCTCTCTCTCTCTCTCTCTCTCTCTCTCTCTCTCTCTCTCTCTCTCTCTCTCTCTCTCTCTCTCTCTCTCTCTCTCTTCTCTCTCTCTCTCCTCCCCCTCCCTCCCTCCCTCTCTCTCATTAGCTGGCCTCTGGAGGACCATAAGGCCTAAGTTAGTCGTAAAGCCTGGAAAATGAGGGGCTCCCCCCCCCCCCCTTTCCCCCCCCCCCCTCTCTCTCGCTCTCTCTCTCTCTCCTCTCTCTCTCTCTCTCTCTCTCTCTCTCTCACACACACACACACACACACACACACACACACTTTTTACAGTCTGTCATCCATTACCACACAATGTACGTTCCACAGAAGCAACAACATTCCTTATACCGGCAAGAGATAACTAAGATGAATTTTGCAAGGAAGCCGCAGAACGATTATCTGAGATAACCTGCTTCTGTCTACTGGTGATAATCTCCTCCCGCTTCCGTTAGTTGCTGGGGGGGGGGGGGGGGGGGGGAGGAAGACAGTTGTAGTTCCGGTCTGGCAGAGTGCCTCTTTACTTCATTTATTGTGATGAGCAAAAACAGGGCTGATAAGGCCCCACTCCACTTTCAGGTTGCGGATCATGTAGTATCTATCTACAGAGTGCCAGCCTGAAAGAAAAAAAAATGCTGGTTTTCACAGATTTTTTAAAGTATGAAAAAAGGCACTGTGTCCTTGGGTTGGGTATTTTTTGTTTGTTTTTTTAGCATTGAGGACATAGAGCAGTACCAGGTAGTCACGAGAAAGTTGGAAATGATCATCAAATGAGGCATGGCTTGAGTTTCTAAAGTGTTGACCCCAGCGCGTGCATATTGTGGTTAGAGAAAGCAGATTGAAGATAACGAGAGACAAGCTGGAAGTTGGTTATTTGAATAAATAAAAACAAACAAACAAGGAAAACAAAACGCCCCCACCCCTTTGGCACAAAAAAGGAGGATATTTTACCTGTAGATTTTGTCTACCTTAGCCTGTATGAGTGTGTTAAGCTTGTATTACGTTTTCGTGCGTATATGCTTGGTTTTCGCGCGGCTGTATTTGTGTGTGCGCGTGCGTGCATGCGTGTGTGTGGTGTGTGTGTGTGTGTGTGTGTGTGTGTGTGTGTGGTGTGTGTGTGTGTGTGGTGTGCGTGCGTGCGCTTGCTCTCTCTTCTCTCTCTCTCTCTCTCTCCTCTCTCTCTCTCTCTCTCTCTCTCTCTCTCTCTCTCTCTCTCTCTCTCTCTCTCTCTCTCTCTCTCTCTGCCTCCTTCGGATGAGACTATAAACCGAGGTCCCGTGTGCGAACGCACGCAAAACATCTTGCGCACACGTTAAGCCCCTTCCGCTTTTCGGAAGAGTAGGCCATTGTGTGCCGGTGGGAACGGATGACAACATTTTCAAAACTGCATACACCCGGGGACTAGATGAAAAAAGCACATAAGTAATTATTCTATTATCCTCGAATAAAATAACCTCTCCCCCCCCCCCATCCCACCCATTGCGTAAAGAACCACACCATACCTACAAATCGTTTTTTTATATTAACTCAACGTTTGCTGTTGAATGCACAAGGTATATCACAAAAGAAAACCAAGCAGTTAAGCACCTCTGCACCTTTGGTTAACCTGACTAGACAGTTAGCTGACGATCAGCGTAAAATACCGTCATTTGAATTAAATGCGAGTGCATTTCTGTCCAGCTTTCTGTCCATGTTTCTGATTTGTCGTGTACTGGTGTTTTTTCAGATACAAAAACCATCCCCCGTGGGGATGCTGGGGGCATGTCAGTACAAAAAAGCATCCCCATCTTCTGGAAATTAGCGGAATTCCCTCTTTTCTGTCCCTCTCTTAATTTCTGCCTTGTTCCTCCCTGTCGCCTCCTTCGTGTCTATCTTCTGGCTTTTGGTCCATTCCCCCACCTTTTTTGTGCATGAAAGATTTAAGATATAAACAGTTCTCTCCTACGTCGAAGTCGGATGCGCTGGGACTGAATTGTCACTGACTTGTCAGTTGCATAGCGGCAGGCAATACGACATATTGTCATGCATATGACAGACACCCAAAATTCCCCTTTGTGTCGTCAACCCGACCATCACTTTTCTGCCTCACCCTTCATTCACCCTCTCCCCCTCACAAATGCTTAAGCCCCCAACCCTCACCATAACCTCCTCATCTTCACCTATCCCGTTGTGGTGGGGAGGAGGAGGAAGGGGGGGGGGGGGCACCACTGACGATGTTGCAACCTATAAACACCGTTGACTCTTAACCCTGTTGCAGAAATACGACATGGGCACAGGGAAGAACTACGCTACAGGTAGTTCCTACGGCTACGGCGGCAGTTCCAGCTACAAGCTTCCCGCTCCTTCCTTCAGTCGCTCCTACAGCTACGACCCCAGCCCCCGGTACGGAGGAGCGTCTTCGGCCGCCGCGGGGGGCAGCAACGTTGTGGGCGACACGGTCAAGAAGTTCTCGTCCATGGACCCAAAGTACGGCTCGGCCACGGACTACCGATACCCTTCGCTGGACAGGAGCACACTGGGCAAGGACAGGTCAGTCAGGCCGTGGGCTTGCTTTTATGGACGCGTGTATGAACGAATGCAGACAAAACTCGTAGCCAAGCATGCCAAAACGCGCACATACGCACGCACGCACGCACTCAACACATGAACACGCGAACACTCGGACACGTGTGAGGTTGTTGTTGTTTTTTTAAAGCAGTCACAGTGGATATTGTATTGCGCACGCGCGCACGCACACACACACACACACACACACACACACACACACACACACTCTCTCTTCTCCCCCCCCCCCCTCCCACCACCACCATCTGTAAACATGTCCCATAACCTATAAGGTCGTAAGGGAGGGAGGCGTCAGAGAACTCACTTCTCTAGGAGCCAGCATATTGAGGGCGGGCGCCCATCTCCTCTCCCTCGCTGATTTACTTTCCCTGACCCTAAAGAGGCAGGTATCCATTTACAGCTGGGTGAACTGGGGGACTGTACTGAAGCCAAGGCGTTCAAACGGTCACCCATCCAAGTGGTAACCACGTCGATGCTGCTTAACCCTGGCTGGGGGGGAAAGTGAGTGCTCCGATTATTGAGCTATATCTGTAACCCTTGGGAATAGAGATTATCAATCAATCAATCAATCAGTCTCTCCCTCTCTCTCTCTGGCACACATAAACACACAGAAAAGCACAATATTTGCTCTCACACACGTGCGCGCGCGCGTTTTGTCTCTGTATCCTTTTTTTTAAAATTATTGTTTTGCATGCACACAGAGACCGGAGCAAGAAAGAAAGACACAGAGAGAGAGAGAGAGAGAGAGAGAGAGAGAGAGAGAGAGAGAGAGAGAGGAGAGAGAGAGAGAGAGAGAGAGACAGGTAGACAGAGAAACGGAGAGAGAGATGAAGAGAAAGAGTTGGGGGGGGGGGGGGGGGGGTATTCATCTCGTTTCCATGGCATCCAAGACTTGCTTCCGGCTAAGGGTTTTTGGTTTTGTTTGGGTTGTTTGTTTGGTTTTTTTGAAAGGGGGGGGGGGGGGGGGGTTACATATATATTATATCCTCGACGCCATCTTTTTTCACTCCTTTTTCTTTCTTACTTCTCTTCTTGTGGTTTCATTTCTTTGATGATTTTTTTTTTAATGTTTGAGTGGGAACCGTCGCCCACATTCTTTTTTGGGTTTTTTTCTGAACATATCATCCTCTTCACTAGTTTCTCTCTGATCTTTGCAGGCCGTTTCATCTCCTTCACATCATATCATCACGTTAGATTCACATGTATCCACTCTCCTACTCACACACTTCTTGTCCTCAACTTACCTCATTTACACAAGTGCTGGCGTGCGTGTACACATGGACATAACAGGAGACATAGAAATGCTTAGTTGTACGCACTCACTTGGCAAACGTTTGATGTGTTATCGAAGTAAGGAGTATCATCAACAAAAAAGGTTATGGCCCTCTTTCTTATTTATTTATTTATTTATTTATCGTGTAATTTATTGCTTTTTTTTGGCAAGGGTTATATCGCAGAGCAATTTATCATCATTCTGTATGCCATAACTGCTAAGTGAATAAAGATGCTAAGATGGTATACTTACTGTATGAAGAAAAAAAACAACCCGCCACAGCCTCAAACGAAAAAGTGCGTGTGCCTGTTACTGTATTTGTCATCTTGATACTCCACACACAAAACAATCCCAGAGGCTCAAAGTAAAATGTGTGTGTCTATTACTGTGTGTGTCGTCTTGATACTACACACACTCACACACACACACACACACACACACACGCACACACACACACACACACACACACACACACACACACACACCACACACACACACACACACACACACATCCCAGAGGCATGAAGTAAAAAGTGTGCGTGCCTGTTGCTCAGATACTCTTCGCTGGATCGCTACTCCAACAGAAGTGGCTACACATCAGACTACGGCGGAGGAACACCTTACGGGTCGTGGGATCGCGCCTCTTCACGCCCCAACAGGTCTTACGGGGCCGGCAGCAGGGAGGCCTCCCCTGTGAGCTCCAGGTCTTCCCGCTACGACTACAGCAGCTCTGCCTCGCCCTACTCCACCTACTCCTCCTACAAGAGTGGCTCTGACGCCTCCCCGGTGCCTAGGAGGCCTTACGAACGGCAGTCTTCCAGAGGCCAGGACGCGGCGAGCGGTCGCAGATCGTCTGTGGACTCGCGATACTCGGGGAGTTTGCACCCTCCCCCTACTACCACTCGACAGACGTCGTCTTCCTCCAGGAGGCGGGACTCGGTGTCGGACGAGTCCGACGACAGTGCCCCGGAGGCGGAGAAGAGAGAGGCGGTCAAGTACCTCATCTGCAGAGGGACGTCCCCACCCCCTGACCCCGAGGCCCCCAAGCGGGAGAACAAGGCCAAGGAGAGGATCAGCGTGTCCAGGACCAAGAGGATCAAGGTGCCGGACAAGAGTGTGGAGAAACGCTCCCGTCGGCAGACAGTGATCGAAAAGAAGCCCGCCCTGACAGACTGCGCCACACAGGTCAACCTGGATCAGGTACGCAGCAGAAGGTCCAGAACCTCCTCCTCCTCCACCAGTTTTGGGGGAGGAGGAGGAGGAAAGGAGAGAGGGGATGGGGGAGGAGGAGGAGACCGATCCTCCACCGCTTCCCAGCCCAGCGACACCTTCTTCAAATACCGGGACAAGTATGGCGTCAACCAGCCGCCGGCCCCCGCCAAGCCCGCCAGCCCCGCCATGTCCCGCAACAGCTCCCGCTCCACCCTCAAGGACAGCGACAGACGCAGCTACAAAGAAGAGCCCGTCCACTCCCCGCCCGTCGAGCGCTCGTGGCGGCAGTCCGTGTATGGAGAACCTCCCCCATCCCGCTCCAGCAACCGCCGAAGCGGTGGCCCTGCCGATGACGAGGTCAGCCTGAGCAGCAGCAAGCACCATGAGGACGAAGACGACCGCAGCAGCAGCCGACACGGACGCCGGCGGCGGGACCCTCGCACCAGCACGCCCAGCACCACGTCCCAGAGAGACGACTACGGCAGTGCCGCTGAGGAGCGGAGGTCACGGAAATCGGGCAAAGCCCCCGTTTCTCGCTCCTCCTCCAGAGAGGACGTTCTGGAGGAGAGGCCCAGTCGCAGAAAGCGGCACTCCAGCAAGGAGATGCTGGACGACGATGTCAACGCCAAGCTGACGCCCGAGAACATTACACTGAGAGACTCCATAGAGAAGGTGGGTCCGTAAAGGAAGAAACCGTGTGTGTCTTGTCCCTGCCTTGATTGCCTGTGTGCTTTGTCCGGATTAGGATTTTTGGTTGTTTTTTTAAAATCGTAATCTTCTTTCTCTATGTTGTGCTATTCTTCCCAAAAGTGAGTTTGTTTAGCGGTTGAGTGTAGATGACTTTTTAAACCCTTGATAGGAGTGCTGGGGATACAGTGGAACTTGGCTAACACCCTGTTAATCAGTGATGCTAGTAAGCTTTGTGGTTTTTGTTTTGTTTTCTTTCGCTTAGGAAAGGGTTAACAATGGTTTTATCTCTTCTAGAATGAGATTTTGATCTGAGATTTTTTTTTTTTTACACTGATATTAAATTATTTGATATCAATAACCTGAGGGTTTTTTCCTCTTCATCAAAGAACATTTACCCTGCTAACCAATAAACAAGAGCAACAACTTTCAACTTCAGCAATTTACACAGTCTCAAGGTATTGATAACGAATTAAGAAGCTCATTGGCCCAGCATACATGTTAACAACGGATTCAAGATAACGAGTTAACCTTCAAAGGATTCTCCAGTGTTCGTGTACTCGTCATTTGCTTGTCTTTAAAGCAACAGGAACATGATGGCGGAAGTCAGTGTTTGAGATATGATTTTACCTTTTGGTCTGGAACATATCAGACAGGGCAAACACATGACTACTGAAACAACGATGCCACGGCTTAGATGTAGATAGAATGGAAGGCGGGACACAAGACATTGAATATTTGAATATTGCTGGGGGAAAATCGATTAAAAAGTGGGTAGGTTCATTCTTAACAAGGTCACACAGCCATCGAGCTTGCCCATGTATACCTTTGTTTAGGATGAGTACTTTTCTGCTTTTTGTTTCTAGTTTCTTATCTGTCTTCCGTTGCCTTGAATGCTGTACTCAAGATGGATCAACTAATATCTCTTTACTTTCGTTTTATGAAAAATCTGTTTATAACCATTACGCACGTGCGTGTGTGAGTGTGCTTGCGTATGTATATGTATGTGTGTCTGTGTGCGTGCGTGTGTGTGTGTTGTGTGTGTGTGTGTGTGTGTGTGTGTGTGTGTGTGTGTGTGTGTTAAGTAAAACAAATGGACTCAAAAGAAATAGCACCGAGTTGGCCTCCAAGATCTTAGAGTATGACATCAAATGAAGATGCTCTTTTTTTTCTTGTTTGGAAGGGTATTGTTTGAGTCTATCAGACCGAATGTTTCATTTTGAACGTTGCCAAGAATGAGCACTATGTTGCCGTGGATTCTCAAGCTTTCATGCGTTCAATATTTGGACATTGCACACAGGACCTGGATGCAACTTGACAAATCTGAAAGACAAAGACCCAGGCCACAGCTCAAGGTCTTTTGTAAAGGAAGAAAAATAACACCACTTTGGACCAAATTGGAATCCTAAAATTTTGCTTTCAAAGCCAAATACGTTAAAGATCTAGAAAATAAGCCAAACCAACAACGCCATTCTCAGAACAGTAGTGCAAATGATTGAAAAGTTTTTTGTATGCAAGATGCAATCTCATTGGTGTCAAACTGGTTGGACGAAGCTAGTTCAAGCCATAGGACAGGGAATTTTTATTTTATCCCAGATCACGTCGTCAGGAAATGTGTGTGAAGTTACCTCAACATTCCCTAAGATGTCAGGGAATTTTAATCATTGTTAAATCACATTACGTAGTCAGGGAATTTGACCATCATCTTTTTTTCAGGTGGGGGGATCGCAACACCATCTACAAGGACGTAAGGTACAAGTCTATTGCACTGCACCCAAAACTATTTTTAAAAAAGAGAGAGAGAGAGCTTTTTTTCTGAGTGATGGCTTCAGTTTGTCGCCGGTCTGAGTTAATTATACGTATTGCGCTTGGCATTCCTATGTTGTTTCGTTTTCTTTTTAGATAAAGTCTGTACAAGTACGTAGTCTTGTTTTGTTTTGTTTAGTCTTGTTTCTGTATCAGTGTAGCTTCTTCCTTCGTTTTCTGTTCTTTTACCTCGTCCTCCATCTTTGCTTCTTCTGTTCTTTTCCCTGCGATCATTGATTCGGAACTTCCTTCTGTCTTTCCTTATGTCTTTCTCCTACTTTCTATTTTTCGTTTCTTCCTCCCCTGTCTTTTGTCTTTCTTCTTTCTGTTCGGCATTTATTTTTGCCATTATTTTCATCTTGTCTGTGATAGCCGAGTGAGATTGATTGATGACAACTCTGTTTCCTTGTTTCTTCATTGCTAGACAGTGTGAGCACTGGATGTTTTCTACTGCACAACTGCTGTTCCCAGCACCCTGCCTTGTTAGTATTGTTTGTCATCAAGTGTCACATTAAAAAGTGTGTCGCTGAACATCGCGATGTGTCGTATACAAAAGGCTTTCTTGTGTGCTCCCCGCCTTTGCTGTCCTTCACTGAGGTGGAATATGCTTGAAGTCCAGTGCGAATCAGAAGAATACTAATGATGATTTAAACAACGGTGCTGTCACCTTTTGCATTGTCATACCAGTAACAACAGCCCTGACCTCTTTTGTTGATGGCGAGGTTTTGTGATGGGGATCATTTGGGTCATAAGTATTGCCGTCATAATCGTAGTGTTTTGTTTCACTTATTGTATCAAACAACGAAAGAGGTGCAATCTATATTAGCATTCGGTTGTTACATCATTGCTTCGTCCACGAATCCAAGTGTTTAAATAATCATTATTGCAGTTTGTGTTGCTGCTAGGAATTAATTTATAGATATCTTAAAATAAGACTCGCGACAGAAAAATATCAAACGGGAGAAGCCATCACATTTTTATACACACAAACTTACATTAAATTGAAAAGAGTAATTTGTGCAATAAAGTTCAACGAGTCCCTTCCGTGTATTGCCGCAATCACAAGGAAAGCTGCCCTGTTTAAGAAAGAACTACAAGTCAGGAGTTGGAGTCACGCAAGAGGCAGACCTGACCTTGTACATTACACAGATAAGGATATTTGCCTTTTTTGGAATGTCCAGTAGTCGTGGGCAGCTAATATTAAATGTTTCAGTGTTTTAAAAATTTGGAAACCATAGGCGAAATTCTGCCGAAAGTTAACACAAATTTAGCTGTAGCATCTGCTGTGACTCTGACGTCAGTGTATAGTGGTGCTTTCATTGGTTTTGACAGTTTGTGATTGTAAACATAGGCCTTGTTGGGACAATTAATATTTATGATGATTATGTTAAAAGTAATAATAATGATGATGACAATAATAAGAAGAAGAAGAATGATGATGATGATGAGCATAGAGAAGTCCGGTGTATGTGTGTATATACACATATTTCACCAGAACAGAAAAGGAGGGCCTCTAACAGGGGACAAGGAAAAGAGCAACAAGGATGTAGGTGACATTGTTTTCTCTCAGATATAGCGCTAGAAGGACAGTGGTGGCAGCTACAATGATGACATCTCTGTTGACTGTGGCCTGTAGCGGGATTCCTGATCATTTTATGTCATGATAAAAATAATATATGGAACGTTCATAGCTCTGAATCTTGTAAAGCGACCAAATGCAAGCGGTTTTCTATGGTTGCTGCTATAGCTGTGTTTGATGAGCCAGCTTGCCTGACCCAAACAGAAAAATGTCCCAGTAATGGCAAGCGCCTTTTCTACGTCACTTTTCTGGCGCCCCTTGTGCAATGTCTGCAAATTCTGCCACGTGGTATATTCTTTGCAAATGCTGCATTTGTTGTTCAGAATATCACTGTTGTATGTGGCATATATATGAAGCATTTTGTTACTCAGGATGTGAATCACTGCCACACTTAGTACAACAGGAGCAGCATTTTTTTGTTATATTTAAAGTATGCATTGCCACCATGTGTGATACAGTGGGAACAACAGTTTTTTTTAGTCAGAGAATGCATCGCTGCCACATGGGATTCAATAGGAGCAACATTTAGCTGTTCAGAGTTTGCATCACTGCCACATGGGATGCATCACTGCCACATGAATGAATATGATTCAGTTAGAGCAGCATTTAGTTATTCAGAGTATGCACCACTGCCACGTGGGATTCAATAGGAGCAGTATTTAGTTATTCAGAGAATGTATCACTGCCACACACTGGACGTGATACAATAGGAGCAACAGTTCTGTTGTTGGAAGTAAACTCCTTCCATACCATTTCCCACCAAGGATTTCACAAGGAGTTTCCCCAGCTCCGTGTTATCAAAGTTTTAAGAAAGTAAATCAACAACAACGATGAATAGCTAATCCATGAAGAATGAAGAGGAAGATAAATAAGGAAAAGAAGAAGGAAAAGAAGATGATTTATTTTTTTATTTTTTTTATTCATTCTTTTATATCGAGGATAATGGATTAAGCACTCATGTGCTTTCTTTACATCCAGTCCCCGTGTGTTTGCGGTTTTATAAATTTTGTCATCTGTTTCCACCGGCACACAATGGCCTACTCTTCCGAAAAGCGGAACAGGATTTAACGTGTGCGCAAGATGTTCTGCATGCGTTCGAACACGGGGCCTCGGTTTATAGTCTCATCCGAAGGACTTAATGACGACAACTCTTAATAATTTAACTCTTGCATACTCTTAATGACGACAACGACGACGAATATGAATAAGAAAAAAAAAAAGACGAAAAAAAACAACGATGGTAATGACGACGATGTTGATATTGAAGAGGAATGGTAATAATGATGACAACAATGATGACGACGATCACAATGACAATGATGACGACGACGACGATGGTACTGATGCCAGACAGTGCTGTGTCCTCGACAGGTGAACCAATGGCGGCAGAACTTGGCCCCAGGAGCCGATCCCCCAGGAGGGGTGACCCGCAGCGATTCCTACGAATACCTGTCTGCACACTCCCGGGACTCCTCTCCCTCCAGACGATCTCGGCGACACGGAGGTAGTGTAGTGCTGTGTGCTGAGGTCACTTTATGCTGATGATACTGTGTGCCGGTGTCGCTGGGTACTGATGATACTGTGTGCTGATGTCACTTTGTGTTGTCATTGTGTGCTGGTGTCACTGTGTGCTGATGATACTGTGTGATAATGATACTGTGTGCTGATGTCACTTTGTGTTGTCATTGTGTGTTGGTGTCCTTGTGTGCTGGTGTCACTGTGTGTTGGTGTCACTGTATGCTGGTGTCACTCTGTGCTGGTGTCACTGTATGCTGGTGTCACTCTGTGCTGATGTCACTAGGTGCTGGTGTCACTGTGTGCTGGTGTCGCTGTGCGTTGTCATTGTGTGCTGGTGTCACTGTGTGCTGATGTCACTCTGTGCTGATGATACTGTGTGCTAGTATCACTGTGTGCTGATGTCACTGTGTGCTGGTGTCACTAGGTGCTGGTGTCACTGGGTGCTGATGTCACTGGGTGCTGGTGTCACTGTGTACTGGTGTTGCTGTGTTTTGTCATTGTGTGCTGATGTCACTTTGTTTGCTGATGTCACTGGGTGCTGGTGTCACTGTGTTTTGTCATTGTGTGCTAATGTCACTTTGTGTTGTCATTGTGTGCTGGTGTCACTGTGTGCTGGTGGGGTTGTGTACTGGTGTCAGTGTGTGCTGGTGTCACTGTGATGTCTCTGTGTGCTGATGTTACTGTGTGCTGGTGTCACTGTGTGCTTGTGTCACTTTGCTGATGTCACTGTGCTGGTGTCACTGTGTGCTGGTGTCACTGTCTGTTGTGGAGGATAGGGGCAGAATTAACCGCTGTTCTCTTTGTCAAAGCAGGAGCCCTCCTGGAGGGCTCTTTCAGTAATAAAAAGCATTTTCACCGTCTGATAAGTCTGTGCTAGCGATGTCCCCTTTTCTATCATTCTCTTTGTTTCTGTATTTTCCCTGACTTTTCTGTCATCTCTTTTCTCTTACCTTTTTTTTTCAAGCAAAGCTTTTTCTTGTTCTCTTCAGACTTTGTGTGACATGTTTCTTGTATTGTAGCAACCAGGTCAGCGACATTGTACACAGTGGGATAGGTACAGGGTATCTGTTCTGCAGTGGCATTTGCCCAAATGTCATATATAATGTATTTTTGATTGGTGTGAAGTGTTCAAAATCTTGTCGTTTAACGCTTTTTAATAACCTGGGGGTGATGAATTAAACGGAATGGCTGCCGTCCTCGGCACGGCATAGTTTTATTGGCCTTAAGGAATAAAATAATTTAGGAACTTTGTCATTTCACGCCATTTTCTTAATTTGAAATAATTAAGGAACTTTTGTCATTTCATGTCATTTGCTTAATTTGAAATAATTAAGGTACTTTGTCAGTTCATGTCATTTGGTTGATTTGAAATAATTAAGGTACTTTGTCATTTCATGTCATTTGCATAATTTTTTTTTCTTCTGAGCTGACAATGTTGGATAGTTTTGAAAGGGATTAAGAAGTTACTGGAGCGCACAAGCTCGCATGTGTGCAAGCGTGCGTTCGTGTGTGAGTGAGTACGTGCGGTACGTGTGCGCACGCGTGCCTGCGTGTGCACGCACGCACGCGCACGCAGGCACAACTTGCGTGTGTCCCTGTTGCATCGTAAGAAGACAATGGCGGCGTGACCCTTGTGCTGCAGGGGGAGGGCGGAGACAGCCCTCCCGGTCAGCCTCTAACGACAGCCTGCTGGACGCCGCTGACCAAGACCTGTCCCCTGACCATCGCCTGCCCAACAAAGACTTCCGAAAGTCCGACCTCAACCGCTCCCACTACTACGACCCCGAATCCGAGGTCTTCGAACACGAGCAGTCCCCCGAGCTCCGCAGACCGCGGGGTCATCGGCGAACTGACAGCTACGGCAAAGAGCCTCAGGTCGGTGCTGGGGCAGGGGGAAGGAGGGAGGGAGGGGGGAGGTGATTGTGGTGTGTGTGGGGGGGGGGGGGGGTTGTTGGTGGTGGTGGTGGTGGTTTTTGTTTCCAAGTGGAAGGGTTCATTCAGTCAGTCGAGTTTCGCCCTGGCCGAAATCTGTGTTGATTAAGCGAAATTGTGTGTTTTAGTTAGAAAGTTTGTTCATTCTTGCTGATATTAGACTATCAGTTTCATCACTGCCATCATCATCGTTCTATCATCATCATCACCCCCACTACCATTATCATTCTATCATCATCGCCATCCCATCATCATCGTCACCACCACCATCATCCTTACCATTGTCATCATTCTATCATCTCCACCATCATCGTTCTATGACAATCACTATCATTGTCATAATCATTCTCATCATCATTCTACCATCATCACCATAATAATCATTCTATCATCAGCATTCTGTCATCATCACCACCATCATCATCACCACCACCGTCACCAACCACAACCCTCATCTCCACCACCATCGATCATACTCCTCATTACTATCACCATCACCATCCTCACCATCACCATCATCACTATTGTCGTCATCACCATCACCCTCCTCCTCCTCCTCCTCCTCCTCCTCCTCCTCATTGTACCCTCACACGGTGCAGACGGGGGGTCAGCGGGTGAAGAGGTCAGGCAGCTCCTCAGACCAGGCCTTTTCGAGGGACGAGTCCCCCAACCGTTTGCGCCACGCCCGCGGCCTGAATCGGGAAAACTCCCGGGACAGCATGCTGGACGAGCGGCGGAGACACGACGACCATGCTGAGCGCTCTGACTCGCCCGGCAGGTGAGTCTTCTGGCCTGTCTGCCTGCTTACCTGCCTGCCTGCCGCAGTTCCTCTGCTTCACTTATTGTTTTTGTTAGCGTGGTTGGTGTTTGGTGGGTTTGGGTTTTTTTTAATCGCTCAGAGGGATATAGGATAGAAGTGTGTGCGTGTGCGTGCGTGCGCGCGTGCGCGCGTGCGTGTGTGTGAAAGTCAAAGTCAAGTCAAAGTCAATTTTTTATTTTCAGATGGTACATTGAATAACCAGTGCATTTGCTTTTTTTCATCGAGCCATCTCGGTGTGTGTGTGTGTGTGTGTGTGTGTGTGTGTGTGTGTGTGTGTGTGTGTGTGTGTGTGTGTGTGTATGAGTGAGAGAGAGAGAGAGTAGGTGGGAGGGTGGGTGAGTGAGTGTGTGTGTGCGCGCGCGTGCGTGTATACACCTTTTTAAAAAATTCTTTTATTTCAAGGATAATGGAATAAGCATTCATGTGCTTTTTTTCATCTAGTGCCCGTGTGTATGCAGTTTTGCAAATTGTGTCACCTGCACGCGCGTGTGTGTGTCTGTTTATGTGTGTGTCTGTTTATGTGTGTGTACACCTGCGTGCGCGCGCATGTGCGTGTGCATATGTGTGTGTGAGTGAGTGAGCAGTCAGGCAGCTAGCTAGCCAACCAATGCGCCAATCTTCTAACTGGGCAACTGCCCACATCTTGACCTTGCTAAGCACTCCATCAGCACACGGGAAAGACTCCAAGACATCACACACAAAGAAAACACAGCAAACATTTCCAGAAAAGCAACAACCGAACGCAAACCACGTCAGCGACATAATAATAATAATAATAAATGGAACTTATATAGCGCTATATCTTGCAAAGACAAATCAAAGCGCATGCATTCAACCTAATCTTACACAGTCATGCACTCAATGATAAATAATCAATAGTTCAAACAGATATTTACAAACATGGTGCGTGCAGAAAAATCTATGAAATAAAATTTCAATAGCCAAATGTTTTCAAAAGCACACACACACACACTCACACAGGTCGTATACTTTAGCAGGGTGATAGGACATGGGTTAGTGAAGGTGGAATAGCTCTGATATGAAACAGGGAGACAAGGAAGCAGGCAATGTTACCCCGTGAATCAAACTAGTGTAGAGGACAATCCAATCTATCCAGTCTTGTTGTTCATAGCCCCGCCGACCACAGAGGCCATATCGGGGCTGTCACCTTGTAAATGGTGTAGCGAGCAATCGCCACATTGCTGGTACTCATTGACAGCTGGGGGACTGTACTGAAGCCAAGTCTCACGAACGGTCACCCATTCGTTCGAGAAGGTATTAGAAGTGAAGAAAGCAATTGAACTTTTTACTGGTTTAAGCAGCAACGGGAGCCAACTCTTCACCATCTTACAATCCCACTTACCCCACAGGGAATAGTTAACATGCAGCCCAGCACGTGCCGCAAAGCTCTGTCAGTCAGTCTTACGTCTGTGTTCTGCAGACACCGCACCAGGAAAGGGCGCAGCAGACAGAATTCCAGAGAGGATATTCTGGACGACAGAGGCAGCGGCTCCAACCGACAGTCCAGCAGCTCCGACCACAGGCTCCGCCCCAATCAGCTGGCTGTGGGCAAAGCCTATGATGACGGCTCTCTGCCTGACCTGGTCAACAACACTAGTAATCAGGTGAGAGAGAGAGAGACAGACTGACAGACAGCCAGGTGAGAGTGACAGACAGCCAGGTGAGAGAGACACACAGACAGGTGAGAGAGACAGACTGACAAACAGCCAGGTGAGAGTGACAGCCAGCCAGGTGAGAGAGACACACAGACAGGTGAGAGAGACAGACTGACAAACAGCCAGGTGAGAGTGACAGACAGCCAGGTGAGAGAGACACACAGACAGGTGAGAGAGACAGACTGACAAACAGCCAGGTGAGAGTGACAGCCAGCCAGGTGAGAGAGACAGACTGACAGGTGAGAGTGACAGACAGCCAGGTGAGAGAAACAGACTGACAGACAGCCAGGTGAGAGAGACAGACTGACAGACAGCCAGTAGAGAGAGACAGACAGCCAGTTGAGAGAGACAGACTGACAGATAGCCAGTTGAGAGTGACAGACTGACAGATAGCCAGTAGAGAGAGACAGACAGCCAGTTGAGAGAGACAGACAGGCAGAAATCAGTCGCATTGACTGTATGAGGAGGATGAAAGTGACCTATGAACGAACCACTTGTGATGATTATTGAGAATGCTAAAAAAAATATGAGTCCAATCATGGCACTTCTTTTCATTGAAGCTTAGATAGGCACATGTCACAGTTTATGGACCTAAAACAACAACAACAACAACAACAACAAAGCGCATGTTACTGACAAATCCGGAGTGTCTGTCTCAACTAGGCATACACTGTTTGGCATAACTCATCTTCTTTTAAAACATGTATGAAATTGTCTTCATTCATTTCAAAATCACTTTCTTTACACTTCCATTTTGTTAAGTTGTCTGTTCTCGGCTTAACTAACGTTATTCTAAACCATTTCTAGGACAGAACGGGGCTCGTCTTTTTTTTCTCTTTTTTTTAAAGATCGTTTTTTCATTATGCTTGCATTATTTATATGTTGTCGAGCTGTGCACATCATGAACTCGGTACAATGATGTGCATGCATACATGCATAGGTAGTTATCACACAAGTCCCTCACCTCCATACATGTACATGGTAAAAACTCTTCTTACTTTCCGCTGTGCCTTCAGCGTGTGTGATGTCCTTAAGTGGTTGTCGTGTCGCTAACTGGTACAGGACGTTCAACTGCGCCAACCTGGTCCATGAGAAACCAGAAATGACTTAAAGCTCCTAATGCATCATCTTTATATCAACAGAGATGTCAACACGGCCCAGAATAACGGCAAGAAAAAAGTATAAACTCCATGAAAAACTCACCCCAGACTTTTGAAATTTCAATTTTTTTTGGTTGAGAATAATGGAGTGAGCATTCGTGTGTTTGTTTTACATCAAGTCCCCTTGTTTATGCAGGTTTGTGAATTCTGTCCTCCGTTCCAACAAGCACACAAAAGCCGACTCATCGAAACAGGTTTTAACTTGTGCGCAAGGCGTTCTGCGTGCGTTCACACACAGGGGTCCTCAGTGTACAGTATCATTCGAAGGACTTATGGGGGAGTGGAGACGGCACTGATGTTAACTCCAATGGAAAAAATTCCCTTGAACGGGCCTCTAGCTCGGTGAAGGCTGGAACCTGGGCCGTCAGATCACAAGCACAATGCTCTAACCACCAGGCTATCCCATCCCCCTGCAAACATCAGAAGAGTACCCCTGCACTTAAACGAGAAAATCCGTTGAGTTTGACAGGATTCAAAGATTGGTTTTTTTCGTTCCTTGGCTAGAGCTCCGAGGTTCACCAACGGTGATTTTTTTTTTTTTTTTTTTTGCATATGCGACCATTTTTACCCACCATGAAGGTAGCCGTATTGCAATGTCGGTGATGACTTGAAGATAAGTGTATAGTGGTATGTCATATCAGCATAGGGAAATATCGAGTCCAATGACATTGAAGTCGAGAGTGACGCATTTTAAGCGGAACGCATACATTGCTTATATTAAATATGGTACGCGGAATTCCACACATTTCCAGACCGGGAGGGGAAGGGGGGGGGGGGGGGGGGGAGAGGAAGAGCAGAGCAGCTCTCATCTCTGCCGAGTCTGACCAGTTTACGACAAACTACCACTTAACGACACCTCGCATGAGCGTGCCTTTCCATCTCTGCACCTCCCATCTGCACTGAAGCATTATTAACCACAACCCGACTCTCCATACCTTCCTTCCTTCCTTATTCATCACTCACCAACTTCACCCCCTCTTCCATCACCTCCCAAAAAACTAACCCCACCTGCAGCCACCCCCTCCTCACCCTCCTCCTCCTGCTGTGGCCCCCATGCAGGAGGCCAACCACCACCACCAGCACCAGCAGCAGCAGCAGCAGCAGCAATACCAGGGAGCTCGGTCAGGCTACATCAGCCGGGTGCAGGACATTGACAGCCTTCTGAAGGAAGAGCGCTACCGACCTCGCTCCCACAACCACATCCTGGATGCCCCTGTGCCCCCCACCTCCCACAACCCTCTCAAACCCTCCCCCGTTCAGTCTCCTCCCCCTACCCGACCTAACAGCTATGCTTTCGAGAACAACAAAGGCCGGGGTGGGGGAAACGGTGCCATGCGCCCTTCTAAGTCGTTGGGGGATCAGCTGATTGATGTGGAGGCTGACAAAGCTCAGCAGCAACAGCAGCAACAGCAGCAGCCTCTCAACACGCCCCCGGCTTCCACTCCGACGGGTAAACGGGGCAAGGTGAAAGACATAGGCAGTTGTTGGTTTTTTGTTTTGTTTCCTGTGTGTGTGTGTGTGTGTGTGTGTGTGTGTGTGTGTGTGTGTGTGTGTGTGTGTGTGTGTGATCGTCTGCCTGCGTGCATCATTTACTGCGCGTATGCTGTGAGTATGACAGTCTCATTAAAATGATGGAGCCCACAAAAATGGCTGTTATGTCTGCAGCTGACCTTTTCGCAGTTTCAAGTCCGTGGTTTTCCATCCCCTACCCACCCTCCTCCCCAGTAATACTATTGACGGTATGTTTTGCCACAATTATGTGTTTTAACCATGCCCAAATGTAATGACATGTGGTCTACATGTGCCTTATGTGTATCCAGGTCCCCATAACCGTAACACATTCTTTGAAATTTCACTTCACTTGCAGAATGTTCCCGTCCCTTCTATCTACCGAATCCCCTGATTCTACATTGGTTACAAACATGTACCCTTGGACCGAGTAATAATGGTAAACCTTGAACCAAGCCATTTTGTGGGGGTTGGCTGGTAAAGAACTAGTGTCAGATTTTCACGGTATTTTGTTTATCAGCCAATCAAGGTTGAAAAGTGGAGAGTTTGGCATAATTTGTTGGGTTTTTTTTAATGAAAAAATAGAAACGAAACGAAAGAAAACCAAGGAAAATGATATCAAAATACAAAGGTTGATTTTTTTCCCCAAACTATGATGACAGTATAGGTAAACTGCAAGAAGAGTTATGATGGAAACAACGACGACGCCACCAACACCACCTCCTACTACTGGTACTCTCCCACTCTTCTTTGTACTGCTAGTATTTCTGCTGCTGCCGCTTCTTCTCTTGCTGCTGCTACTACTACAAGACCACTGCTACTCTTTTGTTTCTGCTGCTGCTGCTACAAAAACAAATTCTACCACTACTTCTGTTGCTGCTTTTGTTGCTTGTTCTTTCAAAATAAAATAGTGTTGCTGCAAGTCCCAACTTCTGGGCTACACTTGCACCTAGATGTATCCTCTCTTGTTGCTAGTAGTACTTAACACTGCACCCTTAACACGGACATCTGACTTTGCACTGCTGTCACTTCTATTCATTTATTCATTTATACCACTTTTAAGACACGGCAGATTTCTCTGCGTGAAATTCGAGCTGCTCTCCCCGGGGAGAGCGCGTCGCCACAAGAGCAGCGCCACCCATTTTTTTCTTTTCCTGTCTGCAACTGTATTTGATACCCTATCAGAGTGGCTATTTTTCTACAGAATTTTGCCAAAGATAACTCTCTTGTTGCCGTGAATTCTTTTACGTGCGCTAAATCTTGTATGGGGACGGGATAGCTCAGTGGTCGGAGCACTCGCTTTCCCCCAGCCAAGTTAAGCAGCGTCGAGCGTGGTTACCACTTGGATGGGTGACCGTTTGCGCGCCTTGGCTTCAGTACAGTTCCCCCAGTTCACCCAGCTGTAAATGGGTACCTGCCCTCTTTAGGGTCAGGGAAGGTAAAGCAGCGAGGGAGAGGAGATGGGCGCCGCCCTCAATATGCTGGCCCCTAGAGAAGTGAGGTCTCTGACGCCTCGCTCCTCTACGACCTTATAGGTTATGGGACTCCTTTACCTTTTATCCTTTACCTAAATCTTGTATAACACTCGGGACCTCAGCTCATCCGAAAAACTAGCATTTAGACCACCACTCATGGTCCGATGGATGGGGGAAATGTTCGGACCCAAACGGGGATCAAACCACCGCACACTTCCGACCCAGACTTTTCGCTTTCTAGGCAGGCGCGTTACCGCTGCCGCTATGGTATGTCAAACTATTTTAAACATTGTCAGCCAAACATGAACAGTACACCACAAAACAATCACCGGCCTTCACAGCACTGCTGCTAGCGGCAGATAAGGTAAAGGTAAAGGAGTCCCATAACCTATAAGGTCGTAGGGGAGCGAGGCGTCAGAGACCTCACTTCTCTAGGGCCAGCATATTGAGGGCGGCGCCCATCTCCTCTCCCTCGCTGCTTTACCTTCCCTGACCCTAAAGAGGGCAGGTACCCATTTACAGCTGGGGGAACTGTACTGAAGCCAAGACGCGCAAACGGTCACCCATCCAACTGGTAAACCACGCTCGACGCTGCTTAACTTGGCTGGGGGAAAGCGAGTGCTCCGACCACTGAGCTATCCCGTCCCCCGGCAGATACCCTATTGCAAAACTTGCGGCAAGCCGCCCAACAGTGTACCACACACATGAGCCTTCTTCCAAGTTGCTGCTGCTGCTGCTAGTAGATTTCCAACAAAACAACAACCAACACTACGCCACAAAAATTAGACTACTAGTCTTACTTCCATGCCGCTGCTGATGGTAAGTGTCCAACCCTATTCTCAAAAACAACCAGCGAAACATCCAACAATATTAGTACGAGTATTAAGCCTGTTATGCGGCGTACAAGTGTATCACAATAAGTTACCTACTTTCATGCCGCCACAACTACTACTACTACTATTACTACTACCTCGGCAATAACGAATACTACTACTGCTACTGCTACTACTACTACTACTTCTCCTACTACTACTACTACTACTACTACTACTACTACTACCTCGCAAAAAACGACTACTACTACTACTACTACTACTCCTCTGTAATAACGACGACGACGACGACTACTACTACTACTACTACTACTACAATAACAACTACTACAACAACAGGAACTACTACCACAACAACAGCAACCACTACTACTACGACGACAACTACTGCTGCTGCAACTGCTACTGCTACTACTTCACCACTACTACTACTACTACTACTACTACTACTACTACTACTACTACTACTACTGCTACTACTACTACTTCTACTTCTAATACTACAACAATAACAACTCCAACTACTTCTGCAATAACAACTACCACCACCACAAATAAAAACTACTACTTCTACAATAACAACTACTACTACCACCACCACCCACCACTAGTACATTACTTCTACAATAACAACAAAAAACTACTACTATACTACTACTTCCACCACCACCACCACCAAACTACTACTATTACTTCAACAATACGACAACTTACTACTACTACTACCCCCACCACCACCATCACCACTATTAACCCCCCCCCCCCCCCCCCCCCAACTCCCCGGACCCATCTTGCAGCAGCAGCCGTCAGCCACCGCGCAGCAGATGTGGGGGGTCCTGCAGTCGAAGAAAGGCCTGGTGACCATCTCGGACTTCCTGGCGCTGTGTGAGAAGGCGGCCCCCCAGAGGAAGCTGATCCAGGTCGGGGGCACCGACCACCACGAGGACAACTTCAAGTGCCTGGCCAACGCCAACGAGATGCTGGACTACCTCGGTGTGGACGTGCAGAAGGTCAGGAGGGACGAGTGATGGGCAGGGGGTGTGTGTGAGTGTGTGGTAGGGGGGGGGGGGGGGGGAGGAGGCGGGGGTGTTTGTGAGTGTGTTTTGAGTGTTTGTGTGTGTGGTATGGGGGGGGGGGGGGAGTGTTTGTGGGGTGTGGGAGGACGGGGGGTGTGAGTGTTTGTGGGGTTGTGGTTTGGGGGTGGGGGAGTGTTTGTGTGTGTGGTAGGGGAGGGGGTGTGAGTGTTTGTGTGTGTGGTAGGGGGGGGGGGGGTGAGTGTTTGCGTTGTGTGGTAGGGGGTGGGGGGTTGTGTGTTTTTGGGTGCTTGTTGTGTGTGGTAGGGTGGGGGGGGGTGTTGAGTGTGTGTTTGTGTGTGTGGTAGGAGTGGGGGGAGTGTGTGTGGTAGGGGGGGGGGGGGGGGGGGGGGGGGGGGGGGTGTGTGTGTATGATTGTTAGTAGATGTCAGATGGTGCGGAGAATGCTGTTGTGTGTTGAGTTGCTGTTGATGGTGGTCATAATTGTTATTGCTGTTGCTGATAGTGACGATGACGATAATGTGCGTGTGCACGCGCCTGTACGCGTGAGTGCGTGTGCCCGCGATCGCACGCGCACGGGCACGTTTTCTTGTATAATTGCCTACAGGCCATCCAGCGCCTTTATTAGAATTCTTAAGTACACTTCCCCACCAGACAGCTCGCGTGCATGATGGAGACAGACAGACAGGTCGGATGACACATCCAAAGGCAAATTGCTGGAGGTCCCCAAGGACGGAGGCACCCAAATGACACTTTTTTCCTCCCCCCCGGGGTGACCTTCACATCACAGCCACACAACGTCAGAACGTGGTTGACGAGTTGGATCAGCCTTATCTCTGTTGTCTCCATCCCTGCAGGCCCCCCGCTGTTTGCACTAAATGTCAGCTAGCATCTCTTTGTGTCTGTAGTGGGGGGCCTGGCCTTAACAAGGGCTTGTGCAGTCTGAATCCATCCTGCTTCAATCCTGTCTAATCCTTTTGTTGTAGCCCCACCGATCACAGGAGGCCATATCGGGGCTGTCGCCTCGTTCACGTTTCAATCTCGGGTTGAAACTGTGCAATTTTGTACAGATTGAAAACAAGATTACTACAACCAACTCTTATGTAGTTTCTCGATTCAGCGCTGTAGTCAACCATAAGGGTCAACCCAAGACGGTCACCGCGTTCATGTTTACGGAGAAGTCGTCGGAGCCTTAAGACCGTGTAGTGTAGTGTAGTGTAGTGTTGTATTGTATTGTGTAGGCGCGCGCGTGTGCGTGTGCGTGTGTGGGTGTGTGTGTGAGTGAGTGTGTGCATGTGTGTGCGTGTGTGTGTGTGTGGACCTTATTTCTCCCACTTTTTGTTGTAGAAATGAATATTGGTTTATTTTAAAGTTTTGCGTGATTACTGATTTGAATACTACCTATTATGTCCCTGCTACTACGATTTTGTACAATAGTGAAATGTTCCAGAAGCCAATAATAAAACAGACCAAGACTTTATGAATGTTAGTGGGGTTTGTTTGTCTTTTACGAAACCTAAGCATTTCAAAGTTACAACTGTAAAATTAGTCCATCAGATATATATAGATATATATATAGATAGATAGATATATAGATATATATATATATAGATATATATATATATATATATATATAGAGAGAGAGAGGAGAGAGAGAGAGAGAGAGAGAGAGAGAGAGAGAGAGAGAGAGAGAGAGAGAGAGAGAGCATTTGATATGATACATGGAGAAAGATTTAGAGGCCAGTCACGCACCCATATAAAAAGCGAAATGTCGCAGGTCAGAAACGGCTTTCCTCCCTCCGCTACACCGTCAGTGATGGTCCAGGTGCTAGTCTTTCACATGGAACGATCAACCGAGGTCCTGTGTCAAACAGCTACATTAAGGACACGTAAAACAACTCAGTGCAACAACAGGGTTGACCCTGGACAATTTTTGTCGAAAAAGGCTACTCTGTGCGGGCGGGGAGGGGGTGGGGGGTTGCAGATTGGTCGAAACTATAGTAAAGGTAAAGGAGTCCCATAACCTATAAGGTCGTAGAGGAGCGAGGCGTCAGAGACCTCACTTCTCTAGGGCCAGCATATTGAGGGCGGTGCCCATCTCCTCTCCCTCGCTGCTTTACCTTCCCTGACCCTAAAGAGGGCAGGTACCCATTTACAGCTGGGTGAACTGGGAGGGAACTGTACTGAAGCCAAGGCGCGCCAACGGTCACCCATCCAAGTGGTAACCACGCTCGACGCTGCTTAACTTGGCTGGGGGAAAGCGAGTGCTCCGACCACTGAGCTATCCCGCCCTCTCGAAACTATACATCTGTGTTAAATACCACACAATAAGTTAACACGAAAAATAAAGCCTTCATTTCAAAATAATGTCCATCCCCGGTATCGGAATGCGGCCACCTCAAAATCAAAAGCAAACGGTCGCATACACATAATCTCACTCACCATTGATGAACTTCGGAGCTCTAGCCGAGGAACGAAAACGAAAAAGCCCCAAACAGACGAAAATGATGTCCTAGTGTGCATTTCTTTTCATTGAAGCATTTACGTTTATCACCATGACATAACCAGGTCAACCGTAACAGGACGGATGAGACTATAAACCGAGGCCCCGTGTTCGAACGCATGCAGAACATCTTGCGCACACGTTAAATCCTGTTCCGCTTTTCGGAAGAGTAGGCCATTGTGTGCCGGTGTAAACAGATGACAAAATTTACAAAACCGCATACACACGGGGACTGGATGTAAAAGAGCACATGAGTGCTTATTCCATTATCCTCGATATAAAAGAATAAATAAAAATATATAAGAACAGTGATAAGAACATTGGTGAAATGAAGTCTGTGCATGTTGCTCTCCCTTCCACTTGAGGACCAGACGTTCACATAAGGATAAAGCCTACAAAATGGACCCACATCAGTTTAAACGGCGGCAATTTTCAGCATTCAGTTGCCCCCCTGCCCTGTCCCCAAACAGCAGTAAAAGTGGTTCTTTGTCCTGTGCACGTGTTCAGTCTAACGCCATCACAGTCAGACGACAGACACAGAGTGAGACAGACAAGTGTTTCTGGCCGTGTGTGTATCTGGCTTCAGTGTAGGACCTACATAGCAAGTTCTCGCTTTTGTTTTTTGTCGCGCTTTGTTGAGGATTTTGGTTTTATTTTCACTCTACGTTTATCCCTGTGTTCTGCTTATTTATCTTAGAGAAAGATCTTCAAATATTGTGGTCTGTTTTGTATCAAAATTTTTGTTTTGTTTTGTCCCCCCCCCCCACTCGTTCCTTGGCTAGATCTCCGAGGTGGAGATTTTTGCGTGTGCAATGCTCCCCCCCCCCCCCCCCCCCCCACCACCACAAAAAAGAAAAAAAACAACCGTTAAGGTAGCTGCATTCCGACTTCGGAGAGACAGAAATTGAATTTACCAATTTTGCCAGTACAGTCAGGAGGTACCTCTCTGAACTTTCAGATTTTTCTCAGCCGTGGGTTCTTTTGATGCGCACAAATCCGTAACCACACAGGTCCCATTGGTTTAGAGTCTGCTCTGAATGATTTGACATTTAGTTCGATTTTCCTGTCAAACCGGGAAGAAAGGGCCAGGCTGGGTATCGAACCCAGAACCTCTCGCTTTACTTTAGGCAGATGATCATCTTAACCATCCTGCCGCTTTCCTTCCAATATTTTCGTTTATTTTATTTTATTTATTTTATGTTATCTTACTTCCACTTTTGCATTTATCCGTGTGAAATTCGGTGTTCTGTATCGCCTGAAGAAAGTCCTTGGGGAGAGTGTTTTATTATACCTTAATTCAGCTTATCTTTATTGTATCATCATTTCTATTTTATTTAGTTATTAATTGCCTCTGTTTTCTGTCACTTTCGTAATGATTGAACCTGTGCTGCCGTGGGTGTTTTTTCCCCCTCTTCAACACACACTAAAATATGTATCACAGTGGGTCCCTGTATTTATCGCCTCACACACACACACACACACACAAAGACTAGCACTCAGACCACCAGCTCTTTAAGTCAAGTTTTAAAAAAAGAATGAGAAAAAATGCAGCCTGGAACCAGATTCGTTCCAAATACGAACCGCTGGTTTCCTGGCTGGGTGTGTCACCACATCTAGGTCAGCAGACCAGCACCAACTTTTGTGGCAGCAGCGTTATTCCTTGCAGCTGTGCGGAGTGAAGAAGAAAAACAAAACCAAAAAAAACAACCAAAAAAAGAAAGGGTTGGTGATTGTGTACTGAGTGGTGTAAGCCTTAGCGTTGGTTACCTAAGCGTCAGAGTAGAAGCTGCAACTACAGATCCAAGTGGTGTGGGAACAGTAGAATAGCAGCAGCATGGAAAAGTCAATGAGGTACGCCCATCCCGTTATGGTTCCGCGCGCTCAGGACAGGGGCAAAGCAGCCTATTGTTTTCTCCAGTCTAAACAGGTATGTGAATCGAGATTTCTTGTCAATTAGTACAGGAATCGAGAAAATGAAGGGAATGATTGGTGACAGTGTGGAACTGTAATATACATGTCTGTCAACATTTTGGTTTATGCCATGTAAAAGCTAGAATGTTCGACTTTTTTTGTGTGTGGTCTGTTTTCATTTTTTATTGTGTGTTTTTTTTCTTTTTGTAGACGTTCTTGCTGTTTGTTTGGTGGTGGTGGGTTTTCAGTTTTCCATTTTGTTTGTCATGAAACAATGACGAAAAGTGGTTTATTCCGTTGTGTGTGGTCCACTTTACGTGAAGACAACGATGAAGAAGAGTCGATTTTCGTGGGGAAGAACATTTCTCTGCAAAAGCTTCTCGGGGAATGGGAGGGAGGGAGGGAGGGAGGGAGAGAGAGAGAGAGAGAGAGAGAGAGAGAGAGAGAGAGAGAGAGAGAGAGAGTGTGTGTGTGTGTGTGTGTGTGTGTGTGTGTGTGTTCGTATACAACATTTCACTTCACAACCACTGATACATTTTTAGTTCATAAGGTCATTCATTCAGTCAGTCTTTCATACGATCAATTAACTGTCCATTGATTTAATCTGTGGGCTTACATGTTTGTAGGTTTTGCCCAGGTGTGTTACGACTGAAAGCGTTAATGTACAGCTCTTTTTTTTCTGATCATAGTTTATTGTACTTTAGATCAAGTTACAAACTGTTAAAATGGTTTGAAAGAAAAAAATACGTTGTGTTCATTGATTTTACCGTTGATAGTTGTTTTGATCTCACTTAACAGTAGGCAACTCTTGTATGCAGGCGTTCAAAGAACATTCAAGCAGATTTTTAGAAGCCAGTTTTGACACCTTATAGCTGTGTTATAGGCTCTAGCACTACTATCATATCTTGGTTTTTGTGTTTTCGTTTGTTTGCTTGTTTGGTTTGTGTGTGTTTTGTGTGTGCAGGGAAGGTGGGGGGGGGGGGGGGGGGCATCAAGAAGCTGCCTTTATTTTTCCATTCTTGGTATGGATTTTGGGGGGTTGTTTTCACTCTTTATTTTTGTTTGATTGCTGGGGTAATTAAGTTCTTTTTTCTTTTAAGTAGTTCATTGTTGTTTTCATTTCTCTTCAGATTATTCTCTTTATACGTAATCGCAGCAAACTTTGTTTGAAACATTTTTTTTTATCCACTGAAAATTCAGAAATCATCATGTCTTACTCAGAGTGTGTTAAAATGTGTTAAAACAACGAATAAGAAAATCATACAAAGAAAAGAGCGGTACACGAAGCCATGAAGAACCCATTACGCAATGACCTAGATTTGAACTCCCCACTCAGGCTGTTCGGGTGAGGAAATGGTGACCGGGTAAAGCTTCCTGCCCGTGGCAGACGAGACATCCTCCATTGCCTGGGGTGACGCCAACAAAACAGTACAGGGTGATCAGTCCAGGATGCCGCAACACTCAACACACTCACTCAACACACTCACTCAACACACTCACTCAGCACACTCACTCAACACACTCACTCGAGGGCCTCAGCAGCCCTGGCTGCTTTCATTTCGCCTCCTGCTTTTAAACATTATGATTATTCCCTTCTTGAAAAGTCAGTAGACTTTAACGACCCAGTGCATAACTTTGGACAAGTCTTGAAAAGTTAGTGATTACACTGTAACGACCCAGACCATAACTTAAGACAGGTCTTTAAAAGTCAATAGACTTTAACAACCCAAAGCATGACTTAGGACAAGTCTTCAAAGTTAAGAGACTTTAACGACTGGAGCATAACTTAGGACAGGTCTTCAAAGTTAAGAGACTTTAACAACCCAAAGCATGACTTAGGACAAGTCTTCAAAGTTAAGAGACTTTAACGACTGGAGCATAACTTAGGACAGGTCTTCAAAGTTAAGAGACTTTAACGACTGGAGCATAACTTAGGACAAGTCTTCAAAGTTAAGAGACTTTAACGACTGGAGCATAACTTAGGACAGGTCTTCAAAGTTAAGAGACTTCAACGACTGGAGCATAACTTAGGACAGGTCTTCAAAGTTAAGAGACTTTAACGACTGGAGCATAACTTAGGACAGGTCTTCAAAGTTAAGAGACTTTAACGACTGGAGCATAACTTAGGACAGGTCTTCAAAGTTAAGAGACTTTAACGACTGGAGCATAACTTAGGACAGGTCTTCAAAGTTAAGAGACTTTAACGACTGGAGCATAACTTAGGACAGGTCTTCAAAGTTAAGAGACTTTAACGACTGGAGCATAACTTTGGACAAGTCTTCAAAAGTCAATAGACCGTAACGACCCAAAGCATAATAAATTATTTAGGACAAGTATTAGGTAAATCAGCATAACATATATTGCTGCTACTGTTAATGTGCACATAGGCCTGCTAGAAACGAGCATTGTGGCAGTGGCTTTCAGTTCCTAGAGCCCCGTTTCATATTTTTTTCATATTTTTATTCTTCCTTCAATTCTTTTTCTAGGCTATTTAATGAAGCCAAAGGTCACTTAATACAGTCTGAAGAGATAGTCTTGGTCGCTCGTCTTAAGCCCTATTCCCCAGTTTTGGGGGTTTTGGGTTTGTTTTTTTTATAGCTGAAACGCTGACCAGAACATCAGATGTGTCACAGGACAATTTAAGGACATTCTATCGAAGTCGATTGAATTATCCCTGTCTCGAAACCAGATAGAAGTTTTTTTTCTCTTCTCTAGAGAAGTCCATTTTTTAAGGACAAGACTTGTACACCTATGTCTTCTTTGCTTACTTATTAATTTGGGGGGGGGGGGATATCATCATAATAATGTAAAACCTGTTAGTTTCTAAATCAGGGTCAGTGTCATGTCAGGTGCAAAATATTCCAAGTACAGTCAGTGAATCTGCCCAATCATAGGCGTGAAAGACTGAGAGAGAAAGAAGAAATAAAAAAAGAGAACAAATGTAAATACATGCATAATCGTGATAATTGGTAATGTAGGGCCGGCCCATGTGTACAGGTAGCAATCATGATAATGAACGAGTGCACGTGATAAGGGAAGCAATTCGGACGTATACAAGAAATGCTGAGTGATAGGTGGCTTCCCTTGTAAGATGCCACCCTGGCAGAGATCATGCTTTGTCACAGTGCAGTCCCATCACACTTTCGTTGTATGCATGTATACTGTCTTTCCTTTTTAAACCAATATGCGTAGTTGCTGAAAAGCTTTGCTGGGAACAAGAATTCCACTTGTTCAAGTGCCAGTTTTCGGATTTCTATGAGCGGAAAATGTGGTACTCATTTATAAGTTTACCTATCTGGGAATCTGGGCTCTCCTGCACGATGTTGAAGGATTTGAATGTTGTTTGCCGAGCAGATAGATCTAATCATCAGCAAAATGCAGAACTAAGGACTTCTCTGCATCAGTTTTCCAATCCTCTTCTTTCCAGACCGAGTGTGATTGGGGCGACTGAACCACAGACAACCTGTATATTCAGTCCTATAATTAGGCTATTTCTAACTCAGTGGACCCCACTGGCAAACAAGCCAGGAAGAGAGTGCATCTGAGTCTGAAGCTCACAAGGGTTTTCAACAAGTCGCTTTAGTCATCTTCTGTTCTCACTTTCGTTTTCTGGCAAAGCACATAGAATTTCATATCTTTAAGAGTGACGTACAGTAATTGTGGTTAGTAGTAACGGTCAGTAAGTAGGTGAACGTCACGGAAAGCTTTCCTGTTCTCAATAGTTCACAGAGGCACACGTTATAGTCTTCCCATTTCCCGATCATCTGTCGCAGTGTGAAGACTTGCTCTGCACTAACAGTGACGAAAAACTCCTCTGCTTGCAGTCTGTGTCCACTGAGACAGGCATAATGTTCTAGCACTAGACATCCTGGAAAAGAAACAACAGTTCCAGTTTTCGCATTCTGACACAACGACGACCTCGCCATTCTTCCGCTTCTTAGAGACAATGCCAGAGTTCCATCCTGGTTACAGAGACTGCACCTCCAAGAGACGCTGCAGTCTTCCGATATTTTGCGCATTTTTTTTGTTGTTGTTGCCGTCATACCTTGAAACCCAGGGAGTCGCTTGTTCTCTGGCAGCACAACTGATTCTTTCTTGGTTTTATTCTCAGTTTTCAAATTCGTGCAGCTGTGTCACAAGGTCAAAGAGCAGTGTGTCTTCAAGAATATTGTCTGAGGTCGATTGCAAAAACACCTCTCTCTCTCTCTCTCTCTCTTCTCTCTCTCTCTCTCTCTCTCTCTCTCTCTCTCTCTCTCTCTCTCTCTCTCTCTCTCTCTCTCTCTCTCTCTCTCTCTCTCTCTCTCCACACACACACACACACACGGGATAGCCTGGTGGTTCGAGTGATGTATTCGTGATCTGCTGACCCGGGTTCGATTCTCGTTCAAGAGGATTTTTCCTCTGGAGTGCCGGATCCACTGTCCCCAAAAGTCTTTCGGGTCCAGTGTGCGAACGCACGCAGAACATCTTGCGAACATGTTAAAACCAGTTCCGCTTTTCGGAAGAGTAGGCCATCGTGCCCGTAGGAACGGATGACAAAATTTACACAACTGCATACACACAGGGACTGGATGGAAAAAAAGCACATGAGTGATTATTCCATTATCCTCGAAATAAAAGAATAAAATAAAACACACACACACACACACACACACACACGCGCGCGCGCGCGCGCTGCTTTCCGCGGCATCAAAAAGAGACCAAGTCTTTCTGTTCTTGCCCAGCAGCTTCTAAAAATAGCCGTGACGTTTCGCTGATAGGTCTACCTACAAACTTGCTCGAATTTCACACGTTCGGGTTTCGATTACAGTTGGCATCGGGAACGGCTATCTGTTGATCAAAATAGTTGTCTTCAGATCCTGTTAGTCACCCACATCAACCCTCTCGCCCACCCAACCCCCAGCTACACAGCACATTTTCTCTTTGAAAAAAGAAGGGGGAAAAGTAAAGACAGGAAGCCTGTGTCTGTATGTCTGTATGATTCATTCTTAGCTGTGTTAGGGTGGCGGGCTACGTTGTAAAAAAAGAAAAAAGAAGGAAAAAAAGAGGTGTTTGTGGACACTTCTGTTATGGAGTATAGGTCGACAATAAATAACTGTTTTCGCGTCACGGTATAAGATGTTCGTTTCTAAAGTTCTGCCAAGAATCAAGCAAAAATTTGGACAGTTTTGACAAAGTAAAACGTTGGGCACTTTCTTGTGCTCTAATTTGTCACCCCGCCCACCCGCGCAGAAATACACAGCTGCGTCACAGGTAAAGGGCCACAAATGCGTGACAAGCCTTGAAGCGAATTTCTCTCGTTGGTATTGAACATGGCGACTTTAGCTTGTCGCGTCCAGTATCTTGACGACCGCGATCCTTTCGCCAACACAAACTTTCCGGAGCCTACTCGTCCTCCAACATATACATTTCTCCTCAGTGAACCGCTCGGGAATCAGATCACTGGAGTACATCGTCTGCTAGAAGCACCTCATCAGGTAAGTTTTATTAGGCCTAGGAAGAAGTTCGCCTTTTTACCGTTCCCAAAGCAGACGACAATTTGATCGAACTGTTGACAGTTGCTAGAATTCCTTCATATGAGTCAGAGTAAAAGTTGGCGGGGTTTGCTTCAAAGTTGATTAAGAGTAAATGATATTGGGTTTGGCAGAGCCTAGTTTTGTTTCGGATTTAGAGAGAATATATTCGACATTGTCCATTCAGTTGTCTTGGAGCGCATGCACGCTGTCTTCTTGGTGATTTCGCTTTGTGTGTGAAACAGCCTTCGGGCGATCAATCAGCCTTGCAGTTTTCCAGTTTGTGGCTTTCTCTTCTTTCTCACGCAAGTGTTCAGATATATGGTCGTCATAAAGCAGAAAAATATTGACATCTGGACAATTATATGTGAGATCGAAGTAGCACCTCCTTGGCACCAAGCACACGCACGTGTGCGTGCATGCATGTATACACACACATGCGCGCGCACACATACACACACCCACATGACATACACACACCCACGTGACATACATACACACACACACACACACACACACACTAGTATTGCTACTTAATGTGAAAAGATGTTAAATCAAAGAAAGAGGTACACACACACACACACACACACACACACACACACACACACACACACACACACACACACACAGTCACACACACACACACACATTGTATCCTCTGGTATCACTTAAAGTGGAAAGATGTTAAAACTAAAGTCTGCTACTCCTACTACTACTACTACTACTACTACCACACACACACACACACACACACACACACACACGTGTGTGTAGGCCATTGTGTGCCAGTGGGAACAGATGACAATTTACAAAACCGCATACACACGGGGACTGGATGTAAAAAAGCACATAATGCTTATTCCATTATCCTCAATATAAAAGAATAAGATAAAAAATAATAAGACACACACACACACACACACACGCGCGCGCGCGCGCAATACACTACATCTTGTAGTTGTACAGTGCTTGCTTTATCACCATTTCTGTTTTCTAAGTAGGTCTACTTGAATATATTGTATACACACCCAAACGACATAGCCATGAATACTGTTGCTACATGATGTATCAATACATTGTTCTTACGTATACATGTAAGTTGTAACAGTAACACAGAACTTTACACAGTTACACACTGTCACAGTGTCAATCTCAAGCATCCACAAATAACAGTATATGGACACATATGTACATATATGTATAAATTCATGTATGCTGATTGATGGTTAGGCCTGAAAAGAAAGTATATATAACTTAACAGACAGCCAAACAAAGGAAATAAGGAAGATATAATGTAAATAAACAATAAAGAAGCTATAAATAATGAATTTTTCCCCAGTCTTAAGTAAATTGTCACATACATTGTCACCACGTTTTTGTGTAGTCTTTGTTTTGTTGAAAAAAAACTATGATTTCTTTTTATTTCTTTACACAGAAGAAGAAGAAAAAAATTTTAAGCTGAAGCTAAAGAGATTTCTTGGGTCAAGGAACTTAAGTTGTAATTCATATGATTAAATTTAACAGGATGATAGCATGACAAATGTAAAAACTGCTTTTCTTTTAAAAGTTAAACAAAGGGGGGAATAAAGAAAAGCAGTTAGATTTAGAATAAAAATAACAAAAATGAGGCCCCCACCCCCACCCCCAAACAACAACAAAAAAGAAAATGTATCAAGTAATCAAACCAAAAAATAAGAAATCTGCTTAAAGCGATAATAGTAATACTGACATACAATACAGTTTAGACACAGAATCATGGTTAAACGTGTTAAATTGAGAGAGAGAGAAACAGAAAAGAAAAAAGGTGACCAAGGTTAATGAGAGGTTGTGCAGCTTTAATCAAGTAAGACTAAGACGAGGCATTGGGTCTTTTTTGTATTTTAATTAGACTAGGGCCACAGAAATACTTAAATAACACACTGACTCAACTACAAGGTACAGAACTTGAAGTGTTCTGTTTTTATCAGGTGCTGGGTTTTTAGTTTAAGTTTATGAACTTTACCTATGCAGTGTTCTGTAAAATTGTATAATCATTATGATCTGTGTGTCAGGGGCTGACATTCTTTTATACCACTGTTGGAAGTTGTGTTCATTTCTTAGAAAAAAATATTTGGATATTATATGCATACATGTATGTACTGTAGTCAGTGAGCAGACTGCAGTGTACACAGGTTTGCACACACACACACACACACACACACACACACACACACACACACACACACACACACACACACACACTGACATTCACTCTCTCTCTATGATCTTTATCTGTCTGTCTATCTATCTGTCTGTCTGTCTGTCTATCTATCTATCTATCTTTCAGTGGTCTTTCTCTGATCTGCTGTGCAAAACTAACCAACAAAAAGTGATTGTGTAAGGAAAAACATCAGTTACAAAAATTTGACTTAAGACAACAAGACATGTCATTAAGATTAATACTAATATTGTAATAAAAATGTCTCATATTATTCTAATAGCTAGTACAAATTTGTATATAAAGTGAGGCTGTGCACATCCTCCGGATGGCTGGACGCAGAGTCTAAATTCATGAATTACTTATTACTAAATTAGGCTGTCTACTATATTTTAAAGGGATATATCTATTGTTATAATTCTGTCGAACAATAACAAATTAAATCCTCTAATACTGGACAACACAAAATATACCTCATCCCCCAGTGCTTGCTTACATAATGGGCATAGCAGCATGTGGTCATCAACGTTATGTTTTAATACTTCTATGTATCTAAATTTATGATCATTTATGTCTGATAGTGATACACTAAGTCTAAATTTAGGCATAATGATTATTCTTTTTAAATGTATTATGTTCATTATCAAGCTTCAGGTACAGTTTGACGTTATACAGTGGTCTTGTACACTTTTTTTTTTTATTGTCAATACATTTCGCATCTATTGACTATTGTTGGTTTGTAATTATTTATTATATTCATGAGCACTTTATTCCAACACCATGATTGAGCCAAACAAATCCAAACCCAAGTTCACATAAGCAGACCATATAACTTACTGAGTGTAGCCCAGTTGTTTTTCCCTTTCACATCTAGATCATAAAGCATCTTGTAACTTAAATGTAAGATGTAAAAGGTAGCCTGCTTAAAATGCTTTCATCCATTTACAGAATCTAAATCCAGTGTCTAATGCATCTTACAGCAAGATTAACAGAGACACTCAGAGAGGATATATATTATATATATATATATATATATAAGAGAGAGAGAGAGAGAGAGAGAGAGAGAGAGAGAGAGAGATATGATAGATATATATAGATAGATATATATAGATATATATATATTATGTTTCATTATTTATTAACAACATCATTAAGTGTACCTCTATCTAAACCTAAAAACTACTGTAAAGCAAAGGGTGCTCTGATTCACATTGTGTTACAACTTACAGCTGCATCCAGGCCCCAAATTTCAGCACCATATTAACAAAACAGGATCTAGTTGTGCATCAAATATCTTAAATGAGAAAGTCAAAGGAAGTATCATTCAATAAACATATTTCTTTTTCAAAACAAATTACAAGCTTTGTTTACCTCCACTTGCTGGATCATTGTAAATCTAAGCTTTGTAGAAAAACAGATCCTGAATATATTGATATGTATTTATTATATTGATTATTATATTAATCACACTCAAAGCATGACTTTTCCATTGTACAATCATTTTTCATGAGCAGCTAAATAACCACTCTTTCTGATAAGTTATTACTCTTACGTCTTATTCAGATTAGCCTTAAGATCAAGTAATGTTGCAGTACTGCTTAAGCTATTTTTAAACTGCTTTTGTAAGCCTACTGTTTTGAATAGCAGGATAACAGTAACTTCATCAGCAAGCAGAAGAATAAACAATTCTTTGAAATTGTGGGGGAAAGTTTACCATTATTAGTGATTTCTATACCTGACTCAAAAACAGAGCATTGCACTATTTGCAGTTAGATCCACTATGTATAAGTACATGCCCATGGCACACAAACTGAGGAAGATCAAGTAGCATACACACCACACTGAACAAACAAAATAATTATAGTGTATATTGTGCATGCACAAACATATGTGCAGTATTCAAAGCACATAGATTTATACACTCAGACACACAAAAACACATCTGGGGACACCCCACCCACACACATACACACACACACACACACACACACACACACACACACACACACACACACACACACACACACACACACACACACATCTAATATCACTTTAAGTGAACAGACGTAAAATTGCACACACACACAACACACACACACACACACACACACACACACACACACACACACACACACACACACACACACACACACACACACACACACACACACTGTTCTTAGATTGATGGCTTGATGAAAAAAGCATATGCATTGCTTATTCAATGTACCGTCTGGAAATGAAATTTTGACTTGACTTCACACACACACACACACACACACACACACACACACACACACACACACACACACACACTGTGCATAATAATAATCTCTCTCTCCTCTCTCTCTCTCTCTTGTCTGTCTCTCTCTCTCTCTCTCCTCTCTCTCTCTCTCTCTCTCTCTCCTCTCTCTCTCTCTCTCTCCTCTTTTTCTCTCTCTCTCATATAATTATATAGAACATGATTTGCTGTTTATTCACTGTGTATGGCCTGTCATTATTCAGAAACTCCTGAATAGGTCAGCGAGATCTCAATGTTTACACAGGCTACATATTTGTGCATATGTGTGTGTGTGTGTGTGTGTGTGCGTGCGTGCGCACACACATGTGTATGGCGAGTGTGTGTGTCACACACCGTGACACATAGTGACATACACACAGTCACACACATTGTGATACACACAGTCACAAACACATTGTCACACACACACACGCACGCACGCACGTACAAGGGAGGGAGTTAGATGGATGTATAGATAATTATATATATATATATATATATATATATATATATATATATATATATATATATATATATATCTGTGTGTGTATTACTATCGGCTATAAAAATCGATGGGAAAGGGTATACTTGGAGCATAGCCAAAGGCAGTGAATGGGGTAGCGGCAGGCAGGGGAGGCCTGAAAATGACAGGGCTCTGTCCACTTTCTATCCATGGTGTGTAGGCCAGCTTTGTATCATAGTAGTGGTGCTCACGTCCCAGCGGTCATTTCTCTGGTCTGCTGTGCAAAACTTAACATTGTGGATATAATTTGTTATTATGTCATCGATATTTTGAACGCTTTGGTCGTTGACCTTTGGTTAGGGCACACCAGACTGTGCCAGATGTGTGCGTGTGTGTGTGTGTGTGTTATGTGTGCGTTCGTGTGTGTGTGTGTGTCTCTCTCTGTGTTTCTGTGTGTGTGAGAGAGAGAGAGAGAGAGAGAGAGAAGAGAGAGAGAGAGAGAGAGAGAGAGAGAGAGAGAGAGAGAGAGAGAGAGATTTGGGGGTAGCGTAGGATGCAAACATACATCGCAAGCCAATATTAGTGACACATGTTCCTAACAATGGAGGAGATGAAGTAAACAAACGGTGGTTCGTTCACGCAGGGTTCAGCCTTACTAGATAGTGTCTATAGATCTTTTGTGTCACGGTAATGCGCCATTTGTGCTTAAATTCAAACCTTGTCAGGCTGTCCGAATGATTGTAATCTTTTAGCATTGCAAGTCAGTCAAGTTCATATCGGGACACACCCTTTTCTCTCTGCTCTGTTTATATCTCTAGAACAATGTTATATATATATATATATATGTGTGTGTGTGCGCGCGCGTGTGTGTGTGTGTGTGCTAAAATTATATCCGTTCTCATCGCCTCACTGTCTGGTTTATGAACATCGTGTGTCTCAGTCTGTGTGCCTGTGCTCCTTTTGCTCGACCTCACTTGACGTGTTTTTGTGTGGTGTGCGCGCGCGCGCGTGCGTGTGCGTGCGTGTATGTGTGTGTGTGTGTTCTTGCTATCCTGTTTATTTTATTTTTCTTTTCTGTCTGTCTCTCTTCTTCTCTCTTTGTCCTCTTCCCTTCCCGTCTCCTCTCTCTCTGCCTCTCTCTCTCCTCTCTCCTCTCTCTCTCTCCTCTCTCCCTCGTCTTCTTCTTCCTCTCTGCCTTACTCTTCCTCCTGTATAGACATGGTGTTGAAGTATATGTTAATCCCGGTGCTTGCTGTATGCCTGTATAACTAGTTAACGCAATAAATTTAATTCAATTTAATTTTTTCAGTTTCTCTCTCTCTCTCTCTCTTCGTCTCTCCCTCTCGTCGGCGGTCATCCTCTCTCTTTCTCTCTCCCTTCTCTCTTTTCCTTTCTCTCTCTCTCTCTCACTTTTTTTTTTTTTTCGGAAGAGACCGCGCGGAAGGGAAGGTTTTTTTTTTGGAGAGGAAGAAGTTAAAGATAGGAAGGGGTTTAGAAGAGACGACAATGAGCTAAAAAGAAAGTGGGAGTGAGAGCCCCGGCCATGCTCTTCCATGGAGAGAGGATGATGGATCTTTTGAAGGCCCCCAGTGTGATTAACAAACACCCAAAGCTGAAGTACAGCGCTCTGTGTAAGTATCCCGGTCCGGGCTTTCATCACTGTGATCTGCCCCAGTATAATATTGTCTGACGGTACGGGTCCCCAACTGAGTCCGGATGCTGTCACATAAATTTTTATGGTATAATGTTTCAGTAACAGACCAGTCGCTGTTCACATACGCAGTCTATCAAGATTGTCATCCCACTAAAAATCCCAAGTTCGAATTAAGATTTTAAAGAACCATTTAAACTTTTTGTTTATTTTAAACACAGCATTGGCTTTTTTTTTTTTTAAAAACCCAAATGTGTTTTGGGCACACTGCCTAACGCCTAAGATCACCCCGACAGCCCCTCACCGTGGAGGAAAACCCCACTGTGCCCTTAAAAATTTGATAAAACAAAAGATACAACTTTTGTGAAACATTGCAACATGATGTTTAGTTTGGGGTAACTGTGAATTCAAGAAAAAGATTTTAAAAAGAAAAAGTAGGGGAAAATTTTTTAGGAAAACGGTCCCTATTTTAAGTAACGTAATTTAAATCTTTGGGGGTCTTGTGCCCTTCCCCCCTTTACATCTTAAGTGGGACACTTTTTGACACGCAGGGGAAAAAAAAAACGCCCCCATCCCCCCCCCCCACCCCCAACACACACACAACCCAAAAAAAGTAGGGGGTTGGGGGAGGTGTTTGGGGGAGAGTAGTCCGAGGAAAGGGTTTATCAAAGGGGAAAAAAAAGAAACCTGAAGCGGATTCTTTGGCTTCTGCAACTATCACACTGCCCCCCACATAAAAAACCAAAATTTAATTTGAAATGCTCCCGTTGACATTTTGAAACAAAGGAAAAAAATGAAAAAAGCTTAAATAAAACCCCCCTTTCATAATTTAAAAAAAACAATTTTATTTGATTATTGTCAAGGAGAAGTGCCCGGAATGGTGAAAATTTGGTCTTAATTGAAAGTGGGGTTTCGCGAAGGGAGAGGGGGGGCAAGAGAACGAAATGCCTTTGCCCTACAAAGTCGAGGTTATATAAAACAGTTTTTTCACAGGCGTATTGCTATACTTGTATTTTGTCAAGGAATAAAAAATTTTTATCCTTCCCCATTTTGGGTTTTGTTTAACCCCCGAAGTCAGCTTTCATTTTTCGTTTTGTTTTTTTATTGTCCCCCCCCCCCCCAAAATGGGGGTCCAGAAAAAAAATTTTAATCCCAAAAAACTTAAGGGGAAAACGGGGAAACACCCCCCCCCTCCCCCCCCCCCCCCCCCCCTCCCCCCCCCCCCCCCCCCAAAAAAAAAAAAAACCCCCCCCCCCCCCGGGGCCCCACCGGGAAACCCGAAAAAAAACCACCCTTTCATGACATTTAGGGGAAAATTTCTCGCCTCCAAGGAAACCCCCCAAAAAAGGAAAACGACCAAAGGGGGTTTTTTCACCGCCCCAGAAAACCGCCAAACCCCCCAAAATTTCACAAAAAACCTTTTTACCCCGTTTTTTCCCCCCCCACTTTTCCCCTGGGCAGGGGCACAACTTTTTTTTACACCCCCCCCCAACCAGAGGCCCCAAAACCAACGTCACACCCTTTCCCCCCCCAAACGGGCCCCAATTCAAAAATTACATGTCACTTTTCATTTTGGGGCGGGGTTCTTTTGGGCAACAAATGGGGAATAAAGTCAGAAAAATAACCCGGGGGAACCTCTCCCCAAATCCCCACCACTTCTAAAATTAAACGTCCATTCCCTTTTTTCCTTTGATTTTTTTTGGTAATTTTTAGTCCATTATTTTTCCTTTTTCTTTTAATTTTTCCTTAAAAATTTTAATTGTTTTTTATTTTTCCCTCTAACCCCAAAATCCCATCTTTCAATTCAAAAATTTCTCGGCTGCCGTTTGTCTTTTTAACCCCTCGTGCGGGGTTTTGTTTTGGTGTTAACTTGTCAAAAGTTACTTAAATTACTGAAAATCTTTGATCTTCTCAAAAAAGACAAAATTTTTTTCAAAAATTTTCCCTTAAACTTTTTCCAAATCTGATTTTACAATTTTACATATCAAAGCCTTCTTAATAGAAAATTTTGTTAATGAATGGAGATCTGAGCTGTGGAGTAATAGTAGATGTCTTTATTATAATAAAAAAAACAACACTATCAGATCGATCTCGGTATGGAAAAATATATAACGTGTACCAGATGTATATGTTTATGCTCTTATGAAGTTTCGTTGTAGCTGTCACAAGCTTCCTATTGAGGTTAGACGTTTCCATAATATACCAAGGGAACAAAGAATATGTTCAAAATGCAATATGTCTGTTTTAGGGGATGAATTTCATTTTATCATGGAATGTCCCCACTTCAAGCATTTACGACAAGATTTTATTCCCCGACATTTTCTTCAACCCATGTCCAGTTATAATTTTTGTTGGCTAATGAAATGCAAATCTCGAAAAGTTCTCCTGTCGCTCTCAAAATTAATAAGATTTGCAGGTATTTCTTGAAATTTCAATTGTCTTTCACAAGTGTAGATGATGTCTTTTAAAGAAATATGTATACTGAAAAATAGTGTTTAGTCTTTAATACTAGACTGTTTGCTTATCATTTTGCGATGAACTCTTGCTTTTCAGTTACTGTTAGTATTCAAATCATTTTTGGGTGTATTGCTGGTAGTTTTGTTCTCCTGTTCGATTTGTTTGTAATCCTCCATACCCCAAAAGGGGTGAAAGGAATTAAATCGTGTTGTGTGCACGCGCGCGTGCGTGCGTGCGTGTGTTCGATTTCATTTTAAGTCTCTTTTAAGTTTTTAAGTTCACAAATTGTGATATTTGTGTGTGTGTGTGTGTTAGTGAATGAGATTGATTGGTTGACTGATTGGTTTGCATCGATGATTTCCCCAGGTATTACGTTTGACGGGTTAAATTAACCATCCAGGGTGTTCATGATAATACCAGCACTAGGTAATAGAGGGAGGCAAAACAACCTGCTTAAAACTCAGGTTGTAGCCAGTTTCACGAAGCCTTACTGAAACAGCAACAACATACTGGAACTACAGGCATTGAGAAGCCAGAGAAGGCACAAGTCATTGCTGCAGGGGTCTGCATTGACTTGTCCTCAAAATATTTGCCTTGCAATGGTCTTGCCTCTCACTCGCTAAGGGTCGCTTTCAGTTTCTTAAGTATTCCTCCTCTTGGAACATTCATGTAAACTGTGGTTTCTCAGACCTGGTACATAATTATATGGGAGGAAACAGGAAAGCAGTGCATGTTTAACTGGTGCATAAAAATCTCAATATGTTGAAAACACAGATGACGACAGAAAATAAGGATGAAATATTGAAAGCAAAGGTAGAAATTATTTTGCCTTGTTAAAGCATGCTCTCTTTCATACTGCAGTGTAAATCGATATCCGAGTCTCAGCAAACTTGGAGAAGCATACTCCTCTCAGAAGTGTCCACGCAAAGTCTTTACTGTATATAAAAGAATAGTTCTGTATATATTTAGGCCATTGTCTCTATATATTGAAGACGCAGGCGTACATTTCAAGATTAGTTGTAATAACTTTTTTTTGGCCAGAAGTGAAATGATAAGTAGTAGCACCTACAAATAAAATCAGAAGTGGTGATGCATATTGTTTTGTATTCTTTAGCCATAGATAGATCTATGAATTGTAGGTCATTCTTCATCCCCACATTAACTTAATGAAGACAACCAATTTGTTGCAGTGAAACGGGGCTTTGTAAATGCAGGCATTAGTTTCTCTTCCTTTTTTTTTTAAGACTACTCATTAACCAAAATGACTGCCCGAATTTTGCGCATTTGTTTCCAGCCTTTTGTAATAAGTTTCTTTTTTTATTTTTTATTTAGCCTTCAACTACTTAGAACAGGCGCATGTTATTCAGGAGTTGCGACATTGCGTTTTAACTACTTTCAATTAATAGACAGAGAGAGATACAATGAATATTTTTTTCTGGGAAACTTTGTACCGGAAGTTACCTCTTTTTCATTCTGTTTGTTTCAACTTTTTTCTTTGTTTTTTAATTCTGCAATTTATGTCTTGCTAAATTTTTGTCATATCAGTCAGTGTAGCTCCTTTTTTTGCTGAAAAATTTTCCCCTCTGATCTGAAAATTTGCTGCCTCTATTTAATATTGTAATGTGGTTTGCAAGATGGAATACATCTGTCAACTATCATTTTTGGCTGTGTAGATATTTAAAATGTATTTTAGCCCTTTTGTGTAGCAAAAATGAATTTTGAATTCTCGTCGTTATCCAGGCATCTGCCCTGTGTATGGTGAGTTTTTGTCTAATGTTTGAATATAACATTGCAATTTCCAGAAGAAACCAAACTAGGCGGAATTTTAAAAGTAGATATTGTCTTTCCATCTGTCCAATACAACTACTACACACAACAGCAAAAGGCTCAAGATGATTGTAACGTGCTACATTACATGATATATCATCTCCGCAAATTTAGAGTTTTCGTACTGATTAACAGTTTACTTAATATGGCTATGAAAAGCTTTCCTTTCGAATGTTTAAACTCTCTACGTTGGTGCTGTTGCTGCATATTAGGTATCATCCTATACATTCGTGATGACATGTATAGAGGGAAGTAATGCCATTCAGCTTCAAAGAAACTTATGCTCACGTGCATCGTAACTATACCAGTCAGCGGGGATAAACACTCAGCTGATGGAAGAGAGACTGTTGACTGTAGAAGATGGAATAAATCAGCCTTTAATTTTAATTCTAAAGATAAGCAGAACGCCAAACTGAAGTAGGCTGCTGCTCTTTATCATATCATTTCTCGGTTAGTAATGGCTTGGTGTGCAATTTCCCGGTTTGCCCCATCTGAAGGGTCAAATATAGCCAATTGCAAGGCAGTCATACTGCGTGTTTTCAAGGGACCTTAAAGGAGGATGTGAACGAAAACTGGCTTAGCTTTAGCGAAAATCGGACGAGCGCTCTTTGTCTTCCACGGTGGGCATTGATCCATTGAACCATCACTGCACAACCACGTTAACACGAAGACAGCGTGGCCGTTTCAGAACAGCCTTCTGTATGTAGTGTTGATGTATTGATGTCGGGAAGCTCAGTGAAGTGTAAAGTAATGTACAGCCAGTGATTTTGATCAGTGTTGGGATTGTAGGGAGGTCAGGAGGTCACCTGTAGAGACATGGAGTTGTAAAATTCCGGTGGTGTCTCTTGTCCATGGGACTTCAGTTTTGGAGTGACTGGAGTGTGAGCTGAGATGTCTGTAGTGTAAGGTCATTAAGCCTAACTACTTGATCAGTTGTGAGATTTTGGAGTCACTGGATCATGAGATATCAGTGGTATTTAGATCGTGAGATTGTGAAGAAGTCATTAGGTCGTAAGAATACGGCTGTAGGTTTTCGAACTTAAGTCACAAAATGTAGGTGCTGTGGCCAGATTGCGAGATTTCTGTCTCTGGTATTGATTCAAAATCTTTCACTATCGTTCTGGTTCGGGTGAAAATGAAAATGGAAAAAAATCAGTCTTAACAAAACAAACAAATCGCAAACAAAACAAGGCCAAGCAACCCCCTTTCCCCTGGCACTAACTTTTCGCTAGCTCCTCCCGCACCCCCCCCCCCCCCCCCCCCCCCCCTCTCAACCAAACCAGATGAAAGCACTCAGCATAAAGCAAAACCTAGAAAGACACAACGAATAACTGAAACAAGAAAAAAAAAACCACCCAAATAACAATAACACGTGCGCAAGCGCACGCGCTATGGAAAAGTGTAGATATTAATATTTTCAGGAGAAACTTTGTCACTGACACGAACATTGGATTGTTAGCGGCTGCTTCATGACGTTAATTTGTGCCACAGTACTCTCCTACTGTTTCAAGCCGTTTTTCTACATTCAAAATTGTATAGATTGATTGGTTGTGGAGGAAAAGAGAGAGGGGAGGGGGGGGGGGGGGGGGGGCGCTTGTCAGACAGGAAGCTTTTTTTCTTGTTTTCCCCCTCCTTATGTTTGCGGTCCCTGTGTCTACATGTGCAGTGACCGAGAGTGTCCTATTTTGCATCGTACACAGATGGCTGAGTGCTTTTGTTGTCCTGAAGGCCGCCCAGAGACGTTTGTGGGCGTTTGGCCGTGAGGGGTGGGGTGGGTGAGTCGGGTTCGCTCAGGACATATGGCAGATAGATTTGTTGTTAAATGCTTCTTAACCTTTTCGCTCCTGCCAACCTTTTCGATTTGCTTTCATGCATAATTATTGTTGCAATTTTTTTGTGTTGTTCTTTTCTTCTCTGTTACCCCTTTCTTTTTTCTCGTTTTTGTTTTTTTACGTTGGTACCGTTCTTTTTTCCTTTCGTCCCATCTTCACCCCCCCCCCCCCCCCCCCTTTCTTTTTATATTTTAAATATGTCTTCCTCACAGTTCTATTCATCACCGTTCATGTCCTTCCTGCTTTCTGTTCATTTATTTTTTTAGACTATCAATCACACAGTCTGCCCACCATTCCATTTCCCCGTTCTTTTTTTTTTTTGTTCTTTTTTTCTTTTTAACAATCATTTGACAGAGTTTTGTCTAATTGGCAGGTGTATTGTTTTTTTCCTTTTTCCAAATTCCATTTATAAGTAATATAACCCTCCTTTTTTTTTTCCTTTTCGTGTAAGAATGCCCGTTTTGAATGTTTGTGATTGCTGTTGTTTTGCGTTCTGCAGCTTTACTTCCTTGGGGTCACGCAGAACATGCACTCTGACTCTCTCATCCACCTGGGAATCACTGTGAGATAGGAAGTACACCGGATGAGAAGTTTGCGTGGAGTGTTTGTTTGAAGACAATTTTCGCCACATTCTACTTTGTGATTACTGTTTTTCCTGTTGCTACTTTATTATTTGTTATCGGCGATTCAAAGATTCTTTTCCCTATTATACTTGCCTTTAACATTGACTGCGGTCGGTTTAGAAAGACGTTGCCCCGTGGGGATGCCGGGGGACTGTCAGTAAAAATATCACCCCCCACCTTCTGGACAATCCGTGCTAGGAATTCCCTCTTTCCTATCCCTCTCTTTGTTTCTGCTTTGTTCCTTTTTTTTTTCTTTCACCCCCTTCATATCTATTTTCTTCATCCTTCTTGGTCCATTTTCCTGCTCCCCTCCCCCCCCCCCCCCCCCCCCCCCCCCCCCCCAACCCCTATCTCTACCACGCCGAGGACGGATGTGCAAAGTCTTGACAACCAGTTTTCATTGAATGTGCTATGTAGTGCCCAGTTGTTGGTGTGTTGTTGTTTTTAAAGGGGGGGGGGGGGGGGGGGGGGGGGGGCGGGGCAGGGCGTCAGAGACCTCACTTCTCTAGGGGCCAGCGTACTGAGAGTGGTGCCCATCTCCTCTCCCTGGCTGCTTTTCCTTCCCTGACCCTAAAGAGGCAGGTACTCATTTACAGCTGGGGGAACTGTACTAAAGCCAAAGCGCGCAAACGGTCACCTATCCAAGTGGTAACCTCGCTCGACGCTGCTTAACATTGGCTTGGGGAAAGCGAGTGCTCCGACCACTGAGCTTTCCCGTCCCCAGCAGACAGTAAAAAATAAATGATTGAAAGAGAATGAAGGGAATAAAAGAAAAGCCTGACGCATGAGGGTTTTCTTCTCCTGAACCACAATTTGGGCAGAAATGATAGTAATAACTAATAGCTTTGTCGGCAGTGATATATAGATATGGTCATAGCGATTGTGTGTGTGTGTGTGTTGTGTGTGTGTGTGTGTGTGTGTGTGTGTGTGTGTGTGTGTACAATATTATGTATGTATGTATACATGTATGTATGTATACAATGCATGTATACTGTATGTATGGATGGATGGATGTCATGCAGAACCCCAACATTTAAATTTGAACATTAGATAGAGAGAGAAAGAGGTCAGCACTTGTTTTGGAAAGCCCCCGTGTTCTAACTTCTGCCTGTAATTCTAAGCTGTCTTTATCTCATTTTTCCTTATTTTCATTTCCAGGAAGAAATGCTTCATCCGTAATATCACTGTCAGAGCTATAGATACGTTTCTGTTTTCCTGTCTTTTCAGTGTATGTAAATGTCCACATATTCGTCTGCCTTCTTGTCTGTCTGTGTCTGTCTGTCTCTGTCTCTGTCTATATATCTGTCTCTCTGTCTGTCTGTCTCACTCTTCCTATCTGTCTCTGTCTCTTCTCTCTTCTCTCTCTCTCTCTCTCTCTCTCTCTCTCTCTCTCTCTCTCTCTCTCTCTCTCTCTCTCTCTCTCTCTCGCTATCTCACTGTCTCTGTGTCTCTCTGCATCTCTCTCTCTCTCTCTCTCTCTCTCTCTCTCTCTCTCTCTCTCTCTCTCTCTCTCTCTCTCTCTCTCTCTCTCTCTCTCTTTTCAAAGTATGAAATTGACATAATTTGTGTATTTGATGCTAACAGTTAATTGGTGGTAGAATTTCACAAAATCGACTTGGCGTGTTCTTATTATCCTAATAAACCCTTTTTGGTCGGCTGGTTTATAGTACGCGAAAGGGCAATAGCAACCACCACCACCACTACCACCTGTTACCTTAATGATAACAACAATAATAATGGCAAAATTGGATAATGATGTAACGCAGTTGGGGAGGACTGTTTGCGCATCAAGCCCTTTCCGCCTTCTTCCTCCCTGGTCCATTCTCTTTTCTCCCCTCCCACATCTAATCCCCGTTTTCTGCTGACTCTCTCTCTCTCTCTCTCTCTCTCTCTCTCTCTCTCTCTCTCTCTCTCTCTCTCTGTCTCTCTCTCTCTCTCTCTGTCTCTCTCCTTCTTCTTCTGTTTCTTTACATTAGTGAGACCCAGTTCATCAGACTGGCCCAGATATAAGTATATAATCATGCAGTCCTATTACCACCGTCGGGATCTCAGAAGTGTGGTGGGTGGGTGGGTTTAGTGGGGAAATCTCCGGCTCCACGTATCGATCAGAGTGGCGTGTATTCGGCCCTGCTATGCTTACCACGCACTTTTGACCCTCCCTGTCAGATTGGCGAAGGTGTTAGAATTTGCACGTTCATGCCAAAGCAAGATGCCTGGTGCCAGTCTCTCCCTCTGTGTTAGGACTGTGGCAGCCGTTCTTTTTATGAAGACCACAAACATCTATAACATTCTGTCCAATATCCCTTTTCTAGTGGATAGACGTTAAAACGAAGACACTCACACCACAAACATCGAACTGAAGTGCCAGCGCACTCACGTACACGGTGGGAACAGATGACAGACTTTACAAAAATCGCATACACACGGAGACTGGATGTAAAAATGCAGATAAGTGTTTATTCCATTATCCTCGATACAAAAGAATAAAATAAATAAATGATGCTAGTGTGCTATGTACATAGGTCGATACACACACTCGCACAACAGTCCGTGTGCGTGCATGAATGCACCGTTTTGGTGGTTTAAATAAAGTACAGACTTAGCGGAGGTAGAAGCAGGAATTAAAAGGCACCAGCCACGACAGACAGTAATGCTCGGGAACTACTATTCTTGTGATTACATGACCTCGACAAAAACAACTGAAATATACCCCTTTTTTGTTGTTGAAAAAAAATTGGTAAATACAGATCGTGTGAGTTTGATTATTTAACCACATTGTTGGCGATATAGGGATGTTATAAATCAACGCTATACCAAGTCAGTATGTGGAATTTTACCACTGTAGGACTTTTTTGCGTAGAAAATACTCTACTGAGCACTTCTAAATACCAATCTTGCTTACATGATGAACAGGCCATCCCTTTTGCCTAAAAGAGTAGGCCAGCTGCTTGAAACTGAACAGTTCATGTGCCATGGCCCAACGAGTCAAGGAAGAAATCAAAGGCACAGCCCTTCAAAAGGGCTTTGAAAAAAAAATTCAGAAATGAAAATAGACCCTTACACGTTCGTTAAAAAATAATCCAATTTATGATAATTATATATCATAACACACGCACGCCTACTCGCACACAGAGAGAGAGAGTAGCCTATATAAGAGCAGTATTGGTGTCAGAGCCAGAACTTAAGCCGATTTTGTAGTACTAGTAGTAGGCCAAGTAGCCTTCAGGGTCTGTTCATGTGGCAAGATTAACGGCATTCGCTCTCTGTTGTGGTTCCACGCAGTTTATTTATAGAAGAGGATGCATACATAATGTGCCATTGCTCTTTTGGCTCGTGGATATACCGGTTCATTATACGTTTAGTGTTCTAGATTGAAAGGTGTTTTTATTCTACAGAAACTATTCTTTGAAAAGATGTACTGGTTAAAAGCATTCTTTGTTGTTGTTTTATTTAATAGTAAGGTTCCTGGGCTTTATCACAGTTCTTGATTAAACCATTGACGCTGTGGGCAACAGCAAAGTGAGAGGCTGTATGACCAGTGGCTTTCCCACTCATGGAATTCCACTTTACAGCTTAGTCTTTAGTGATCGACTATGACTCTCTGACTAGGAGGCTTGACTCGCACAGTCTTTATGTGCTGCAGCCCTGGGGGCTGGTTGGCCTTTGGAGAACATCTCCAACGCTGACTGTCCTTATGCCCACTTGGCCGAGAGAGTGGGGATGTACTGTGAGCAAGGCATCTCCACTATAATCAAATTTCTGCCCAATTTCCAAAACAGCAGCTGCCTCCTCTGCTGTTTTGGAGGTAATCGTCGGACACGACGGACAAACATACAAGGTTCAGTTGGAGGAAACGTTTTCAGTGAAGCTGTCTGAAGAAGACTTTGAATATATAATAATAATATACTGCCAGAAGAGCCATTCTTAATACTGACGTGTAAGCTACATATCGTTTGACCGCACCATCCAAGGGGTTAAGCCGTATCTGTGCAGCAAACGTTTCTTTTTGAGGTCCCAGGTTTTGTTTTAAACCCAAGTAATGCATAGTACCTTGCCCATTTTGCTTTCAGAATCAGAATGTGTGTGTGTGTGTGTGTGTTGTGAGAGTGTGTGTGTGTGTGGGGGGGGGGGGGGTGTGTATCGTGTTTTGTGTGTGGTGGTGTGTGTGTGTGTTGTGAATGTTCCTGAGAGGGAGGGAGAGGGAGTGAGTGTGTGTGTGTTTGATTGCAGTTGATATGGTCTTTATCATGCATCTGATTTAAAAAAAAAAAAAATTAAAAGACGATTTTTGCCGAGAATGCTTGTCTAGTCAGCGATTCGTCAAATCGACGTTTGAAAATGTTGAATGCCCAAAGAAAAGTTCTAATAAACCATTCACACAGCACACACAGGCGTCCAGTGCGCATTAAATTTACACTGTGTACTTGATTGGCTTTTCCCCGTGGTTGTTGGCTTCACACGTCCTTACAAATCGGGGCAGCACTATCGATTTTCTTGTTCACCTTTGCATTTCTTGGCCAGGCTGGACCTTGCATAGTACTACCCGGTCTGTTGCCGTGTTGGCGACACCCATTGTATCAGTTGTCGTTAATGGGGAGGGGAGGGGGGGGGTAGTCGGTTTTTTTCTTTGCTGAAACAACTTGATTAGCTTGACCTTTCTTTTTTCTCTTTTTGTTTTGTTTTGCAGACTCAGCAATATAGAAATATGCGCGTGCCTGCGCGCACACAGACACACACATACACAAACACACGCACACACACGCGCGCGCGCGCGCGCACACACACACACACATTTTTATGTCAAAATCATAAGCACTGTAGGGTAATTTACTACAAGGGAGAATGGGGGTAGGGAGGGGGAGTTGGACGAATAAAAAGAAAATGATACCCGAAATAAAAGGCGTACATAATGTTAAGGAGCAAACATGCTCGAGGATACAGAATAGATAATGCGCTAGGAAAGGCAGTCATTATGAAAAATAAAATCTGACCTCCATTGCTAAGGAGTACGTAAAAGAACGTGATCTCCCATATTTTATTCATTTATTTTGTTTTTTACTGAAGTGATTGTCAGAAAAAGTTCAAGTGTAGGAAAATCTTTGTGAGGAAGAAGTGTGAGTGTTAGCGACACATAGTCAGTTGTGTTGTGGTGTGTGTGTGTGTTTGTGTAAGAGTGAGTGAGTGAGTTAGTGAGAAATATCAGTGTTGTGTGTGTGTGTGTGTGAAATAATCAGTGGTGTGTTGTGTGTGTGTGAGTGCCCTCGCGTGCGCGCGTGTGTAGTAGTAGTACTACTGCTGCTGCTGCTGCTGCTACTTCAACTGCTACTTCTTCTGCTACTACTTCTACTACCACCACCACAATTCCTACTACTACTTCTACTACTACTACTACTACTACTCCCCAACTACCACTACACCGTCGTATCCGTATCATCTCACTCCCCCATCTCACTCTCTCATCTCTCCTCTCTTCTTAACTCTTCTCTCCTGGCTCTCTCTCTCTCCTCTCTCGCTCTCCTCGTCTCTCTCTCTCTCTCTCTCTCTCTCTCTCTCTCTTCTATATATATATATATATTATATATATATATATATATATATATATATTTAATAATAGTCTTGAATGACGAGCATATGATATTATATATAATTATGTTACAGTTGGAGGACTGTGCCTTGCAAATCTACCGCTACCACAGCGGGGCCCAGCCTGAGTTCGGCACCTACTTGGACCTGGAATCTGCTCTCGATGAACAGTCAGAGGAACTAGAAGGATTTACCGACCAGTGAGTAGTAGCTAGCCTACCTGCCGCTGTCTTGGGGCGAGAGAACATGAACTGAATGCTTGTGATGTGTACACGTGTGTGTGTGTGTGTGTGTAACAATAACAATAACAATAATTTTAATTCAGTTTTTGCAGGCCATATGGCCCATAGGAACAACAGTTAATCATATACTTTCATGTAAGGTGAACATCCTTACTTCTGATATCTAAACATTTAGTAAGAAATAATCCAACTTTAAACATCAAACTAGGTTTAGTGTTCATACAAAGAAGCTGCACTTTCACATTCGATGGAAATCTGTAATAATACAGAGGAATACATTTTCTTCGCAATACAGCATATTTTGGGCGTGTGTGTGTGTGTCTTCTCTGTTTGCGCGCGCGTGGGGAGGGAGGGTGGCTTTACACTTGTTGTCTGCCATGTGGCATAGGAATTAAATTCTTAGACGTGCGTAAGCACGCACGCGTGCACACACACACACACACACACACACACACACGCACGCACGCACGCACGCAGCGCGCACGCACGCACGCACCACGCACACACACACACACACACACACACGCACACACACACGCCACACACTACACACAACATCCACACACACTCACAACACACACACATACACACACACACACACACACACACCTATCCATGTTCAGTGTCCGCGCACATTGATATAGGCCTACTAGGACAGAGGGTTACTCTATATTAACAGATGAACATACATAGGAAACCCCATGCACGAGCACAGGCAAATAAATTACAAATTAATGTGTACATATATACATGTATATAAACACAAGCATACCTGAACGCACGCACACACGAACCCATGTATACATCCTCAACCACACGCTCTGATACTTGCAGCTTTTTGTGACGATCTTCAGGTCATTTGCCGAAGTCGTCATGATGTCAATCCCGAAATCTAGCAGTGATGATAGCTGTAGCTTTGCTGTAAATCGGTTCTATTTTTAAAGAAGTCCGTCTCACGGGTACGTCAATTTGGAGCGCGTGCGCGCGCGCGCGCGTATGTATGTGTGTGTGTGCGTGCGCGCATGTGGTTGCGTGCGTGTGTGTGTACTGTTGTTATTTTTTTCATGTTTTTGTCATTTCTTGTCTTCTTAGGTGTGCGTGTACGCGCTTGCATGCGAGCATAATTTATGACTGTAAATGAATACGTTTTTCAGGGAATGATGTATCATCGTAAGCTGTTAGGGGGTGGAGATAGGTTAAGAGGGGAGAGAGAGAGAAGAAGAAAAAGACAGGGCAGCAGTGTAGACTGTTCTATAAATAGAGGGAATAGATACAGCACTTCCTGCTCTCAGTGATAACCTTTCTGTCGCATCACATCTTGCCTGGGCATTAATTACCCGCAGCCTTTACCACATAAGACTTAACTACATCAGTATACGTGCCGCTGTACTATCACACTGTGTTTACTTATTTAAGTTCTGACTCAGGTTCGTACAGGGCTGGCCTTAACGATCGTTGCATTGAATAAATAAATGAGTGAGTGACGTGGGATGAATAGGACACTAGCGTGAGTGTGTGTGTGTGTGTGTGTGTGTGTGTGTGTGTGTGTGTGTGTGTGTGTGTGTGTGTGTGCACTGTGAGCCAGCTGAATGGGAGGACATGGTGATTTACATTAGATGGTATCGGTTCTACATGGACACCCCGAACAGGACACAATTTTATAATATTGCTGAGATAAGAGATTAGATATAGCTTAAAACTAACGACTGACCGGACAGAGCGCCGTTGTCACAGTCTATGTACGAGGGTAATGTTTTGATGCCAGTTAAGAACAAATCGCCATATATATATATGGAGAGAGAGAGGGTGTGTGTGCGTTCGTGCGTGTGTGTGTGTGTGTGTGTGTGTGTAAGTACTATCCACAAGTTAGACTAGCATTGTGTTTGTTTCCCTGATTTGCAGACGAAAGAACACACTCATTCTAAGAACACAATTGACTGTCCGAGTACACGCAATAATCGGTGAGTAACAATCTTGCTTTTCTCATTACATTGGTACCCTTCTTTTGATAATTGTTACCACTGCTGTTGTACCATTGTCCTCGTTTTTGTGATATTTCTGTGAGTACAAAGTGTGCAGTGTACTGTGTCCTCTTGTGTTCTTTCTGTTTAACATTTTATGGTAATGTATTTTATCGTCACATCTGCTTTTGGCTGGAGGGTGTATTTGTTTTTGCTTGTTTGTTTTATTTTGTTTTGTTTTTTGGATTACCTCATGGCATTTCTGCCCCTTCTGCTTTTTATTCTTCTTGAGTCATGCATGTACTTTTCTTTGCTTGTGTGATGCGGCGAGTCTTTGTTACATAAGTTAGCAAAAGACAACCCTTTTTATTGCCATGGATTCATTTACGTTTGGCTCGGGACTTTAAATTTGAGTAAATGTAAATGCTCTTGTGAGTGCAATCTAGTATTGCCACTGCTGTTGTTTCACTTCCATTCTTTTCCTTCTTCTACTATTACTACCTCTGCTGCTGCTGTAACTTACTACTATTACTGCTGCTGCTGCTACCATACTGTTAGTGCTGCTTTTGATCATTCTATCACATCAACTATTACTTATATGAGTCTTTTCTCCAATGTCTTATCTTCCTTCCCCTGCCACAATTACTGCTGCTACTACTGCAAACCATGCTGCTTTTTTTTTTTTTAGTGCTGCCATTGTAGACGTGCTCGTAGCTTACATTTTAGTCAGGACTGCCGTTTTTACAAACACTACACAGCCGCAATGTTCTGTTTTTGTAGCGTGACTTTATTCTATAGTCTTTGCTCCTGCACATCGCTCGTTTCAAAAGAGCCAAGGACTTTGCACACATTTATGTCACCGTATGCAAAGAAATGTGCGATCGTGTGTTTGCACATGTAATGCCAAACGCACAAGAGCACGAATGAATACACATACACACCCTCACACACACACACACACACACACACACACACACACACACACACACACACACACACACACACACACACACACACACACATCACGAATGAATACACATCTCACCACACACACACACACACACACACACACACACACTCACACGAATGCTACACATCCTCACTCACACACACACCTCACGCGCGCGCACCCACGCAGATGGAGACAGGCATATTGAGGTAGAGAGTACATTGGTGTACATTTGCAAAGGATACTGGCCATGCCATCTGTTGCATCAAGACGCAAAAGTTTAAAAAAGAAAAGAAAAAAAATACCAGTAGAAGACAGAAGAAGAGAACAAAAGAGAAGGAAAAATAATCTCGTGATCTGTTGAACAACTGGAGAAAGAGCAAGGAATGTCGACCATGAGTAAATGAGAAACTAAGGACAGGGAAATTTGGCAGAGCTCTCTCGACTTGACACGTACATAAGCACCCTCGCACAAAGATTCTTGCACGGCACGCAGGCACGCACATACACACACACACACACACACACACACACACACACACACACACACACACACACATACACACACACACACACACACAACACACACACGTACGTGTATGCGCGCGACACTACACCACAGACACACACAGAGATAGAGAGAGTGTGTTTGTGTATGTACGTGGGCTTGTGTGTCTGATACTTGGTGAGACAGGCGCCAATACAGATCTTAAGGAAGTACTTTGGCTGACAAGAATTCAAAGTACAGGATAGTGGTCACCCAATCTGTCGCACCAAGTCACGAAAGGACAACAGCAATGTGAACACGATAGCTTGAACAGAAGAAAGGTGAACACGACTGCCTGAGGACAACAGAAAGCTGAACAGGAATTGCCAGAGGACAACAGAAAGGTGTACAGGATTGCCAGAGGACAACAGAAAGGTGTACAGGATTGCCAGAGGACAACAGAAAGGTGAACAGGATTGCCAGAGGACAACAGAAGGTGTACAGGATTACTTGGACAACAGAAAGGTGTACAGGATTGCCAGAGGACAACAGAAAGCTGAACACGATTGCCTGAGGACAACTTTAATATCACTTTGAGTGAACAGACGTAAAATCGAACGCTGAACAGGATTGCCAGAGGACAACAGAAAGCTGAACAGGATTGCCAGAGGACAACAGAAAGCTGAACAGGATTGCCAGAAGACAAAAGAAAGATGAACAGGATTGACAGAACAACAGAGAGCTGAATGGGATTGCCAGAGGACAGCAGAAAGGTGAACAGGATTGCCAGAGGACAACAGAAAGATGAACAGGATTGCCAGAGGACAGCAGAAAGATTGTCAGAGGACAGCAGAAAGCTGAACAGGATTGCCAGAGGACAACAGAAAGCTGAACAGGATTGCCAGAGGACA